>OU744336.1:90324948-90801019 GCA_916610165.2 Gymnosoma rotundatum
TTACTCAGCCATTTGTCTTCTCATTTCGTTCATTTGAAAAGATACGTCTGGGTCACTTCCATGTTGTTCAATTTTGGGTCCTGCTCGTAGATTGCTCTCTTATGTCACTCTGACTTATCGTATTGGCTTTTTGCCGCGACACAATACAGATTTATCGTGAATCTACGGATTTGCACTATCTGTAGGCTGGTCCATTTCTAAAATTCTGTTTGCACTCATTTTTCTACTCAGTGTATTAGATTTATAAGTTTTACCAAAGGTAAAAGGAGAGGACCTATTCAAATCAAACTGGGTTTGCCTTTCTCTTTTTCGCGATTTATCTTCGTGCGGACTTTTAAACATAACCTAAACCAAAAAAACTAACTTTTTTCTGTAAAAAGACAAATCAATTTTATGCCAATAATAACTAAATATTCATATGCTTTAATCACAAAAAAAATAATTAAATAAATGAATAAAATCAGTAAAAATTAGAAACTATGTAAATAAATAGATGGTTGTATACTTACAGATATATATTATAAAAAATAATAGTCATAATAATTGGGACAAGCACGAACACAAATCTAATTCTATATTGCACTCTACTCCCTATATTATTACAGCCTTCCATTGCGTTAACCAAAAAAATATCACAGACTTTATATTGCACATATTTTCAGAATTTTAAATCCTTCGCATGGTAAGTACCGATGGGCTTCCATTGCAGCGATTCCAGCTCATACGTTCGACACTTCAGGTACTTTTGACAAAACTTAGCATATAAATTATTTTTAAAATCGAGCAAAACAAAATTCCTCCTATACACCTCCTGACCTGGACTAAACTTGACTACCCTTGCTTTTTTGTTATAACTTTGCGCACTTAGAGATTACTCCTAATTTTTTCCCTGATAATCTCTAATCTATCTTCACGCTCCAAATTCCCCATCTCATGGTCAGGCATAGATTGTAATTTCCGCGCTAGTTAACAGTCCGTGCCACTCGAAAATAGATGATAGTCAAAAAGTGCGAAAAAAGGTGTTACGCCGGTAGTAGCGTGAACAGAAGTTCATAGCGCACACTCTATTTCAGTTATATATAGATCCCAGTCATGGTGGTCTTTTTCTAGGTACGCCCTAATGGCAGCTAATACGGACTGATTAACGCGCTTAGCCGCATTCGACTGTGGCGAATACAAAGCAGTCTTCATATGTGCTATACTATATGTGCCAATCATTTCCTTAAACAATATTGAAACAAATTGTTGACCATTGTCACTATGTATGGTTTCTGGGACCCCAAACTTTTGAAATGCCTCCTGAATAAAAAATTGCACTACATTTTTCGCTGTGGCTTCTTTCATGGCTTTGAGAAAAACAAATTTCGAGAAGTGATCCACAACAATAAAAATGTAGGCATTACCCTTTTCGTATATGGGTATCATTTTACAGCTTTTGAAAAGGTCTTTAAGGAAATACAAAGTTTTTTTTTTTTAAAATGCTTAACCCATTGAGAACTATGTCATTTTTATCTTAAGTACATTTATGCAGTACCGAAACTTTTTTATTTTTTAATTCTTTGTCAACCTAATATTTGCTTTTTGATTGGAGTCACTTTACTTAACTAAATTTGCATAGATGGTAAAGGATATATAAGATTCGGCAAAGCCGGATAGAGCACTCCTACGGCAGACTTTTTTGCAGTATGCAGTGTGTAAAGAAAAATAAATTCAATGTTGATTATTGTTGTTTTTGCTTGAACTTTGATTTTTGTCTTTTCTTTATGGTTTGGACAGAAATCTTTAGTTCATTTAAAATATTTGTGAGAAGTTTCCTGACGAGCTAAGTAAGCAATAGCGAAATGGCCATCGAGACGTGCTTTCACCTTCAATAATCAACACCGGGAAAATAGCGCATGCAAAAGTGTATAAATCATGCTGGAGAATACTTTGAAAAACAATAAAACCATTTTTAATTATAAATATTCGCATTTTCACTATTAGGCCAGAAATATATAGAGCAGCCCTCGTAGCAATCGACATTGCGTCAAATTTACGAGCGTTTATCAATAACGGTGCTTAAGATAGGCCTATATAAGTAAGGCCTATATAAGTACATTCCAAACGTCTGTCTATAACTATTAAAAGTATGGCAATATACATCAAATTAAATGAACTATTGGGGCAACCTTTAACTTTAATACTTGTTACTATTACGGCCATAGCAATCGACATTCTGTCCAAGTTGCAAGCGTTTGTCTATAACGGTTCAAAAGATAGGCCCATATAAGTAAATCTTCATCAATTATGGGACACCCTTTAATTTCTAAATTTAAATTATAAACTTATTGATATAGCGGATTTAGTAATACAGGTCCCTTTTAAGTTTCGGCGTTTTGTCTACAACGGTTCAAAAGTTTGGTCACATACACAAAACTACTTTAACTATTGGAACACCCTTTAACATCCAAATCCAAATATTATACTTGTTGTTATAGCGGACTTAGCAATACAGGTTCGTTGTAAATTTTTTGCGTCCGTTTACAACTGTTCAAAAGTATGGCCACATACATCAAATTTTATAAACTATTGGATCACCCTTTAATTTATAATTTGTAATATTAATACTTGTTACTATAGCGGCCATAGCAATCGACATTCTGTCCAATTTGCAAGCGTTTGTCTAAAACGGTTCAAAGGATAGGCCCATATAAGTAAATTTACATCAACCCTTTAATTTTTAGATTTATTTTTTTTTTGTTTTTGGGAGCTATAGTAACACGCAGTTATTTTAACTTTTACAGAAGTGCCCTTTACAATTCATAATACACGTAAAAATATGTATGTTGTATGGAGACACCCTTTAATTTTTAAGATTATGAGCTGTTTTTAAAACGGGACCAATCTGTAAGCATAATCTATCATACTACCAAAAATTTTCAAAATCGGATCAGAAATGACTAACTGGAGGCACAAATATAAAAAAAGCAACATTCAAGCGAATTGTATAAACTCCTTCTTTTTTTTAAATCGGTTAAAAATAAAAAAACAAATTTGCCTGTATTCGTTCAGAATAAATAATATTTTTTTTCATAAATTCTATACAAAAGTTTTTAAAAAGAGTTCAGCAATTAATAGGTAGTAAAGATTTAAAATTAATAACAGGTGGTTCAGTATTTATCCTTTTACAAAAACATTTTTACGTATTAAAAATATAACAATAAAACAGCCTGTAATAAAAAAACATATTTGTATGTTTGCATATCATTTCTTTATATAAAAGTATTTTCTTTCAACAGCCTTAAATCCCATTATTTAAAAACAGTGCTTTATTTTTGTGAGCATTTTTTGTATATGTTCTAGCGCGCTCGATGTTTCTATTATGATTTACCGTTTTTTTTACTTCATTTTCGCCTTTTTTATGTTCTACACTGTTTTGAAACACAAGGTGTGTTGGGTTATGTAAGTCAAGCTGGAAAAGGAAAGAAAAAGGCAGTTTAAAAAATGCGTGAGGGAACTACAGTAAGAATTACCTGTAAACTGGCCACTTTAGGCTGGTTTTGTAGCCGGACGGTGACCACTTTTCGCGGTGGATGTTGTTTTGTTTATATGGTTTGTTTTGGGTGTTTTTTTATGAATGTTTTAGGATGATTGGGATGTTTTTTTTTGGATGAGTGAGAATGTGTTTTACTGTTTTGTTTGCTTTGACTTTATCTATGTTTTTTCTGTTTTGTTTTGTGTGTTGCTTGCTGTTTTCTTTTTGTTGTATTTTTATGGATTTTTAAATTGCTCGTTACCTTTTGTTTATTTGTTTTAATGCTTGTTGAAATGGTTTGTTCATTTTATATTGTGATTGATAATTTTTTTAATTGGTTATTTCGTTTCATTTTTTTAGGGAACTTGTTGTGTTGGTGGTTTGTATTCTTTTGGCGGGTGGTTAGCGTGGGCGAATTATCTGTGTTAGTCCGTGTGTACAGCTGTTTTGATGTGTAAAAACGATGGTTTTTTTATGGGGTTTTTTTTTGTTTGCCGATTTAAGACATGGATGTTGATTCTGCTTACAACGAATAAGATGGCATAACGGGAGCATAATTATGGCATCATATATGGTTGTTTTTGTGGTGTGCAGATAAAATTGAGAAAGAGCTTTTGAGTAGGGATTAAGAATATTCGTCAAGTAAGCGGTATTTTCGATTAAAAGGGAGATTTCAATAATATTTACATTTTAGTTTACAATATTTAGTACATATGAGGAGTTCAAGAGTTTATCTTTTCCAACATAAAATGTTTTTGTAAATTAGAATATATAATACATATATACAGGATGTGGGAGGAAAAAATTTACAAAAACCTATTTGAACTTTTTTTTGTCTTTAAATAAAACTTACTCTAGCTAAATCTAATAAGATGAAGCATGTTCATTAATGTGAATAAATTCCGAGTAAGTACAGCGGCGTTTAAAATTCTCTAAGAGTCTATTTATTTTAGAATCCACTAGTTCTACATCTGCTAGTGCGTGCAGACGTGTAGTTGAAAAAAACCATGGTAAGTTAAACATTAATTTTAGTAGTTTGTTTTGTGAAATTTGGAGTTTCTTTATGTGACATTTAGCTATGTTAGCCCATACTGGCGCATGATAAAACATTACTGCATGGAAAATTGTTTTTAGAATAAGTTTCTTGTTGGCAATATTAAGTTTGGAATTTCTATTTATAAATGGGTATAAGATGCGTGTCAGTACATTTATTTTATTTACAACGTTAGGTATGTGGTCTTTAAATTTTAACCTGGTGTCTAGTACTACACCAAGGTACTTCACGTTTTCCTCCCACTGGACTGACATTTGTTGTATGTTTATACTAACTTGGGGGACATAGCATTCTTTACGCTTCCTAGTAAAGTATAATGCCTGGGATTTGGTACAGTTTATTATAATTTTCCACTTGTTGAAATAGCGTATTATTTCTTCCAGGGCTCATTAGCAAGATTACCAGAGCATATAATTGCAGTGTCATCAGCGAAAATGGACATTGTACAGTAATCTAAAGTAGGAAAGTCTGCAGTGTATATATTATATAATATTGGAGATAAACATGAGCCTTGTGGGCAACCTGCTGATATTTGAAAATTTCTAGAACAATACGACCCTATATGTACTCGGAAAGTACGATTTATTAAAAACGATTGTATTGTTTTAATTAGCTCCGTAGGAAAGTTAAGACGAATCATTTTATATATTAATCCCTCATGCCATACCGAGTCAAAAGCTGCTTTGACATCTAGTAGCACCATACCCGATGACTTCTGAGACTCAAAGTTGGTTTGCACTAAGTTACGTATTCTTACTAAAGGGTGAGCTGTGTTATGCTCTCTTCTAAAACCGAACTGGTGCGGCGGAATAACATTATTTGTTTCGATAAATTCCGTCAGTTTAACTTTTGTCAATTTTTCATAAATTTTGCTGATAGAACGTCAATAGACGTGGGATTATCGGCAGCTTTATTTGGTTTTTTAATGGGAATGACCTTAGCAATTTTAAAATCTTGTGGAAAATGGCAAAGTTTTAGACACGCATTAATTAAAATTGGTCGAAATTTTATTCCTTTTCTTGGGAGCGTTTTTAAAGACCTGTTGTTTATTCCGTCAATTCCAGGAGCTTTCTTCGTTTTCAAATTTTTAATAATTAAAGATATTTCCGACATACTTGTTTGGATTTGGTTTGAAGCTATTGGGTGTAAGGAATTAAATTGATCCACACAAGAATTAACCATTGAAATAGTCTCTGCATCACCTAAATTTGCTGAAGTTAACTGGTTGAAGAAGAAATTATGCCCTAAAACTTCACATTTCTCCGAATTGGTAGTATAGCGCGAATCATTTTGTTTTAAAATTGGAATATTTATTTTTTTCTTCCTTAAAAATTTTGTCAGCTTCCAGAATGTTGTGGAGCTTTTACCTAAGGAATAAAGCAGTTTTTCCCAATCCTTGTTTCGTATATTATTTAATTCAACAGCAATTTTACGGTTAAGGAGTTTATATTTCTATGGCGTTGCCACATTCTTCGTACTCTGTTTCTTTGACAAATAATTTCTCTGAGATAGTTGGGTATATTTTTATTGGAGTGAAAAGGGGATTTTCTTGGTGTATAACGATGTATAACCTCCTTAATTAGGTTTCTAAAATACAATAGCATTTCGTTAATATGTTCATTTGTTCTAATACTCTCTAAAGCAGGAATATTGATTTGCCTATTTATATAATTGGCATAACTATTCCAATTGGTTTTATTGAAATCGTATTCAAGAGAATTTAAATTCGATAAACTAGAGTTTAATTTTATTTCGACTGGCAAATGATCGGAACTTAAATCGTTAATTACAAAGGCAGCTGTCAGTATTTCAGGAACATTAGTCAGAAATAAATCTAAAGTAGAACCTTGCCTGTTAGCACTAGCAGGAATGTAAGAATTATCACTAGGATAAATCATATTGATGTTATATGAATCTAGTTTCTCATGAAGGATGTTTCCCCAACAGTTAGCTCTAACACAGCCCCAGGACTGATACCTACAATTAAAATCGCCACCTAAAATGTACTTATGATTATTTTTTAATCTATGTAAATCAGATGCGAACATGCTTTTTCTATTATTATCTGGACCAGCTAGTCCACCAGGAAAGTAGCAAGTAAATATTAATACAAATCATTGTTAGTCAATAGCTTAATACCTATATTTTCTATTAGATTTGTGTTAATAATTGATAGTAGTTGATGAGGCACATTCTTTTTAACTATAATTGCAACACCACCACCTCTTGAGTTTTCTCTATCATTTCTATATACAAAAAAGTCACTGTGCATAATAGAGATGTTAGATTTAAGCCATGTTTCTGTAACAAGACATATGTTGACGTTGTGATCTATTAAGAATTGGAACAGTTCTTGGCTTTTGTTGCGAATGCCTCTTGCATTCCAAGTAATAATTTTTGTGATATAATCCATTACGAAAGGAATTTACAGGCAATGTTGGTTATAACCTCAAATTGATCAGCTTTACTTTTACATGATTTCAGGTTAGTAATGAGTTCCATTGTTATATTTTTGATTTCCTGAATTGTAAACAAATCTCCACTGCTATTGATTTGTGAAGTGATATTTTTTGAGTTCCAAACTCCAGACGTGCCCGGCATGTTTTGACGAAGTGTATTTGGAAAACTGCTATTATATGTGTTTGGATTTATGAAATTGTTCAAAACCTTACGACGAGGGGCTATTTGTGACCGATGCCTAAGTTGAATATAACTAGTTTTGCTGGGACAGTCGTCCGAAAAAGATTTGTGATTAAAAGGGAGATTTATAAATAGAAGTCAAATGAAGTAAAATTCGCCATTGTAACAAATTAAGTAAATGAGTGTGTCAAAAACGTATTAGAACGGAGATACAAGTTTTAAATGAATTTTTTTGGGATTTTTGAATTAATTAAGAAAATAATAGTTCTTTTGTGTTGTTTTACAGTTGTGTAATTTTTATTCGAGTCAGATAGTTTTGTCATTTTTTTTATTAAACAAATAAGTGCAATAAAAAAAAAACAGTGAGTGTAAATGTAAATTAAAAAAAAAGGGATAGTCCTTATATGTTGGTGTTTTTTTTTTTTTTTGGGTAATGTGTGCAAGTGGTTTTTTTGTGCTAGAATACGAGTCGGAGTCCGAGGCTGAATTACGGCAGTGCATCTAGAGTCCTTCATCAACTCACGGTGGGAAATTGCGCAGGATCGAAAAGGCTAGGGCGGCGCTCTGTAAGGGTAAAAGCTGTAGGAGGTCACAGGTAACAAAGAAATAATTTTTTTATATTAGTGTAAAGGAATAGTTGTAGCCATGGTTTTTTTGTTGTGGAACAGCAAAACTTACGGTCTGAAAAGTGATAAGCTGGCCATTTTTGTCTTATTAGTTTGTGTGAGCAACCCATTCTCTAAGGTTTCCATTACAAGAGCTTCGGTCGGCATTGCCGTTTTTTACAATTATTCGGTCGGACATTGACAAATATTCGGTCTCATATTTAAGTGTTTTTGTGAAAAGAAAAACTTAATTGTGATATTTGATTAATAATTAATATTAGTATTTGTTTTTTTTTTGGTATTATTACATTTGTATTTTTTAATGTATATGCATATTTATTTTTTGTAAGTCGTTTTTGTGAAAACAGTGCCTTAAGTTCAAAATTAATCGTGAGATTTTTTTTATTGTTCGGTTCTACAGTTGTTCTGTGCTCAATAGACCCGGTTCGGTAAAACCGGAAGAGATTAGGGAACGATAAGTTTGATCGTTAGGAAGTGTTGCCAACCGCCTAAAAGAGCTCATTCAGGAAGGAATAGCAAGTAACATTATTTAGTTCCTTATTATTTCCCTGTGTTTTCCGAAGAAACGAATTGTCTGTTTTTTTTTTGCGTTGATTAGTTTTTTTGTATTTCCGATTAATAACATTAGTTTTAGTTTTTTTTATTTATTTTTTATTAATATTTTTATTATATTTAATTTTTTTAAACCAATTTTTCTTTATATAAATATTTTTTTTTGCATTAATTGCGTTTTTTTTTTGTTATTTTTAAGTTTGTTTTAGTAATAAATATGTAATTTGTTTTATGTGTTGAACAGTTATGTGTTCCTGGTAATTTTTTTTGGTTCAGGGGGATGTTTGACCTGATGTGAGATAAGTTGTCCAAGTAAGTGTGTGTGTGTGGATTAGGGGACCCGGAATATTCGGATGGAGCAAAAGTCCTAGGTCGGGTGGGCCAGTGGGGAACACCATCATCTTGTTCTCCCTCTTTCTGTTTCCCTGTGTGTTTTTAAGTTTGTAGTTTTTTTGTAACCTATTGTTTTTTTATTTATATGTCTCTGGGCTACAGCTGTGGGTTGGGACCTGCGCTGGTGGTGCTGACGAGCTAGCTGGTATCACAGCTGTTGTGCCAATTGAGGCACGTAACAATACGGCGCCCAAATTTTAAATAGAATTTTTTTCGAGTACGTTATGGTGTATTGGTCATCTAAACATACCAAATAATGGAATAATAGGTTTTCGCAATAGACCAAGTGATGAATATGTAGCTTTTGAAAAGTCATGATTTTTTTAACAGTAACCTATAGGAATCCAAACCTACAGGCCACAAAACTTAGAATTACTGTAGGATTTGTTGTCTGTTTTGAAAGAGTTATGGCGGATTTAGGACCAGATATTCATCCACATTGTACTAATTATATCTTCAATCGGTAGAGTGAGAGTTTGTGGAAACATCTCTTTGGAGAGGTTTAGATATTTATTTATTGTTCTGTAGTTTCTGTTTAAGTTTGCTGAGTGATGCTATGGGATTGAGATAGCCGCTCTAGAATAATTTTAAGAGGTCTGTAGTATTTTGAACCCTTATCTTAGTACAAGAAATTTTGTGGGCACTGATAACCCGGCGATAACTGCTCTGATCGTAGAATCAGAGGCCTGAAGTGTCGTGAGGAGAATTGGAATAGCTATGAGTGAAATGCTTAGATAGTTGCAGCCGCTCTGGCTTATTACACAGAGGTTCTGCTGTACCATTAGCGACGCGATTACTCGTCAGCAAATAAATTTTTTTAAAGTAGTAGTTGGTTTTGCGAAACAGTTTTAAGAGGCCGTGAATGGCACTAGTTTTCTTTATTATTTTAAACCGAACCGAACCGAACCCGTTTTAATAATAATTTATTAAAAAAAAGTGTTTATTTTTATTAATTGTTATAATATTTTTTTGGTTTTGATCACTAATCATTGTTAAAATTTAAAGTATTGTTTTTCTTGAGGGCAGTACTAGTTAAATTATTTTAAACAAATTAACTGGTAACTATAGTAGTTAAACAGTAGACTAGATTTGCTTTATTATTTTGTTATTTATTTTTTTTTATTAATTATTTGAACTGTGAAATATTATAAATGAATAGAAATTATTTTGTTTTTTTTTTAATTTCTAAAAATCTTTTTTAGAAATAAAATTTATTTTTACAAATGTATGCGGACGTTTTCCAAAGAAAACAAGAAAAATTAGACGCTAGCAGAATGAAATGCTGCACTTTTATCAGCCTTCTTCATCAGCATTCTTATCATCTATCTACCTTAGTTGTGTGTTTTTATAAACATCATCTATTTAACCAACTAACTTTGTAAATAAGAATACGAGAATACTCATAACTCATATCAACATTAATTTGGTCAAACGAAATTTACACACAAACCAATGTATTTCTTTACTGTTTTCTCTGTATTTCGTCTTGTACATTTGTTTTTGCTTTGTTTCAATCATCGATTGAACACGAATGCAAATTTGTTTTAAAGGCCGTGTCAGATAAAACTTTTGCTTTGCGTTGCTAATTCGCTTTGACATCTAAGATAAAATGCACGAACTTATATGAAATATGTCACATAAAGCACTTTTAACGCAAAACAAAGCGCAAAGTTGGGCAACACTCATCTTTTTGCGCGCATTGGCAATTAGCTGCTATACATTTGTATATTATTTTTGGCAAAATCGAACGTAAAAGAGTTAAGTATTTTAAAATATTTTTTTTTATTAATTATTCTTCCTTTATTATTTTTTTTAGATAATTATGGAAGAAAACTTATAGAAACAAAGAATAATTAAGCGCTGTTAAAGTTTTTATTGTGACATACCTCTTGCGTTTTACGCTTTTTTTTCAAAGTTTGAAACGTCACGCAAAGCGACAAAGTTTTATCTGACACGGCCTTAAGTCAATCTTACTTGTTTACTCATAACATTATAAATGCTGTTCCAGTATCATTCTGATTGTTATGAAGTAAGTATGAATGCTCGCTGTGCCTTGCGTGGTTTTAATTTAATTTTTTTTATCAATTATTTGAACTGTGAAATATTATAAATGAATAGAAATTATTTTGGCTTAAGTTCATTTATTTTTAGTACCAGACATATGACGGAGAATAGATTTAATTGTCCACCGCCAGGTTCCAGTTTTAATAATGATGGGTGGAAGATTAGGGTGGACAAATTCGGTCTAGAGTTTAACGGAGGTAGGGATCAGTTATCAGTGGAAGAGTTCGTATTTCGTTTAGAGCACATGCAGGGGCAGTACCAAATCCCGTGGCATGAAATTTTAAGAGATTTTCATCTATTGGTAACTGGTACAGTAAAGCAGTGGTACTGGGCTCTCATGCAGACGACTGTTATTTCGGACACCCTACGCCTAGCTTCATTAAATAGATATAGAACTGTTAGGTCAAACTGGGAACTGATGCAGGAGTTAGTCGAGAGGAAGCAAATGCCGGGAGAATTAACAGAGGATTATTTCCATAGTTTGAATCTGTTAAGGGCAAAGAAATTTACGTTGGTATCGATTTTTGGCGAAGTTTTAATATTGCCCCTGAATTTTTTCCTTTGGCAGAGAAATAATAATACGTAAAATGCATGAAAAATGTGTGCATGCATACGGGTGAAATGAAGACGCACGATTTAGATAAGATACAGCGACAACAGTTACAGAGCGCGATCAAAGTTTTTCATCATTTGAGGAATAAGGGCTAGGGTGCACGATATTTGAAAAACATGAGATAAAACTCGTGGAGGGAACAAATCCAATTAAGGATAAACATTACCCCATTTCTCCTGCGGTGCAAGAGATAGTTTATGCCGAGTTAGATAAGATGATTGATTTAAATGTGATAGATAAGAGTGATATCCCTTGGTCGAATCGGACTATCGTGGTACGTAAGCCGGGGATAACCCGGTTTTGCTTAAACATGCGGAAACTGAACGCGGTGACTGTTAAAAACGCCTATCCCCTCCAAAACATCGAAGGTATTTTGAGCCGCATAGAATAAACGCATTATATAAGCAGCCTCGACCTTAAATACGCCTTTTGGCAAATAGAACTGGAAGAAACCGCCAAGCCATATACAGCTTTTACGGTTCTAGGTCGGCCGTTGTACCAATTCAGAGTAATGCCGTTTGGTCTATGTAACGCTGCCCAACGTTTGTGCCGTCTGATGGATAAGGTGATACCGGCCAGATTAAAACCGAAAGTGTTTGTATATCTAGATGATCTTCTCATTATTTCGGACACGTTTATATCTCATTTAAGAATTCTAGAGCAGGTGTCTGAAAAGCGCTAATTTGACTATAGGTTTACAGAAGTCTAGGTTTTGCTTCAAAGAGGTAAGGTATTTAAGTTTTATAGTCGGAGGTGGTATGCTCAAAACGGATCCAGAGAAGGTTGCTGCCATCCAGAAAATTTCATTGCCGAAGAGACCAAGAGTCGTGCGGAGCTTTTTGGAGACCTCTGAATGGTATAGGCGATTTATAAAGGATTTGGCCACCATCTCAGCACCTCTTACCGATACGCTAAAAAAAGAGAAGAAGTTTTCAATGCCCCTGAGGCTATCGAGGCTTTTGAAACGTTGAAAGTTTTGCTTACTTCCGCCCCTATACTACGTCACCCAGATTTCGCGAAACCGTTTTTTTTCCAGTGTGATGCCTCAGAATTTGGAATAGGAGCGGTATTATTTCAGATAAATGATTTAGGTGGAGAAAACCCGATAGCGTTTTACTCCCAAAAATTGACTGCATGTCAGAAAAAGTACTCAGTTACCGAAAAAGAATGTCTTGCGGCGGTGTTAGCTATAAAGCGGTTCAGGCCCTACTTGGAGATGATGAAATTCACAGTCATCAAGGACCACGCAAGCCTGAAGTGGCTGATGTCACTAAAGGACTTGAGTGGACGGTTGGCCAGATGGTCTCTGCAACTCCAGGCATATGATTTCTCAATAGAACATCGGAAGGGAGCCGAAAATGTTGTAGCGGATATGTTGAGACGATAGCTTTTGATTCTGAGAATTATATACGGCTAGCGCAAAATATTCAGGAAAACCAACAAAAATTACCAGATTTGAGAGTAGAGGATAGAAAAATTTATACAAGAACGTCATACACTGGTCTAGAAGACTTTGGTGATGTAGGCTGGAGGTTATGGATTCCCCATGATATTAGCCATATTTTAATATGGTGCTACGTCTGCACATGGCGGGATTCGGAAGACTTTGGAAAGACTGAAGCGTCTGTATTATTGGCCAAAAATGGCCATACAAGTGCAGCAGTATATTCGAAACTGCCGCACGTGTAAAGAAACAAAGCCAAACAGAAAGACCATTTCAGAAAATTTATATTGATTTTCTTGGGAAGTACCCCAGATCGAAAGAGGGTAATGCCTACATTTTTATTGTTTGGGATCACTTCTCGAAATTTGTTTTTCTCAAAGCCATGAAAAAATGTAGTGCAATTTCTTGTTCAGGAGGCATTTCAAAAGTTTGGGGTCCCAGAAACCATACACAGTGACAATGGTCAACAATTTGTTTCAATATTGTTTAAGAAAATGATTGGCACATATAGTAAAGCAGATATGAAGACTGCTTTGTATTAAAGACGTGCACTAGTATATCCAACAGTATGGCAAAAACAGATATATCATATACATAACAAGTAAAACAGATACAAAAGAACGAATGAGTGTAGTTGATATTGTATGCTTTCGCTTGTGCGTACTCACACTATGGATATAAACACATATAGTTGTTTATGGTTTTGCATAGAGTGAGAAAATTATCAGTTTTTTACTCTCAAATATCTGTTGTACCATGAGTATTTGGATATATCTGTTTACGAAACAGATATTTTTGATACTTGTGTGCTGCTTATGATAGAGGCGAGAACTATTAAGCAGTATTTTAACTTCGTAGTAATAACCAGAATTGTAATTATTATTGTTTAGCTTTAGTAATTAGTTTATATGATTTTAAATGTAGAATTAGCAATATTTATAATATTAATGATAATTTTATTTTATAAAAACAAATGGAAATTTAATAAATTGTTGTCTAGTTGCGGATTGAGTTATAAGGATAGAATTAATTCAATTAAGAAATTTAGTTGTATGTTTATTTAAAAATATTAATTCCTCTTTTATAAATAGTAAATAGTTAAAATTAATATATAAAAAAAGGTTTATTACATACATCTGTACAAACATATGTACATAAAAATAGAAGTTCCGAAAAATTTCAATAAAAAAAAATTAGTTTTTGTTTTCTAATTTTACACTTCTAGAATACACCCAGTAATAATATTGTCCATTTTATATATGTACGCATTAAATAACGCAATTTTTATTTTCTATGCACTTAGAAGGATATATTATAGTTATGTTATTTGTGCATTCAAAATTTCTAAAATTTCTAACATGTACTAAAAAAACCTCTTTTCTGCATCAAAGAAAAGTCCTACAGCTTAAATAAATAGAGAGTAAAATTTATTCGAAATTAAAAAATTATTAAAAAGTTTTAAAGAAAAAATAAAAGAGTAAAATGGACAAGCTCGTTATAACTGCTTACCAAGGGATAGTCAGCTTAACAACGGTAAATATAAAATATAACAGTATAGTATATCTCTTACTAGTGTGCGTAAATAAGTGGCTGTCAACCACTAATTAGAATATATAATGAATTGATTGGAAAATAAATTGTTAAAATTGCAAGTTTCTTAATATAAATGGGAGCAATTAATTAGATGGACTAACTCGTTGACAATTTCATAAATGCTGATGATGTTGTTAATATTTTCACTATTTTCACTAGCGGTAATTTTATGCAAAAGTTTGATCGATAATTAGTTAAATGGCTTTAAAACATACTTTTAAAGCCATTTCTTTGTACACTAAGTAAACGCCATAAAGCATATTAAAACAATATTTTAAAGTGACATTTTTATCACAAAATTCTGGTGAAATATGTACGTTTTAACATTAGGCACTATACTCGTAAGAATATATTTAGTTTTCGAGTAAGCAATAAGATTTGCTTGCTAGCGTTTGAGTTAAATTTAGATATCAGACATCAAGTTTTATTCCTATCTCGTATACATTTAATAAGTTATTAAAATTTTCGAATGCATATCCATCAACGAAAGGGTTAAGGTTTATTTTTTATGCATAGATCTTTTTAAGGTTTTGCTATTATAATTTTATTTTTCATAAAAACAATTATTTTTTTCCAGCTGTAATTCCATTTCATTTACCATTATTAAAACAATTATAATTAAAATAAAATTATTAGCATGATATCGTAGTTATTTTTTTCCTATTTCATTATTTCAACTAATGCCAATGCAATTTTAATGTTAATAAAAATTTATTTTTATTTTTGCTAAAAATGTGTAAATATTCATACTTCATTTTAAAATTTTAAAAATTATTTGGATTCAAAAGGTATTTTAAAGAAAACTTGACATAAAAATATTTTTTAATTGATTTTAAATTATCAGGTTTTTCGTCTCTCTAAATATAGAAACATGCATACATATATTTATTTAGTTATTGTATCCTTAGAACTGTTGTGATTGTTGGTAAAAGTTGTTAAAAAATTTTAATACAATTATACGCATTAGATTTATACATTTTTGTTAAAGAATTCAGTTTTGCATATTCAACTTCAATCAAACACAATAAAACATTTAAAAATATTGATCATGTTTAGAAACAATAATTTTATTCTTTATTTTTAATAAACCAATGCATATATACGTATGAATGGATATTAATTCGCAGCACACAATGAGTACTTATGATACAACCATCAATATCTGTTTATACCAGTGATGCGCAAGCCATACTACAATTGTGGAAAAATAATTGACACACATTCTTAAAACACAATCAAAGGCTACCGACCATCGACTACCGACTACAAAAGTAGCTGGCTACAAAAATAGCCAAGTTGCCAGCTACTTAATTCTTTTAACGACCATCGAACCCTAACTACAAAAAATAAACATCTGTTTTGACATACATGTATGTATTTAAGTTAACCAAAACAAAACAAACTTGATTTTTTAAAGTAAATTTGTGTAAAAAAAAAAATTTTAAATATCTCAAGAAAATTTAATTAACTTTATAAGTACTATTGCTAAAATAGTGGAAACAAAGACTTCAGTGTTTGAAGTGTCCACGTCCATATTCGCATGTAAATTGAACTAAACATTTACATTAAACAATATAACAGATACACATAAACAGTAAAATTTACTATTATATACTTATCAATTTCAATAAAAACCCAAAAAATAAATATAAATGAAACAAATTAGAAATTTATGAAAAAAGAACTAAAAGGAAAATTTCACAAACAAAAAGTAAATGAAAAATGTATTATTTTTTTTTTTTTTGAAATCTTAATTTAATAATGGCAGGGGTACATAACCACAGCGCCAGGGTATCCCACAAGTATTTTGATATTACTAGTCTCTCCAGGAACTGCACATCAACCTATACCTTCGTATAGGTAGTGGAAAATCCTGTTGAATAAAAAACTGTGCGCGTTGCGACTTCAATTATAACTTCACTTTTTTTTAAAAAATCTGCTCGCGCGCAGATGTTCCCCCTTCGAGATAAAGTAATAAACTGATGAAAAATGTAAACAAATTAACAGATGATTATTATTTTTCAATGGTGCCACTATAAAAGTTTTTAGCGTTTTTAATAGCGATATTTAATGTGTTGCGTTTTTAAAAACACCATTTCATGCATTTATTGTATTGGCACCACTAATCTGTTTTTTGTAGCCAAGAAAAATAAAAATTAGCCTAAGTTGGCTACGGGCTACAAAAGTAGCCGTGTAGTCGGTAGTCGTGTAGCTGCTAAATATTTATTCTCATAAGCACGCATGTATTCTATTTTTGACATCTTGTAGTCGATGGTCGGTGGACATGATTATGTTTATAGCATTAGGCTTATTTTCTATTTTTCTTGGCTACAAAAAACAGATTAGTGGCGCCAATACAATAAATGCATGAAATGGTGTTTTTAAAAACGCAATACATTAAATATCGCTTTTAAAAACGCGAAAAACTTTTATAGTGGCACCATTGAAAAATAATAATCATCTGTTAATTTGTTTACATTATTCATCAGTTTATTACTTTATCTCGAAGGGGGAACATCTGCGCGCGAGCAGATTTTTAAAAAAAAAGTGAAGTTATAATTGAAGTCGCAACGCGCACAGTTTTTATTCAACAGGATTTTCCACTTCCTATACGAAGGTATAGGTTGATGTGCAGTTCCTGGAGAGACTAGTAATATCAAAATACTTGTGGGATACCTTGGCGCTGTAGTTATATACCCCTGCCATTATTAAATTAAGATTTCAAAAAAAAAAAAATACATTTTTCATTTACTTTTTGTTTGTGAAATTATCCATTTAGTTCTTTTTTCATAAATTTCTAATTTGTTTCATTTATATTTATTTTTTGGGTTTTTTATTGAAATTGATAAGTATATAATAGTAATTTTTACTGTTTATATATATTTATTATATTGTTTAATGTAAATGTTTAGTTCAATTTACATGCAAATATGGACGTGGACACTTCATACACTGAAGTCTTTGTTTCCACTATTAGCAATAGTATTTATAAAGTTAATTAAATTTTCTTGAGATATTTAAATTTTTTTTTTACACAAATTCACTTAAAAAAATCAAGTTTGTTTTGTTTTGGTTAACTTAAATACGTACATGTATGTCAAAACAGATGTTTTTTTTTGTCGATGGTCGTTAAAAAAATTAAGTAGCTGGCAACTTGGCTATTTTTGTAGCCAGCTACTTTTGTAGTCGGTAGTCGATGGTCGGTAGCCTTTGATTGTGTTTATAGCATTATGCTCTTTTGTTTAGTCGTCGATTTAACATTGACGAATGCACATGTGCGCGGATGTATGAATTTTTTCTTTTGACACACTAAAAGAAAAATTTTTTAATTTTTTACAGCAAAAAAGCGAAGTATGGCATTTCAAAAATACTTAAGGATTGAAAACACTTTTGGCGGTATGCAATGCCTTTTATGTTACAAAATATTAAAAAAAAAGAGAGCGGATATTTTAAAAAGGCATTTTGGAACTTTTTATAATACATTTAATGTTAAAGAAATAAAAAAGAATTTATCTTCGATCTTGCAATTTTACTTAGAACTTCAAAATACAAAGGAACGAAGGATCAAACTTAACTCGGTTAACTTAAAAAATATTACGCTCATTAGAAATTGAAAAAAAAAAATAATAGAAAATTTCATATATAATTTTTATGAGATTTTTTTAATTATAATTTTTTTTAAAAAGAATTTTCACTTGTATTTAAAATACTTTAGTTTTTTACTGTTACCAAGTAGCATATTTTTTTCACTAAGTAACTTTTCTTACATTTAAATTAAACTTTAATTTAAGTGCTTATGTGCACAATTTTATAATGTTACCAAGTAAGAGCATTTTTTCATTAATCAATTTTTTTACGTTTAAGAGATGAAAATTATTTTATAACATAATTCTGCTAAATTTTGTTTAAACTAAAATTTTTTGACTTAAATTTAAATATACTTAAAATTTATATTACATGCTTATGTGCAATATTTTATAATATTACTAACTAACACCGTTTTTTTATTAAACAACTTTTCTCATAGTGTAACTTTATATTTCTCACCAATACAAATACATTTTATATTTTGCGCATCACTGGTTTATACCCGTTTGTGCAAAACATAGGAGAACAGATATGTTACTCTCATTCTCTCTTTACTCATTCGTATCCATCCAAAGAGAAAAAGTAACAATATCAACTTATATCAGAAACACAAAAGTACTCATCTATACGCACTCATAGGAGTAGACACACAAAAACTGATATAAACAGATATATCTTTGCACGTCTTTACTTTGTATTCGCCACAGTCGAATGCGGCTAAACGCGTTAATCAGTCCGTATTAGCTGCCATTAGGGCGTACCTAGAAAAAGACCACCGTGACTGGGATCTATATTTGACTGAAATAGAAAGTGCGCTACGAACTTCTGTTCACGCTGCTATCGGCGTTACACCTTTTTTCGCACTTTTTGACTATTATCTATTTTCGAGTGGTACGGACTATAAACTAGCGCGGAAATTACAGTCTATGTCTGACCATGAGATAGGGAATTTGGAGCGTGAAGATAGATTAGAGATTATCAGGGAAAAAATTAGATTACTCCTAAGTGCGCAAAGTTATAACAAAAAAGCAATGGTAGTCAAGTACCTGAAGTGTCGAATAGTGAAACCAATCAGCAATAATATGTATGAGCTGGAATCGCTGCAATGGAAGCCCATTGGTACTTACCATGCGAAGGATTTAAAATTCTAAAAATATGTGCAATATAAAGTCTTTGATGTTTTTTTGGTTAACACAATGGAAGGCTGTAATAATATAGGGAGTAGAGTGCAATATAGAATTAGATATGTGTTCGTGCTTGTCCCAATTATTATGACTATTATTTTTTATTTATACTATCTGTAAGTATACAACCGTCTATTTATTTACATAGCTTCTAATTTTTACTGATTTTATTAATTTATTTAATTATTTTTTTTGTGATTAAAGTTTTTTTTTTGTTTAATCAATCTTGTAGAGTTCAATGTTTGTTTTTATAAATCGGACAAAGTGTTATCAATTAGTTAGGCACATCTCTGAGGTAATTTCAAAGTTTTTTTTTTTGGATGGCTAAACCCAGCAAAAAAAAAACGCCGACATGAAAATTGTTTGATTCGCGTGTCGATAAGTAATCCGGCCGAGGGTTTACTGGGTGAATCCTTATGTATTCGTATACAGTGTTTGGTTTTGCTATTATAATTTTATTTTTCATAAAAACAATTATTTTTTTCCAGCTGTAATTCCATTTCATTTACCATTATTAAAACAATAATAATTAAAATAAAATTATTAGCATGATATCGTAGTTATTTTTTTCCTATTTCATTATTTCAACTAATGCCAATGCAATTTTAATGTTAATAAAAATTTATTTTTATTTTTGTTGTACGTATGTGAGGGGACATGACTCGCGAATTTTTGAGGTGAATTGGGGTTTTTTTAGCGGCGCACTTAATACTGTCGGCACAGTTAAAAGGGGGTTTAATATGTAATTACAGAGTTGACTTACCTTAGTGCACGGCTTGAGACTCGACAGGGCGTGGGAGTTCCCCATTATCCCGCACACCGGTCCTACTGGCGTCCACTTGGTTGCCCCGGTGCATTGTTGCGGGTTATGTGAGTCCAGCTGGAAAAGGAAAGAAAAAGGCAGTTTAAAAAATGCGGGAGGCCAGTTTAGAATGGTTTTGTTGCCGGGTAACCACTTTTCGCGGTAGATGTTGTTTTGGTTATATGGTTTGTTTTGGGTGTTTTTTTATGAATGTTTTAGGATGATTGGAATGTTTTTTTTTTTTGGATGAGTGAGAATGTGTTTTACTGTTTTGTTTGTTTTGACTTTATCTATGTTTTTTCTGTTTTGTTTTGTGTGTTGCTTGCTGTTTTCTTTTTGTTGTATTTTTATGGATTTTTAAATTGCTCGTTACCTTTTATTTATTTGTTTTAATGCTTGTTGAAATGGTTTGTTCATTTTATATTGTGATTGATAATTTTTTTAATTGGTTATTTCGTTTCATTTTTTTTAGGGAACTTGTTGTGTTGGTGGTTTGTATTCTTTTGGCGGGTGGTTAAACGTTTAGTTTTTAAAATTTTCATTAAACAATAATTTTATTAAATATTTTTAAGTGCTTTCAATGAAATCAAATTATAAATTAAAACTATTTAACATTTTTTACAAAATATTCAATTTGAAAAGCAAAGGTATATATTTTATATTTTATGTTTTAACAAACAAAGTTTCTTATAAATTATTATTAATATTGTTTTAAGTTCTTGTGGGAATAAATCTAGTTAAATCTCTGAATAAGATATAGAGATGTATGCCTAAATATACATTAAATTGACGCTCCGAGGATATTTTTTTAACATATCTTAAACAGTAATAAACATAAGTTACTGACTTTTAAATTTATTCCACACAAGAAAAATTTTTCTTTTTCCTCTTTATATGGGACTTGTAATATTTGTGCTCTGTTTGACTTATAACGTGATCATCATCCAACCGGTCATCATCCAATCTTCCTAAATTTCGCATGATTTTTTCCTCCTCTATTACTTTTTATATAAACTTGCCCTGTTTGAATTTCACTTGACTTTTCCTTTAATGCCATAATTCTCTGTTTTACTTTCGGATAGTCTTCCACTTTTATTGAACCGTTTTGAAAATCAATAGGTTTGCAACCCGTGGTTGAATGTATCGTATTATTATAAAAAGAAATTACCTTATAAATTTTTTCCTCAACACTATCACTATCCCTGTTAGGGTCATGTCTAAGTAGACGAATATGTTCATTCATAGTATTATGAAGGCGTTCCACATCTGCTCTAAAAATTCGGTCAACGGTAACGCTTTGAAACCTAACTAATTATCAGTTACGATTTTCTTAATAGTACCTACAATACTTATATACTGAATTAATGCTCTTTTCAATTTCACCCAAGACCTATTTCGAATCTTTATCGCCTGAGCAAATTTAGAAAACTTATCAATAACACTGTACAACACACCAAAAAATTACAAGGTCCGGGCTATAAATTCTGATAGAGGAGACAAAAAAAAGAGATACGTGTATCGGCGTTTTGAAAGTTTACATCTGAATTTCATTTGAGAGGGGGTTAAAGTTGTCCAGCTCTGGCACATTCTTATTGTTAAACGGCTTAAAAACCATGTGACCCTTACATTTTAGGTATAAATTATTATTGTTAAATAATAATTGTTAAAAACAAAGTTCTCTCTAAACAATAAAAAACATCTATGTGTACAACTAGACCAGGCCTGTCAGGTGTTTCAATAATTTTAAACTTTTGCTTCATTGGATTGCGGTCATATTTTTCCACATTGCAGATATGACAACTGTTTACAAATTGCTGTATTCTCATTTTAAGTTTCGGGTGATATATTCTTCTTTTAAGCTCTTCAAAATTCTCATTTATGCCACGAGGATTATTTCTTTGGTGCTCTTGTTTAATAACTTCGTTAAGGACACTTTCATCCGAAATATCAAGACAAATACAGCACTTTGCTATTTTCAAGACAGAATTTTGTTTAAAATATTTACAAACAGTCTCTTTGAAAAGTTTATAGATCAAGGCGTAAATTGCATTTACTCTTTTAGGATAAAAATGACTTTTAATAATTTTTATTATTACATTCTCATTAAAATCATTTGCACTTATAATTTTCCTAATATTTCTAAAAATTACCTTATTTTCTATCTTTAACGTATTAGCATTTGATTTTTTTATTATGAACTGGTTTTTGTAAATATTAAGGGGAGATTTGCTAATAGATATAATATTTGATTTTTGCAAAATATTAATCTGTGGTTCTATTCTAGATAATGCATCTGCGTTCTTATTTTCCGCACCTCGTTTGTACATAATTTCATAATCATATTCCTCCAGTTTTAATCTCCACCTAACTAACTTCGAATTTCTGTATCACAAACTTCCTTCCAAACAACTATGGTCGAAAATACGTTACAGCCCACACTACTGCCAACAATTCTTTCTCAACCGTACTATAATTAACTTCATGTTGATTCAGCGTTCTACTTGCATAACAAATAGGATGATTGTCCTGCGAAAGCACTGCCCCTAAAGCAAAGTTACTGCATCAGTATTTAAAGTGAATTTTTTATTAAAATTGGGATAAGCCAAAACCGGATCGTTAGTTAAAAGCAGTTTCAACGTTCTAAAACTTTCTAAGTATTCAGAGTTACTCGTATCTACTTTAACATTCTCTTTTAAATATTTTCTCATTGGTTTTGCTATTTTTGAGTAATCCTTTATAAATTTCCGATAGTAGCCACTGAGGCCCAGAAATTGCTTTATTTCCTTCTGAGTTTTTGGCAATGGATAATTAATTACACACTCCACTTTTTTTGGATTTGGCTTTATCCCCTTTTGCGTTACAACATGGCCAAGGAATTCTGTCTCTCTCTTCAAAAATTCACACTTATCTACTTGAATCTTCAAATTTGCCGCTCTTAATTTATCAAAAACAAGACGTAGTGAGTTTATGTGCTCCTGAAGAGAAGTTGAATAAACAATTATGTCATCCATATATACTAAACAAATATTATTAATCAATTCCTCAAGGATACCATTCATAAGCCTTTGAAATGTGGCCGGGGCTGTTTTAAGCCCAAAAGGCATTCTAGTAAACTCATAATGGCCTCCTTCGACAGAGAATGCTGTCTTATGAATATCCCTCTCATCAATTTCCACTTGATGGAACCCTTTAGCCAACTCTAAAGTTGTAAAATATATACTTCTTCCAAGTTTATCAAGAATTTCATCAATGTTTGGTATAGGAAAGCGATCATCTATTGTTTTCTCATTAAGTTTTCTATAATCGACAACAAGCCGCCATTTTTTAATACCACTGGCATCATCTTTCTTCGGGACTATCCATATTGGAGCGGAATACGGAGAATTCCACGGTCTTATTATCTTATTAGTTAACATTTCCTGTATTTGATTTTTAACTTCATCCTTATGGACGTAAGGATATCTATAATACTTCAAAAATACAGGTATTTCATCCCTTGAATTTGAATTTGTCGCTTGAAACAGTTCCTTATAATCATTTAAAATGGTTTTTAAGTTGAGTTTTTCCAATTAATGAAATTTTACTTTATTTTCGGTTTTTTGGTTCTTTTAAATTAATTTTCTAAACATTAAATGAATAGAAATTATTTGGCTCAAGTTCATTTTATTTTTTACTTTTAAAAATCTTTTTTAGAAAGAAAATTTATTTTACAAATGTATGCGGACGTTTTTCAAAGAAAACAAGAAAAATTAGACGCTAGCAGAATGAAATGCTGCATTTTCTGGACCGCTACGACCTTCATCAGCATTCTTCGCATCTATCTACCTTAGTTGTGTATTTTTATAAACATCATCTATTTAACCAACTAACTTTGTAAATAAGAATACGATAATACTCATATCAACATTAATTTGGTTAGACGAAATTTACACACAAACCAACGTATTTCTTTACTGTTCTCTCTGTATTTCGTCTTGTACATTTGTTTTTGCTTTGTTTCAATCATCGATGGAACACGAATGCAAATTTATTTTTAATCATTCTTACTTGTTTACTCATAACATTATAATTATTTTTTTTCATTTATAAGCCTTTAATAAAATGAATTTTGTAGGGCAATTTTACTTATTAAACTATATGTATGTAATTATACAGAAATATTTTTTTTATGAATGACCGCTGTTTTTTATTTCAAAATTTGTGTATGCAATATATGAAAAAAATTTATTATCTAGTACAAATTAACAGAAACATATTTGTTTATTTTTTTATTTTTGTTAAGTTTTATTTATTAATTTTGTTTGTTTGTAAAAACCTTGAACTTTAAGACTGCTTTATTGTTATATTTTTAATAAAAAAAAATTACACTTTTTTTGAAAAACTAAATCATTAAAGATTTTAAATAAAAAAGAAATTCTAAAACTTGGTGCGTTTTCTCTTAAATGGTGCGTTTTTTTCTCCACTTTGGTGCGTTTTGAAATTTCAAAGTTGACAACGCTGGTAATGCTACTGACAACGAAGTATACATTAGTACAACTAAGAGAAATTTAGGTGTAAAGGCAGAATTAGTCTTTACTTTCTGTTCCGTGACGAATCAGCTGATCAGTTTCTGTTAAATGGAAAATGTGTATTTGCGGTTTGTTATTACTTTGACGTTCTGTTCTGTGCCGTTCGAATCAGTAGAAAATATAATTCAACGTTAAGTTACTTGACAGTTGTTTGGTAGTGTGAGTGCAAAATTGTAAATAAACCCATTTTTGAAGTTTTAAATTTAAAGTTTTGGTAAATAGAAAATAAAACAGTGAAAAAATAATGGATGACGAAAAACTTATTTGCTTAATGGAAGAAAATGATATTCTCTACAATAAATTTAACAAAAATTACAGAATGCCAGACAAAAAGCGTGCTGTTTGGTCGCAAATTTCAAAAGAAATGGATGTACCTGGTAAGTTATTAGGAACATTATTTATAATCCAGTATGCCACATGTTGATACCATCTTTTAGAGGAAAATTGCATAAAGAGGTGGACGTCATTGCGAGACAGATTTGCAAAAGAAAAGAAAGCCGAAAAACTTGCATCTGGTAGTGGCGCATCGTTTAACCATCGTTGGCATCTAATGAGCCAGTTACAATTTCTGGCACCTCATATAGTTCCAAGACAGTAAGTTCATTTTATATTATTAATTGACCCAAGTTTAATACAATGTTATTTTCAGAGTCCGTTCAACTATGAACATTGTTGAACAAACCGCAGAGCCAGAGTCGCTTATTATTAATGAAACTTTTTTAGACATGGAAATACAGGAATGCTCTTTGTAGAGTCACAAGCGGATGCTTTTGTACCGACATCGTCGTCATCAACACCTAAACAAAAACTTGATTCTATTGGTGAATCATCGAAAGTGTCTAAAAAAAGAAGAAGAACAGAAATTTCTGATAACACTGATGAAATTTTTATTGAAGCAGTACAAAGTTTTAAAAAATTTTGCAAATCGAGGGAGGAAACAACACAGCAAAGAGAAAGTGATCCCAATTATGCCTTTGGCAAAATGATTACCGCTACACTTAATACGCTTAGCAGTAGACTTGTGCCATCTAGTTCATTTTAAGGACCGCTCATTTTAGTTCAAATTTTAAAAATGAACTAGTTCAATTGTTAGTTCAATATTCCTTATTAGTTCAAACTCTCTTAGTTCAAATGATGTTTTAGTTCAAAACGTCTTTATAGATCAAGGCTCGCTTAGTTTAAATGATCTTTCGCAATTTTGTTCAAATCTAAACAGATATTAATTACTATTATAGCTCCTGGTCTGGTAACATTCTATATGACTTACAACAGCTGCCAGCGAAATCTATTTTATTTATTTTACAAGCAACACATTCATTAAGTTTAGCATAATAAAATTTATATAAATGTAATTTCTAATATTATCTCTTCTTTATATTAGAAATAAAGGCAAAAAGTAACTATCGTTTTAATTTTTTCATTAATAGTGTCAGACACAATGAACAACGAAATATACATACGTTAAATTTAATCCGTCATGTAGTAGTTCAAACACAAAGCATAGTTCAAAATTGAACTAGGTAGACGTACAAATTTGAACTAGTTCAACAGCTAGAGCAATGGAATAGTTCAATTGAACTAGTTCGATTATAAACTACTCAAGTCTACTTAGCAGTAACAAACAAATAAAAGCAATGAATTTGATAACGCAGGTACTAATGCAAGTGAAACTAGAGCCTGAATAATGAATATGTACTTAATATTTGCATAATTTATCATATATTATTATAACTTTTGATCTACAACTTTTACTTGTTTTTGTTATTTTTTTTTGTTTCTAGTTTTTATTGAATTGTTATTTTTTCTTTACGTTGCCATCCAATAAAATGGCTTTAAATTTTAATTAATTGCATTTTATGTATTACTTATGAATGTTTATACTTACTTTTAAAAAAAATTTCATATTGAGATTTTAAACAAATCTTGTAATGAATTCGTGCACATATAATAAATTTTAATTTATAAAAATTATATATTTTCATAAATAAAGAAGTTTATAAGGAAAATTACTAATTATTTTAGTTTAACTTCAAATAGTAATTAAATGGCAATTATTGAAATAAAAAACTTTAAATTGAATTTTGATTCGCAATAGCGCCTTCATTACAAAAATATTCCGATAAGCGATTTCTTAACTGAATGGCGGTTTCAGATGACCTTCGAATAAACGTTGTCATCGATCTTAATGGTCGACTACCATTCACCCTTACTTCTGTACGCCAACCACCTTCGTTTATGCTGCCATCTTCTGCTTCTCGATCTACAAAATTGACTGGACAATACCAACGTTTTTGGTCATTAAGCATTATGAAATTATGTAGTGCAATACATGCCAAAACAATAATTTCACAATTGCTTGGTGAACACTCTAGAGTTGTTAAAAGTATTCTCCAACGAGCTGCTAAAATTCCAAAAGAATTTTCTATAACTCTTCGAGCTCGGGATAGCCTGTAGTTAAAAACAGTCTTCTTTCTTTCAAGGTTAGTTCCTGGATAGGGTCTCATTAGGTTTGGCCTTAATGGAAAAGCGGCATCCCCTATGAAATAATGGGGAAATGGCGCGGATGATGATGATGACAACGGTTTAGGTGGTGGCACGGGGACTGTGTTGTTTAAAATTGATTGCCCGAAAGGACACGTACTAAAAGTTCCTTTAAAGAGAAAAATAAAATTAATGTTTTAATAAAACTTAGCGACATTTTGATTAACGGAAATATAAAAATTTTCATAAGATTGTTTATATTTTAAAGTAAATATCGATCATAATACCTCCATCACTTTGGCAACCATAGCTTCCTACGCTAGCCGCAATGAATGTGTAATTAGCGTCACAAACACCCATCAGTACAATACTAAAGAACTTTTTATAATTGAAGAACATTGACCCTGAATTAGGCGGACACTTCTAAACTATATGTTTTCCGTCAATTGCTCCCACGCAATTGGGAATATTCCACATATTGTTAAAGTTTACCTCAATATCTTGATATTGTGCAGTCGTTGGCTCGCTAACATACACTGCAGACAGACAACTCCAAATCACATCACACGTCTCCAAAATTATGTAGCGAATAGTTGTTTTTCCCAACTTATAGCCCCAAGCAATCGACTGAATAGAAGTCCCATGTGCCAAATAGCTACATATGTATACATAATACAATAAACAAAAACATTAACAAAAAAAAACAAGAAAACTTACAGAAGGGTTATTGAAAGTCTCTCCTCTGCTAATATACGTTGGCCGGGCTTTCTTAACGAACTTTTGATTAGAGTTAACAAAAGCTCATAAATATCCTTGGTCATTCTAGTGTGTAAAAAGAACTGGTTTTCATCTATCTCCTTAATTTTTTTAAAAACTTTTCGATGGTAACCCGATGATAACCAATCCTTATTGATAGGTCGGGCATACCACCTCCTCCTTTGTTTCACTTTTATTGATTTTATTTTATGGTACAACTTGCACAACTTGCACAACTTGCACAAATTCACAAAACTTCCAACAATTAGTGCATCATCAATATCTGAATCAAACTCAGAATCTGATGCTTAATCAATATTGTTGTTCATTTTTGTTATTTTTCAATTATTTATTTTTTATTTTTCAATTATTTATGTTTGTGAACAATTTAAATTTTTATAGTGTTGTGTATTGTGTTTTCTATGTTTATTATAAGTAGCTGATATGTTGTTACAGAAAAAGTAATCACAATAATTTAATAAGCAGAACGGCACGGAACAGAACAGCAACAGAAAGTAAAGACAAATGAGGCCTTAAGAATTAACGAGCACAAGGCAGACATAAAAAAAGGAAAACAATCAACCGCACAAGTTTGTGTTTTGTGTCTTGTCCACTGTACACTAAATTAATTTTAAATAACAAAAAAGATTATATGTAAGTTAAATTGTTTTTCAAAACTTATACTGTCGCTCTTTCCAAATTGTGTTTGTAAAAAACAAAAAAATTTTTAATTTTTACTTTTATATGTATGTAGTTGCCAGATTTTTAATAAATTATCCCTAAGGAAGTTGGAAAATACCAAAGAAACGTCAGATCAATATAAAATAAATAATCTTTTATTTACTTGAAAGGAAGGAAATAAGTGACCTTGAAAGCACAATTTTAATTTATATACAATAAATTATAAAAAAAATTTAGTAGCATACACAAAAAAAAGGTCGAAAAATTAATAAAACAACATATATTTTTTCCTTTTATTTTTCAGACGTCTTTACTTGACAGCGTTTTCTATGCGAATAAAGAAGTTTATTCAAGAGTAGTCCCTCAATAATTTTGGAACTGCTTAACTTGATAAAATAATAATGATGCCGTTTTAAAGATAGATAGATGGTTTTATTCAACATTTAACATAAAAAATAAATCATATATTTTTATTTCTACTATAAAACGCTATTAACAAAGTTCGGTTTAGTCTTGGTTTTTGCATGTTTAGTATTTGAACCTCCTTTAGCTTGGATAATTGCTTCTAATCATCGACTCATACTTGTTTTTCCACTCTAAGCGAAGTGCTTAAGTGATTCTTTGGATGTAATGTGACGTTTCCGTATCCTTTTTGCCAGTAGGTGTCAAATATTCTCTATAGGATTCGTGTCTGGCGATTGAGGAGAGGTTTTCAACTGTTTGCAGTGGTATAAAGCTATTCCTGCTCAAGGTATGAAAAATGTTTTGGGTTATTATCTTGTTGAAACAAGAATTTTCCACCTGGTATTTACCTTAATTTAACAACAACCTTGAAATTCTGTTTAAATTCATTATGATTTTTGCTTACATTGTCTTACGTTGTCTGGGGGATCATGTTTCCTCTGGGAACTTCCGCTGGCAGAAGTAAAATTATATTATAAAAAAAATTAAATATATTAATAATGAATAAAATAAAAACCATTTATTGCAAATCAGCAATAAATTAGTATTTAAGACATCAATTAAATTAAAATAAATGAGAATCAATTTAACTAACAAACAAAGCAGTTTTATTATTCCACGTTCAAGGGCTTGCGTTATTTCTAACCTACACGATAACCAAGTTCAAGTGCTTGCGTTATCACGTATAATTGTCCCGGTGATTCCGCCCGGACAAAAACCATCATCGACCAGCAAACTAGCTGACTCCACACATTCTGGTGACCTCGACGTGATCAACTCGAAGAAAATTTTGCTCCTTTTCCCAGGAAGAAAGAACTTAGTTAGCACGCGCGAGCAACATAATGGCTACTAACGAAACCACTATGGAACAACTAACAACTTCCCAGCGAACAACAGGAGAAGTAATAGAATCTATCCTTCGAAATTTAAAGAAGGATTCAGTATCCAGAAAGACCGTTCACTATTATGAAGAGAGGATTAAGAGGCTAGACACTGCTTAGGCTGAGTTCGAACTTAACGACAACAAAATAAGATGTCTTGAGAAGCCCCAGTTAGACCACAAATATTTCACCGAAAACTACTACCAAAAAATTGAGGAGCTCGTCACAAAATACAGGAATGTATTTGAAACAGAATTGAATTAAACATCAAAACTACCATTGGATGCTATTCAACAAAACACCAATAAGGAGCCCGCTGCACCTACAAGAACATCAATCAATTCTACAATAAGATGGCAAATGTAATGAAGTCATCACTAAAGCGTCTTCTAGCTACGGACCCCATAGCAACAAATATGAAGCTGAAAGAAAACCTGTGGGGCGAAATCCAAGAACTACATTTCACTATATGGGAATCCATCGATGATCCACTAAAGGAGGGATATGACATGAATTTCTACAAAAATCTGGAGATACAAGTCATTGAGAACTTCAAGCTATCTCCTCACACCCCAGAACAAGGTTTCGAACCTATGAAAAACAACGTTCTACCATTGCCAAAGGTCACAATTCCAAAGTTTAATGGAGACTATTTAAAGTGGAGAGCTTTTCACGACTTGTTTACACAGCTAGTAGACAATCAGCATATTCCTGCGGCACAAAAGATGTGGTACCCGAAGTCAAACTTGGGGGGCGAAGCTGAAAAACTAATAAGTCATTTTTTATCCACAGCCGAAAACTACGCCACCGCTTGGGGCCTGTTGCAAGGACGATACAACAACCAACGGTTTCTTGTAACAACGGTAATGCAACAGCTTTTAGACCAACCTAATGCTGGACCATCATCAGTTTTTTATGTCTGGTCCAGTTTCCAGGAAAAATGCAATCAGTCCAGTTTTTTCATATTTTATATTCTTTTATAATGAAATTAATATTTTGTACAGAAAAATTGCATTCTAAATGCAATGAAATTACAACTATATTTGCAAATGTTTAGATTTTATCTTTTTCTAAATCCAATAAGTACCATTTTTACAATTTATAAAAGTATCATCACTGTCATTTTTCACTAATTGTATATTTAAGTCCAACACTAGTAATTTGCCAACAATAAATAGCTGTTTGGAAACAAGTGAAAATTTTTGTAAATAACTAAGTAGGTAGCAAATATTTTTTTTAATTTTATTAAAATAATTAAAAACATTTCATGGTCTTCCCATTCTCAGAAAGATTTATTGGTGGTTAAATTGTCAATACGCATAAGCATGGAGCGCGACAATGATGCTGGACCTTCCAAGAAAAGAAAACTTGCAGCCTTTTGCGATGGACTCAGGACTCAGGATCCAAATTATTCTTTATGGATAAAAAAGATAGATGAATATACTGCCTTTTGCAAATTATGTCAGTCGGAAATTTAAGTTAAATATGAAGGGAGCCTGTCGGTTAATAAACACCTCAAAACATCTAAACACAATAAAATTATTCTGTCGCAAATATTGTCACACAGCATTTCAAATTTTGTTACTGCAGCAGAATCTAAAGATGAATCTCTAGTCTCAAAAGCTGAATTAATGTTCGTTTATCACAATGTCGTTCATGGGTTAAGTTATAACAGCTTAGATTGTCAAATCAAATTGAGTTCATCTATATTTTGTGACAGTAAAATAGCTTCGAAAATTAATTGCGGCCGGACTAAAGCAGCAGCTATAACAAGAAATGTTTTGGCTCCGTATTCTCAAGAAACAGTTTCTAGTGCCTTAAAAGAAAGCTATTTTTTTTCACTAAGCAGCGACGCATCAAATATTGGAAACGTTAAAACCTTCCCATATGCCGTACAATACTTTAATGCTGATACAGGAATACGTAAACAGGTTTTAGATTTTTACGAAGATCCTAATGAAGCTTCTAAAGATATTTTCGGTAACATTATTAGAATTTCTAATGAAAACAATTTGAAACTTGACAAATTACGGCATATTGCGCTGATAATGCAGCAGTAAACTATGGCGTGCTTAATTCTGTGTTTCAAAAACTAAAACAAGAAAATTATAAAGGCAAATTGTAATTGTCATGTAATTAATAATTGCGTAAAAAATTCTTTAAATGTTTTGTCAGTTGATGTGGAAAACATTGTAATCAAAACATTTAATGAATTTAGTTCTTCGGCTTTGACAAATGAAAAATTAAAAGATTGTTTCGAGTTTGCAAACATTAAATATAAGAATCTTCTCCGACATGTCCCAACGCGATGGCTTTCTCTCTTACTAGCAATTGACCGGTTAATATATTCCTGGCCAGCAATAAAAATGTATTTTTTGCAAAAACGTAAAAACAATTGTCGAAAAGTTGTCTGGGAGTTCATCTCTCGTGGTAATAATGTTGTTAATGATAATGAATACTTGTCTGAAGGTTTGTCAGAGGCTTATTTGTATTTTCTGCACAACGTATTACATGAATTTCATTCAGCAGTATTAGCCCTAGAAAGTAATTCATGTACTATTATAGAACTACACACAATGATGGTTAATCTCTTGAATAGTCTAAAAAATAGGTTAAAAGATGAGTTCTATTGAAGCAAAGTTATGACTATTTTAAAAAAGATTTTCTATCAGGAATCTAACACTTTCAAATTAGAAGCAAATCAATTTTTAAGAAACGCTATAACTTACTTGGAGCAACGGTATGATTTCGGAGATGACTCACTTTACAGCAAAATTTCCGTTTTAAATTTAAAGCAGTTCCTTTTATCGTGGAGTCAGTTATCAGAGGTTCCAAGAGTCTTACAGATTTCAAATTTAATTGACAACGATTTATTGTATACTGACTTCTGCTGCCTGCGAGGGATATTTGATAATTTGCCAAAAAATATTCCAATCGATAAGATATGGTCCGTCTTTTTTCAAAAATGTGATAAAAATAAAGTACAAAATCTGTATAAATTGGTCTCATTCGTTCTTTCCATTCCAATAAGCCATGCTTTTTGCGAAAGGACCTTTAGTATTTTAAATAATTTATGCTCTCAGGAGAGACATAGAATGTCTTTCGACTTAATAAAGGCTGAAATTTTAATAAGATTAAACTTTGATAAAAGTTGCAGAAATTTTCAAACTTTTTTGCATAATAATAAAGCAAAAGAGTTAGTAAATTCTGTAAATAAAAATTCAAAATATATGTGGCAAAAGACGTACGAGTAGTTATACTCTTTTATTTAAGTTACTATGTACCTATGTATAAATATGAACTTAATATAACGTAAGATTGAATTAAAATGTTATGTTTTTTTTTGTGTTTTTTTTTTAAATTCTTAATAAAATTTCACTTTTTGGAACAACAAGTGCATTTTAAACAGGTTCAGGTTTTTTTCTAAAATCCAGGCGCAAATTTTACGTTTTTCAGTTTTCAGGCTTTTGGGATCTGGCAAGCCTAGATCCAATGCTGTTTCACATATTGGTTAAAAAACTGGATCGGGGCACTCTTATTCTATATGAGAAGACCATCAGCAATCCAAAGAAACCACAAAGTATCGAGGAACTCTTTAAGTTTCTAGAAAATCGCTTTCAATCCCTGGAAGCCATGAACCAGAAAGAGAGGTCATCAAAGGTTTACGTTTCTGTTACCTCAGCTAAACACACAGAAATCATGTGCATATTTTGCAAAACCGGCTCTCACCAATTGTATCGGTGTCAGAGTTTTCTACAACTATTGCCATCAAACCGCCTAAACTTCGTTCAAAAACAAAACCTTTGCGTAAACCTTAGGAAGCAACAAACAGTCCTCAAAACAAGCAGCAAGAAGTGAAAGGACATCCCAGATGGCGATCAAATCAAATGCTTCTACTCCACCTAAAGTAATTGAAGCCAGTGTGAATGAAATGACATCTACCTCTCCAAAGGCATCTTCACTAGCAGCAGCAAATGGTCAGTTGTCCAGATCATACGTTCTCCTCAGCACAGCTTTAGTAAAAATAAAACTGACACAATGGAGGTTGAATGCCGCGCCTTACTCTACTCAGGGTCACAAGACAACTTAGTTACCGAGCGTTTGGAAAACTGCCTCAATATTGCAAAACAGACGTCATCAGTGAACATCAATGGAATCAGGGACTCTTGCACCAAAACAAAGCACAGAGTCAATGTGGCCTTGTCTTGCCTCGAATGATAGCACCACAAGCATCAAAATCTATCGACATTGATGATTGGCCACTACCGAAAAACCTTATGTTAGCTGATCCAGCGTTCAATAGGTCAAATAAAATTGATATATTGCTCGCAATTTGGCAAATACAATTATCTCCTCAACTTATAAATATTACAGAGCACAGTTTTTGGCTGGATTGTAGCCAGAAAAAAAAATAAATAGAGAACACTTAACAGACGCATCCTGTGGAATGTGCATCGAAGATGAAGCGCTCGAAGCTTCCATTGCTCGACTATGGCAACTAGAAGAAGTTAAACCAACTATCAATTGCTGACAGACAATGTGGAGAACACTTTGCACTAAATACAACTAGAAACCATCAGGGCCGCTTCATAGTCAAAATACCATTTCATCAAAACCCCAATACTTTAGGCGACTCACATGCAATTGCTTTTAATCGTTTCTCACTCTAGAACGACGTCTTCAAAAGAATCCGGAATTGAAGGCTAAATACACTGAATTTATGGATGAGTATGAGTCAATGGGACACATGACAAGATTGGAAACATAATCCATAATTTCCCCAAACTACTACATCCCACATCATTGCGTATTAAGGTCCGAAAGTTCGATTAAAACTTCATCAGGACACTCTTTAACCCTTTCGGGACGGAGTTTTATTTTGCAAACCAAATTATGTATGGTAAAATTTTTTTCATATTCTAAAAGGTATAATAAAAGTATTATGTTCTCCATACTTAAAAATTTTAAATTCGTCCTTTTATCCTGGGACATATAAACCCAACAAGTATTTTCATGGGGCATAAAATCCCAATCAGTGTTCTCGAAGAGCGATTCGAAATTAAAAAGATAACTAAAATATAAATATTATTGGATTTAGATAAAAGCTTACATTTATTTCTAACATTTTAGGAATGCAATTAGGTATTTATTTGTGGAATGGCCCAAAACACTTGTAACATAAGGCGTTGTTACAACCTGAGCATATCATCTTTCTTCGCTTTTCTATGCCAAGTGAAGAACAGCGGACACAGCGACAACGCTTCTCTTGCTCTACTGGCAATTGGTCTCCAATATTAATGCTATCCGTTTTTGGACGTTTGGGAGTTCTACCTCCCTGGCAGTTGCGTTGAAAATAAAGAAAAACGATAGTTTGAAAATTGCTGGGACGTATTATCCCAGTAGTCCCGAAAGGGTTAAATCATCTGATGTTCACAGGACCGACACTACAAGCAGAGCTATTCTGCATACTCCTAAGGTTTCGTATGCCTAGGTTCGTTTTTACCACTGACGTTAAAAAGATGTATACGAGAAGACAGGTATTAATAGCTCCAGAAGATCGTCAATTTCAGCTAATAATCTGGAGAAAGGATACCACTATGCCCATTGCATACTACCAACTCAACACAGTTACATATGGCACTAGAACTGCTCCATACTTAGCAACCAAATGTCTGGAGCAATTGGCTAAAGAAAATGACTTACGTTACCCTCTTGGGAGGCAATATCTTAAAAAAAATTTCTACGTGGATGACGGCTTAGGCGGCTTAAATGGCTTAATAACAGCAATGCAATTACAAGAGCAACTTGTAGAGATCATGAAGCAAGGCGGACTTACGTTACGAAAATGGTGCGCAAACCACCCACATTTACTCCGCAATATTTTAAAATTAATTTAGATTTTGAGAGCATAGAAGCTAACACCATCAAAACATTAGGACTTGTTTGGCTGCCGAAAGCCGACAAACTGGGTATCAAGGTCAATTCTCACAACGTTAAGAGGGTATCTAAGCGAACGGTAACCTCAGACCTGGCTACATTATTCGACCTATTGGGGATTCTATCTCCGATTATAGTAACGGCGAAAATGTTTATTCAGGAATTGTGGGAGTTAAAGGTAGATTGGGATCAATCTTTGCCTGAATCACAGTATACTAAATGGATCACATTTTTGAATGCATTAAAAACTCTTCAAATGCATTAAAAACTCTTCAAATATCAAGACACATTTACAAAAGAAGAGTTCCAGAATCCCAAAAACTACACATTTTTACAGACGCATCCGAAAAGGCTTATGGAGCTGCGGCCTATATTCGATCAGTCTTTAAAGATGGCACCATCATGGTTCACTTACTCTGTTCTAAATCCCGCCTAGCTCCACTTAAACGGCAAACAGTACCACGGTTGGAACTATGTGCAGCTACACTTGGAGCCCAACTAGCCACAAAAATCAGGTCTGATCTTCGATTTACAAGCTCTGTGTGGTTTTGGACCGATTGAGAAATTGTACTCTCATGGATTAATTCATTATGAGCGTCATTCAACACATTTGTAGCAAATCGCAGAACAGTGGCGTCACGTAAGATCCAAGTGCAATCCAGCAGATATATTGTCTCGTGGAATGTCTCCAACGGCTCTTAAGGAATGCAGCCTGTGGTTTTATGGTCCAACATTTCTCCATGGCGTAGAGAAGGTGTGGCAACCTAAGTTCAATCCAAGTTCTATCATTTCAACAAATCTTGAAGTAAAGGCAAAGCTGCTGGAATCACGAGCAATGACCACAATTGAACCTGCCTTTGTTTACAAAATCAATCACAAAAATTCATTTCACCGTCTACAGCGCATTGTTGGTTATGTTCTGCGTTTTATTACTCATTAGAGATATCGAAAACAGATGCGACAATCTTCAAAATCCTTAACGACAACGGAACTCAACCGAACATTGATTTCCATTATTTCACAAACGCAACTTTCAGAATTTAAGGAAGAAATAACCCATCTGAGAAAATACAAAAAATTACAAGGAGCAAGATTTATCCAAAATCTAACACCTTTTTTGGACGAAAACGGGCTAATTCGATTAGGTGGTCGGCCGGACGCTTTTCTATTATCGTACGACTCTAAACATCAACTTCTTATTCCATACAATGATCCCATTTTAAAATTTATATTCAGCATGGTTCATGAAGATTACAAACACTGTGCCTCGCATACGTTGTTAGGAATTGTTCGACAACGGTTCTGGCCAGTTAAAGGCAAAAATTATGGCAAGAGCGACAGTTCATCGATGCACGATATGCAGCAGAGCCAAGCCAGAGCTATTACACCAACTATGTACCATTACAGTACATTATAAACTTCGGGGAAAACGACCGCAAAAGCCTATATTGCTGTATTTTGCTGCTTTACTACAAAAGCAGTACATTTGAGCGATCTTACAACTGACGAATTTATAGATGCGCTCAAACGTTTTATATCACGGCGTGGACATTGCCAAAGCTTATATTGCGACAATGCAACAAACTTCGTTGGAGCAAAAAATAAATTGCCTGAACTGTCCACAATAATCCATTCATCAGAAGCCATTATGAATGTTTGCAGTAAAAGAGGTATGCAATTTAATATTATTCCACCAAGAGCGCCGCACTTTGGTGGCCTATGGGAGGCAGCTGGGAAGTCTGCAAAATATCTTTTGGTAAGGACATTGGGGAATGTATCTTTAACCTACAAAGAACTCGAAACCATAGTTGTTGAAATTGAAGCAATACTGAATTCCAGACCTATTTCACCTATGTCTAATGACGCAAACGACATAGGAGCGTTGACTCCAGGACATTTTTTGATAGGCGAGCCACTAATGGCCCAAATTGATGCCCAAACGAAGCCAACAAACCTTAAATTGAAAACGCGATGGAATTTAGTTTCTCATCTCAAGCATGAATTTTGGAAGAGATGGTCGCGAGACTACCTAAATGACCTGCAATACCGACACAAATGGTGAGAACAATCAAAAACCTTAAAACCAGGGGAAATCGTCATTATAAAAGAAGATAACGTTCCAGTCATGAAATGGCATTTGGGGCGCGTAGTAAAAATTCATAAAGGACACGACGAGGTTGTAGCAGATGTCCAGACAGCTTCCGTCATCCTTAAAAGAGCAATTCAATATTTAGCTCCACTCCCTAAGCTCAACGACGAAACCGAAGCAGAGGAAAAACAACCATATCAACAAAACACAGAATTTAAAGACAATCGTGAACTGTTAACAGAAAAACAATCACCAAAACCGTCATGCGATGGTCTGTGACAACCTCAATCTTGACTGCACTACTTACAGTCTTGTTATTACTACCGCTCGTGACCACAAACAAAATTGAAATAACACAATTTAAACCAAATATTGGCTTATACTTTGAGGGTATTGGCAACACACGAGTATCTCGGTCAGAATGGAACATCATTTCCTACTATAAATTAAACCCATATTGGCAAGAAATAGCTAGCTTCACGAAGGAAAAACGGCATTACAGCATGTATGCAACCTTCTTATTCAAAAAGGACAAAGGACAAAAATCTCTTGCTCAAGAGGAGAGTTAAACGAGGCGCTATTAACGTTGTTGGTAACATTGCTAATTTTCTGTCATTCTAGATTCGAGTTACGCTGAACAAATGTCAAACACCATCAACGCAGTTAACGAAAATGAAAACCATCTTAAACAACTCCTCATTAATCAAACATCAATTGTTGACGCAACACTAAACATAATCAAACAAGAGGAAGAGAACATCAAACAAAGGTTCACCAACTTAGATGATCAACTAACAGAAATTACATCCAGATTACATGAAAATGAAAATGTTACGATCTGTCCGGTTTTTTAACGTCAGCAAGGTTACACCGAATTCAATCAGAAATTATAGCAGCATTGACGGATTCGCATGATGGAAAAATCAGCCCAATGGTCTTGTCACCGTCTCAACTTCAAGCCGAGCTAGTGCAAGTAAGAAATCATCTTCCAACATCTCTAGAATAACCAGTCAGCAAGGATAACATTCTACAACTATACAAAATTATGAATGTAAAGGGAGGTGTAACAAAAGACCACGTCATCTTTCACATATCTATTCCATTATCTGATCCTGAAACATTTGAGCTCATGAAACCACACCCAATTCCAGATTCAATCAATGGTACAATGTTTGCTATAAAACCATGCGGCGACTTCTTAGCCATAAATGCTCACAAAGATCAGTATTTTATCTTAACAGAAACGCAGTGGAGCACATGTCCAGTTATTAGAGAGGATGAATTTCTATGCCAACACATGCAATTCAAACGCTGAAAAATGTTAATGCGAGCTTTCACTTCTTAACCATAACATTCAGAATGGTTGTAACATTGTTTCTCTTGCTGACAATACGTCGCTTACACAGTTGGAATGCAGCAATCAATGGCTATACACTATGCAGCAACCTTCCCGAATAAGTGCCGTGTGTGGGCGGGAAAAATCACAGCTAACCTTAAAAGGATCTGGCCTCCTAAAAATATCACCAGATTGCACACTTAAGTTCAACTCAATCACTATTAAAGCTCATCAAACTGTCTCCACATCTCTTCAGACATCTTACACGGTAATGAGGAACATAAGTGACATTAGCTTTCCGAATGAAGTTAGATTGGAACGTATTCACAACAAGGTCTATGCTGACCAAATTAAAAACATCTCCAAAATACATAGCGAATTATACCAGAAGGTATCTGCGGAATTTCCATCACAAATCAAACATTTAAAATATCACCACGGGACCATTGTTTACATTGCCCTCGTTCTCGCAATCATAATCAGCATGAGGATTGTCTGGAAAAAGGCACGTGGTAACGGAATGAAACCAAATAAACAAACACCACTTCCAGCACCACGTCTACACCCTTCAACTCCAGAATTTGAAGTATCAGTAGTTTAAATAGGAATAATGTAAAATTGTCGCATTTATGAGTGTATGTTCAAACTCTCACAATGAATTTTTTTCATATGTTCATAAATACATTCATATAAATCTAGTAATAGATTTATACTAACGTATTTACATACATATGCCTGCACGAACTTATTATTTTAAATTACTGGTTCCATGAATTTTATTCGTTTATGCATTTCTTGCTATTTTTATTTTTTTAATTCAAATTACTCTAATTTCTGTTATTTACCTTAATTTAACAACAACCTTGAAATTCTGTTTAAATTCATTATGATTTTTGCTTACATTGTTTTGCGAAGTCTGGGGGATCATGTTTTCTCTGGGAACTTCCGCTGGCAGAAGTAAAATTATATTATAAAAATCATTTATATGCATATATATTATTAATGAATAAAATAACAACCATTTCGCTGTAAATTGTTAGTTTTTTCATAATGTTTTATGATGTTTTTTACACTAGTATTGGGCCTCTTTTTCCGTGCGCATGAAGATTAATAATAATTTTACGGACATCTATTGAAATTTCTGCCAACAAGATTGCTCATTTTGCTGCACTAAGCATACAGAGGTGAAACCCTTGGCACATGAAAAACAATATAATCAGGTTTTGTGCAGCTTCTCAAGAAAGAGACAAATATAGTGCTATTTTGCTATGAACAAGGCATAATAAACAAAACAAAAACTTGATATTTTACAAAAAAACATACAGCACAAAAGTTTTTGCCACAAAACAAAAATTGTTTATTCGCGTAAATAAACAAATCTTTTACGAATTATTTTTAATTTATAAAAAAATGTGATATGCTGTGGTCTTACAAGATAAAAGAAGTGAAAAAGTCTCTAAATCTGCAGTGTTTTTTGAATGAAGAAATTGTAATCTGTGGCAGAAATGCAGTGTAATTTTTTGTGGACGTGTTAAAATTAAAAACTATAACTTTTTTCGTCAAATGATTAATATAAATATAACTTGATTAAATAAAATCATATAAATATCACTTTTTTTAATTTCATAAATTTTCATAAAACCCACCCTTATTTTTGCCTATAATTAAACATTTAATTTTTTCTTGCGCCAGAAACACAAATCAAAACAAAATTGAAGTCGATAGGATGTCAAGAAAGAGATGCATAGAAAAAACGAGACGACTATAGTCTCGTGACACCTCTGTATACTCGGTGTTTTGCTGTTTTCACCACGAGTTAAATTAGAAGAAAAATTTTTTTACATTTAAAACTTGCCTACTGAGAATACGAGCAGAAACATGAAGTAAAAAAAAAACAAGACTAAATTTACCGTTATACAAGCAATCAAAGTACATAAAGGCAGTATGTCTCTGCAATTTTTTTTAATACTCTTACTGTTTTTTTAGTTTTTAAAGCGTTATATATAAGAGGTAATAAAATTAAAATTATTTTTTGTGTTGGATGATCAATCTATCCTTAAAGCGTCATCATTATTATTTAATCTTGAAAATTATGATGTGTCCAAACTTTATATATTAGCTGTATGTGTAATAATTCTTGCAAAAAAAAACCGACTTCAAAACAGATTTTATCTGTCTGCCTATAACAGCTCAAGTGTATGGCCACATAAATTAGGTTACATTAACTATTGGGACACACTTATATCTCCAAACTTAATACTTTTTCAACTGTTCAATAGTTTGGCAATAAACATCAAATTACAGCAACTATAGAGGCACCCTTTAATTTCCAAATTCGCATTATATACTTGCTGTTGAAGTAGATTTAGCAATCAGGTTCTATGTAAATTTCAGCCGTCTGTCTGTAACGATTCAACAGTTTGCCTATATACATCAGATTATATTAACTATTTATTTTATATTTTTATACTTCTTATTATTCCAAAAAAAAGTAGTGGACATTCTTTCTAACATTAAGATATTTGTATACAACGGTTCAAAAAATACTGCCATATAGAACTGATGACATTAGTTTTCGGCACACCCTTTTCTCTCTAAATTCAAATAATAAGCTTCTTGTTATAGCGGATTTAGAAAAACATGTCCCTTGTAAATTTCAGCTGTGTCTATAATGGTTCAAAAGTCCGGCCACATCAACTATTGGGACACCCGTTTCTTTCTTTGTAAATTTCAATCGTCTGTCTACAACTATTGGTGCACCCTTTAATTCATAATGTTAAATATTAGCAATACAGATCCCTTTTAAGTTTCAGCGTTCTGTCAGCGTCAGTCCACAACTGTTCTAAAGTATGGCCATATACAATAAATTTTATGAACTATTGGCGCACCCTTTAATTTAAAATTTGTAATATTAATACTTGTTACTATAACGGCCATAGCAATCGACATTCTGTCCAATTTGCAAGCGTTTGTCTAAAACGTTTCAAAAGCTAGGCTTATATAAGTAAATCTTCATCTATTGTGGGACACCCTTTAGTTTCTAAATTCAAATTAAAAACTCGTTGATATAGCGGATTTAGCAATACAGATCCCTTTTAAGTTTCAGCGTTCTGTCTATAACGGTTCAAAAGTTTGGTCACACAATTTAAATTACATTAACTGCTGGAACACCCTTTAACTTCTAAATCCATATTTTATACTTGTTGTTATAGCGGACTGAGCAATACTGGTTCGTTGTAATTTATAAGCGTCAGTACACAACTGTTCAAAAGTATGGCCATATACATCAAAGTTTATGAACTATTGGCGTACCCTTTAATTTAAAATTAGTAATATTAATACTTGTTACTACAACGGCCATAGCAATCGACATTCTGCCCAATTATGAACTGCTTTTAAAACGGGACCAATCTGTAAGTATAATCCATCATATTACCAAAAATTTTCAAAATCGGATCAGAAATGACTGAGTTCTGGAGTTCCTTCTTTTTTTGAAGTCGGTTAAAAAGTATAACATAACATGAAATAAGAGATTATTTTTGGTTAATTGCATTTTATTTTTTGATGAAAAATATTTTTTATTTTTATTATATTCTTTTATATTACAAAATTTCTTAAAACTTAAAAATAGCCATACTTTATATCATTTTATTATAATTTATATTACAGTTTGGAATTAATTTTATCTAACGATCTTGTTTCATACAAAGTTTTATCATCATCGTTGTATTACGATTTAGTTCCACATACTTATTTGACAGCTTTAAGTTTTTAAACGGAATATATACATATACGTAAGTATGTAAGTATTTAAATAACTTGAAATTTTCTTCTATTATAAAATTTTTAAAAAATTTTCTTCACAAATCTTGTTTGTTCTTTTGATAAATACACTAAAATGATACAAAAAGCTTCCTATAAATGACAATATTAATAGCAATAATTAATAATATCATAAATCGACAATGTCATGAATAAAATTAAACTATTAAGCTGAAATGAAAAACTATGTTACTAAAAAAAGAAAATCTAAATCTATTTTTCTTTTGATTTTTTTATCTTCATGTAAAAAAGAATTAAAATTTGCCTCTTTTTATTAGTACCTGGTTTTTCGTTTTAGTTGAGGATATTTACATACATACATATTAAACAACTGTTTTGCTTAACTAAAATTACATTCTGTGATATTAAAGAAAGTCCACACTTCAAACTTGCATAAATATTTATGTATCATACATTAGAGTAATTATTAAGATAGATCAATTAAATGTCCATTTTATTAGCATTGATGCTGTTTTTGATTAAATGGTTTTAAAGCTTTGTTTTCAACCTGCATTCTTATCACAAAAATTGGTGAAAGATAAACGTCTCAAAGTTCTCAAGAAAAATGAGACACTTTAAGAATATATTTTCGTTTTCGCGTGAGTAATAAGACCTACCAAATAGGTTATTACTAAGGGACGGACTATAGATAGAATAAATATATATATAGAGTAAATATATATATTCTTTCGATATGTGAGAAGCGTATCCATGTGGCTATTTCGATACTGTTAATAAACAGTAGGTACTAAATTTAATTTTTTAGTTTCAAATAATAAATATTTCATGAGGGTATTATGTCTTTAAATTTGAAGGAATCAAGCAAAATTTACACGGGTAAACTTAAAAATGATTCCAAATAATAAATTTTACATTGTTGTATGTATTTGCATATGCATGTTGCTTTATTTTTGTAGAATTGTTTACAATTTTTTTCTCAAATCTTTTATACGAATGGTTACAATGGTTATTTAAATTTGCAAATGTCAAATGCAGGCACCTGCTATGTTTAAATTTTGTTGTCTTTTTGCTTTTTTTTTAAATACAGAACATTTATTCAATTGAGTTTGAGATATACATTAGTGTCTTGAATTTTCTACATCTAATTTAAGTAGAACCAAATGATGAGCTGTATATGCAGTAGCGAAGTGTTCGAATGTATAGTATATTTTTTTTGTTCTTTTCTTGAGACAAATTTTTTCCGTGAGAATATTCATGATTGGGCGGATACTTTATAAAATCGGAAATGAATATTGGAGAAATTCCTTTTTCACATGTGGTGAATGGTATACAAAACATTGGTGGTGGTACTATCAGATTTTGAGTGAATTTTGCCGAAATCTATTAGCAAGGTAGATTTTGTTTTTTATGGCAAAAGTAGAATAAATCATCTATATTTTGCCCGAAATTTCAAATAGAACTTAAATTCGATGAAATATAACTGCATACCAGTTTTGGAATTATATGCCTTAATAAAACAAATATAATTTCAATAAACAATTGTTATTATAAAAACAGAACTTGAAGTTTTATGAAAAAACAAATATATATGGAGACACTGGCTGTACAAAGCACTGAGGAAGATTTTTATCGATAAATATTCAAATCACCTCCAATGGTAAGGGGGTAAAACTCTCTCTTAAAAATTACAAAGATTTTTTATACTCCAGAAAACAAAATTCCTGTTTTTTTATTTCTAGCTCCATATTTAAATGACAAGATCCGTTTCAATTCACCTTTAGATCATATTTTCCATTCACCATAAGTCATTAAGGAAGAACTAAGTAGAAATGCCCTCTTTCACAATCCGCTTAAAGCTGGTTTGTAATGAGCTCTTTCTTACTTATCTAAAAATTTGTGCAATGTGAGTTTTTACTGACTTATTCTTAGGATAGTCGCGCTGAGTTATTCAAAGTAAACAGACGTATTCTGTGTATTTATTTTGAAACTTTGTCACTATCTGAAAAAAACCAAAATATTCCTAAAACAAAGGTGCATTCTTCAAAAAGAGAAAAAATAATTCTTGCGAAGAAAACCGACTTCAAAACAAATTTCATCAGTATGCCTATAACAGCTCAAGTGTATGGCCACATAAATTAGGTTACATTAACTATTGGGACACCTTTATATCTCCAAACTTTTTCAACTGTTCAGCAACTATAGGGTCAGTCTTTAATTTCCAAATTCAAATTATACTTATACTTGCTGCTGTAGTAGATTGAGCAATCAGGTTCTGTGTAAATTTCAACCGTCTGTCTGTAACGGTTCAACAGTTTGCCCATATACATCAAAAGTCCGGCCACATACACCATATTGTATCAACTATTGTGACACCCGTTTATTTTTAAATCCAAATTTAATACTTATTGTTATAGAGGAGTTAGTACTACAGGTTCTTTGTAAGTTTCAATCGTCTGTCTACAACTGTTTAAAAATATGGCCATATACCAGATTAAATGAACTATTGGTGCACCTTTTAATTTATAATTTTAAATATTATCAGCAGTTACTATAACGGCCATAGCAATCAACATTGCGTCAAATTTTTATCAAGCGTTTGTCTATAACGGTTCAAAAGATAGGCCTATATAAGTAAATCTACAGTAATTATGGAACACCCTTTAATTTCTAAATTCAAATTATAAACTTGTTGATATAGCGGACTTAGAAAAACAGGTCCCTTTTAAGTTTCAGCGTTCTGTCTATAACGGTCCAAAAGTACGGCCACACACTTGAATTTACATCAACTATTTGAACACCCTTTAACTTTCAAATCCATATTTTATACTCGTTGTTATAGCGGACTTACCAATACAGGTTCGTTGTAAATTCCAAGCGTCTGTCAATAACTGTTAAAAAGTATGGCAATATACATCAAATTAAATAAAATATTGGCGCACCCTTTAATTTTAAGATTTATTTTTGTAAAACTCTTTTTTTATTGGGGGCTATAGTCAGGCGCAGGCATTTCAAATTTTACAGAATCGCCCTTTACAATTCATAATAAACGTAAAAAATTTGAATGTTGTATGGGGACACCCTTTAATTTTTAAGATTATGAGCTGTTTTTAAGACGGGACCAATCTGTAAGCATAATCTATCATATTATAAATCGAATCAGAAATGACCGAGTTCTGGAGGCACATATATAAAAAAGCAACATTCAACCGAATTGTATAACGTCCTTCCTTTTGAAGTGGGTTAAAAAAACAATAATATTAAAACCAATTGTATATTGCATTCAACTGCATTACATTAAAATTAACGGACAAGCTAAACAACAAAATACACTATTGCTTCGGCAATGACTACAGACAGTGATGATGATTGTAGCTCTAGTGAAGACAATTTACTTAGCTGGCAATATGTTACAACAAAACGTAAGAAGACAATTAAAACAACAAATATTTCAAATAAACAAAAAGTCATACTGATAAACCAAGCTGTTCAAATATGAATAAATTTGCTGAACTTGCTAATAATATAGATGACAAAAGTGATGATAATGGTGATGATAATGAAGCTGAACCCACTGCAAAGCAGCCATCAATATATGTTAATAATGTTACTAACATAACTAAAATGATAAAATGTGTAAGTAGTGTGATTTCCAATACGGATTTTAATTACAAAGCTTTAAACGACGGTCAAGTAAAGCTTAATATAAAAACAGTAGACTCTTATCGAAACTTTGTAAAATATTTTGATCTAACAACTTAAGTTATTATACTCACCAGCTAAAAAGTGAGCGTTCATATAGATTTGTAATTAAAGGACTTCATTATTCTACTAAGATAGAGGATATAAAAGCAGATCTCTTATATAAAGGTCATTTTGTTAGACATATTATTAACGTTAAAAGCAGATTTACAAAACATCCTTTACCAATGTTTTACGTTGACGTTGATCCAAGTCCGAATAATAGAAAAGTTTTTTAAATACGTGAAATAAATAGTTGTGTAGTACAAATTGAAGCCCCTAAGAGTACAAACGATATTGTACAATGCCACCGCTGCCAACAATTTGGACACACAAAAACTTATTGCAATAAACCATTTGTATGCGTAAAGTGTGGACTTGGCCATCCCACACCCAACTGTCCAAACAACATAGAAACCTCTCCTAAATGCGTCCATTGTTTAAAGCAACATACTGCTAATTATAGAGGATGTGAAGTTTACCAAAATATATTTAAGAAAAAACTTTCGGATAGAAGACCAATTAACCATCAGCTATTCTTAATAAACAGAGATAATTTTCCCCCAATTAATCCCAATTCTAGTTCGAATACTGGGCCTAAAAAGGTGAATCATATGCTAATGTTGCAAGTCATATCAACAATAATATTATGAAAAACATAGAAAATTTATTAAATAAACAAATAGAGTTAACTAATACTATTATGAATATGATGTCACTTCTAATTAACAAATTATGCAAATAAATCTGAGAATAGCATGTATGGAATGCGAACGGATTAACAAACAAACTGAACGAAATAAATCATTTTATAAAAGAAAAGCATATTGATATATTTCTTATTTCTGAAAGTCATTTAACTGCAAAATCTATACAATATAATATATATATATATATATATATATATATAAATTTATATAAAAATTAGAGGCTACGATTTTTTACATACAGATCATCCTGATGGAAAAGCTCACCCTGGAGCTGGCTTATTTATAAAATCTAGCATTCGATATGAACTAGCGGAAGAATGTAAAAAATCTTATTTACAAGCTGCCGGCGTTAAAGTTATTTGCAATAATTTACCAATCAACATATATTCTATATATTTCCCACCAAAATACACAGTAAAATGTGAAGATTATGATACATTTTTTAAAGCATTGGGTTGTCGTTTCATTGTTGCTGGTGATTATAACGCAAAACACTCTTGGTGGGGATCTCGACTCACTAATCTGAAGGGTAGACAACTATATAAGTGCATGTTAAAAAATAATTATAGCGCATTATCAGGAGGTAGGCCAACATATTGGCCTACTGATCCCTCAAAAATACCAGATCTCCTAGATTTTGTTATCTTTTCTGGCATCTCCAGACATTCTCTTGATATTTTAAATGATGATAGTTTAAGTTCGGATCACACGCCTTTTCTTGTTAATTATAATAAACATGTTAAACTAGTCCACAAAAGTACCAAACTTATCAAACGAAACATCAACTTAAGCATCTTTAGTGAATTTATCGAAAATAGCCTGAATCTTATCACTAAAATTAAAAATGGAGAAAATTTAAGTCATGCTGTTGAATTTTTTTCTTTATTGATACACGAAGCCTCGTTTTTATCTACACCACAAGTAGTTTATTCTCAGGATTTAGGTCGTAAAATCCAAGCATCAGCAGCGGCAAGAGAAATGATTAGACAATCTAGAGGATTAAGAAGAGTTTGACATCGTACGAGAAATCCAAGGGATAAGACCAATTGGAATTTGGCAATAAAACTATGCTCAGAAATCTTGTCAAAAGAAAGAAATGAAAGTATAAATTTATATCTAAGAAAACTTAAACCTCATAACAAATATGGAGAACATGAGCTTTATAATGCTACCAAGTATCTAAAACGACCAGCAAACAGAAATGTCCCCATTAAAAGTTCAAATGACTTTTGGTGTAGAACAGATTAAAAAAAATCTAATGCTTTTGCAGACGATTTAGAAGGAATTTTTAAGCCTCATTACTCCAGTAATAATATCGAAGATATTTCGAATTTTTTAGATATAGCGTGTTAAATGGAACTATCTATAAAACATATTTCTCCAAATGAAACAAAAACAGAAATAAAAATGTTAAATAACAAAAAGTCTACAGGATACGACAAAATAGATGCCATTACAATAAAGTCATTACCATCTAAAAGCATTTTGTTTCTAACTTTGTTATATAACTCTATTTTACGACTGCAACACTTCCCCTTACAATGGAAATGTGCGGAAATAATCATGATTCTAAAACCTAGTAAACAAGAAAATGCACTGTCCTCTTACCGACCAATTAGCTTGCTACCAATTTTCTCTAAAATAATTGAAAAATTACTTTTAAAGTGTTTAACACCTTATCTCAATAAAAATGAGATTATTCCCGACCATCAGTTTGGTTTCAGAAGAAATCACGGCACATCAGAACAGTGTCACCGCTTTATTAAAGTGATATCTAATTCTTTTGAAAAAAAAATGCTGTTCAGCTGTGTTTTTGGACATACAACAAGCGTTTGATAAAGTTTGGCATGAAGGATTACTTATTGATATAATTAATTTAATATTCATCCAGCTCCTTTTTATTTGTTTTTCTTATCGTACTTTAAAAACAGATGTTTCTATGTTAAAATTAATAATGACATCTCTAAAATTTGCCAAATAAATGCTGGTATTCCTCAGGGTAGTGTGCTTGGCCCAGTATTGTACACCATATTTACATATGATATGCCAATAACGGATGATGTTACTGTTGCAACATATGCCGATGATACGGCATTTTTGTGTAGTCTTGATAGTCTTTACCAATGGCTTTTAAAATGGAATATTGTAGTTAACACTCATAAATCAAATCATATTACATTTGCAATAAGGAAAGAGAATTGTCCACCTGTATTTCTAAATGGATCCGTTATACCTAATAGTGATGTCGTTAAATATTTGGGTCTTAAACTGGACCAGCGATTTACATGGAAAGCCCACATAAACTCAAAACGGAAGCAGCTAGATAAAAAGTATTGGTTACTTGGGCGCAAATCCCAACTATCACTTGAAAATAAAGTTTTATTGTATAAAACTATATTAAAACCTATTTGGACCTATGTGATAGAATTACGGGAACTTCCAGTAATTCGAATGTTGAAATCTCACAAAGATTTCAGTCAAAGGTATTACGGTCTATAGCAAACGCTCCGTTTTACATAACACATAAGGCATTACATAATGACCTTAAAATTCCTTTTATAAAAACAGAAATAAAAAAATTTAGTAGCAATTACTTAGAAAGATTCAGCAACCATACTAATTTATTGGCAATTACACTACTAGATGAGACTGATGAAGTTAGAAGACTTAAACGAAATCACATTTTCCCAGCAAAAAATTTTAGAAAAGGTAGTCAAGTGTAGAATTAAGCATTTTTGTCGGAAGGACTTTCCAACTAGATTACCAACTTAATGCTTTTAACAAGGCATGAGACTTTTATAATCAATTCCTGAGAATCAATGACATTAATTATTGCTGGAAATTATGACGACCATAGGAAATATTTTAAGAACTAGTTTAATTACTACTTGCTTCTTTTACGAAGTAAAATAATGTGTTTTCTAAGTGAGTAATAAAAAATGGTAATCACAAAAGAAAGTCATTATATGGCAAGTACTTTTTAAGGTAATGTCTAATTTTTTGCTGGGTTAGATCTCCCTTTTGTTTAATCTTAAGAATAAGTACATAATTAAATAATAATAAATTTAATTTTTAATATTAATTTATTTATAATGAATATATATCTAAATTGAAATTATCTGTGTATATGAATGTTAATACATACAGACATAGTCATATCTATTTACACAAATTAAAAATTTCAGTATTTTTAGTTATCAGAAAAATTTTGCTTCTATGTGAATAAATTTGCGACAAGAAAACTTCCCAATTGTAATCCTCAAAATGTATAGATTTTGCTAGTTTAAAATTTTTAGCAATAACATTGATAGTTGCTAATTAAAAACACAAAAGAAGTCTGCGCCTCATATTTCAAAATTATTTATACACTTATTTTGTCTGTCAAAAATATTTACACATTCGTGAAATTAAGTTAAAAACGCTGGAATCTTTTAGAAAACCTCATTTGTGTTGATAGTTAGCAAATTTATATTGCATAAAAATAAATATTTATACAAAAATCGCTAAAAAAACGTTTTAAATGGTGAAAATAAAGGAAATTACCGTCGAAACGCGAGTTGAGATCGCAACGAAGTTTGGAATGGGTTCCTCGGCATCAGACTTAGGAAAAGAGTACGGAATATGTCGGAAAACAGTATACAATTTAGTAAAGAAGAAAGAAACCTATGGAAGCCTACAAAATAGGGTCAGAACTGGTCGGAAATATGTGACAAACAAAATAGAAGATCGTTCTATTCTTAAAATATTCGCAGAAAATCCAGTCGCAATTCCGGTTAAAGTTGCATCAGAGGCAGAAAACATCATTGGAAAACCTGTAAGTGAATCCACAATTTGGAGAAGAGTAAGAACGTATGCTATAAAGACCTATGTCGTGAGAAAAGTAATAGACATATCTGAAAAAAAAAAACGTATAGAGTTCGCCTTGGAGTATATCCATAAGCCAATGGAGTTTTGGCATAATGTATTATGGACAGATGAGTCCTCTTTTCAATTTGAGGGGTCATTTGAAAAACTTATATGCACCTTTCCAAAGGATCGAAGCACAAAGCAGTACAACCTCTTAATCGTTTCGGCGAGGGTTCAGTAATGTTTTGGGGATGTGTCCATACAATGGATTTGGAGACCTAGTACCAATACAAGGCACTCTAAACCAGGCAGGATATCTACACATTTTGAATGACCATGTTTTTTCTTCGGCTCAGAGATTATTACTTGATGAAAATTGGATTTCGCAGCATGATAATGCTCCATGCCACAAAGCATGGTTACCAACAATGTTTTTAAATCGAGTTGGACAAGATGTTCTTCCATGGCCACCCCAGAGTCCAGATCTAAACATAATAGAGAATGTATGGGCATTAATAAAAAGGCAGAGATCTATCCAAATGGGCCGAAAACGAGAGGGAACTATTGATGAAATAATAAATATCTGGAACAGCTTAGAAATCGAGTTTGTACGCAATTTGATTGCATCTATTCCAGTTAGACTTTAAGCTGTCATAGATGCTGAAGGAAATTTATCTGGCTACTAATCATTTTTGATTTTGTATTGGTGTTTTATAATTGCCGTGTTCACAAGCTCTGCTAAGGTGTAGGTAGTATTGCATACTACCTTTTGTTTACTTCTTTGTGAACAACCATTGTATCAATGTGACATTGTACATTGTACTTCATACGCCAAAAACTGAATAAGAAGAAGAAAAGTGCTATTCATCATTTGTTATTTATAAGCCAAGTGGGGGAGAAAACAGAAAAAAGTAAATTAATAAATCAAAAACAAAAATTATTATTCGGAATCTTTTAAAATTTATGTGCTGTTTTTGTATTACAGGCGATCAACTCGTCTGAAAAATTTGTATGAAAAGCACTCAGTTTTTTGAGTTATTTCAATATAAATTTTTCAGACGAGCTGATCGCCTGTAATACACAAACAGCACATTAATTGATTTACTTTATTCGTGCTTGATTCCTTCAAATATAAATATTTCATGATATTCTCATGAAATATTTATTATTTTAAACAAAACTCCAAAATGAAATGTATTACTGCGGGGAAAGCATATCCACATGGCCATTTCACTACTGCTCAAATAGCTAATCAGTGGATTTTACCCAAATTTTGTATAGAAAAACAGAAAGTCTTATATCAAAAGCCAAATTGATTAAATGAGAACTCCATTGAATCAATAAGACAGAAGACAATAACAACTCAAAAATGTCTTCTGTCTTATTGGTTCAATGGAGTTCTCATTTAATCAATTTGGCTTTTGATATAAGACTTTCTGTTTTTCTATACAAAATTTGGGTAAAATCCACTGATAAGCTATTTGAGCAGTAGTGAAATGGACATATGCATATGCTTTCCCCGCAGTAATACATTTCATTTTGTAGTTTATTTAAAATAATAAATATTTCATGAGAATATGAAATATAATATATAATATATATATGAAATATTTATATTTGAAGGAATCAAGCACGAATAAAGTAAATCAAGTAAATTAATAAATTTTTTGTGTGAAAAATATAGTTTCGATATATTAATGGTTGACTCAAGTAAGTTATATTACTGAAGGAAAAATTTGGAAGCTTAAAAGAACATAAGTTTAGAATGCTATCAGCACAAAATAAGAAAAGATGCAATGATTGGATAATGGCTTGCTGCATTCTTCATAACATTATTATTAAATATAATATATACAACAGAAATGACTTATTCCACTTTCTAATAAATCAGTCAAATCAATAAATTAAATAAATAAAACTAATAAAAATATCTTTTAATTCGATTTAATTTAATATAATTCACACATGAATACAAAAATAATAATTCATTTAAACAAAAAACATTTAAACATAAAAAAATATAAAACAAAAATCACATTAAAAAAAAGGCACTATACAAAGTTTGAAAAACATATGAAAAAAAGTAATAAGTGTTGTATCGCATGTTTGCATGAAAATTACCAACAACACAGCTAGCACAGTTGTATTTTGTTAGCACTTAGCACTTACTAGGGGGCTTGTGAATAGGGCATATGTTTTTTCTATTGTGTAAAAGGCACTATACAAAGTTTGAAAAACATATGAAAAAAAGTAATAAGTGTTGTATCGCATGTTTGCATGAAAATTACCAACAACACAGCTAGCACAGTTGTATTTTGTTAGCACTTACTAGGGGGCTTGTGAATAGGGCATATGTTTTTTCTATTGTGTAAATACTTTTAAATCTAAATAAATTTGTGTAAATAATTTTGAAAAATGAGGCACAGACTTCTTTTGTGTTTTTAATCAACAACTATCAATTTTGTTGCTAGAATTTTAAACTAGCAAATTCTATATATTTTGAGGATTATAATTAGGAAGTTTTCTTGTCGCAAATTTATTAACATAGCAGCAAAATTTTTCTGCTAACTAAAAATTCTAAAATTTTTAATTTGTGTAAATATATATGACTATGTCTGTATATAAGTTATATTATTGTTTCTAATGGGAATCAATAAGTAATGTTATTTTTTTTAAGTTATAAAATTTGCTTATCATTGTAAAATAGATTGCAAATAAAATATATAAAAAAAGAAATCTTATGAAATTTTGTGGTAAAAGTAATCAGTTTTCTTTCGAAAGAAATGAGTAAGCATTTATGGCACCTTTAGTTTACTTAACGGTCGACAGGAGTGTTATGAATGTAACTGTGTAAATTTAACAAAAAATTAAGTTTTCTTTATTAACTTAACGCTTCTTGAACGTTTTATTTGACTTTGAAATCTGCAATTTATTTCACAATTCCTCAACACAACGTTTTTTATTAATTTAATTACGATCACCCTGTATAAGCGAAAAAGAAAAATGACTGAGCACACCAATTCATATTTTTGTTTTCAATACAAGTATGCGAAAGAAGTGTTCGTTCGCATTTAGTGAAGCCGGCAGTGAGGAAATTTTTTTTTGCATTATTTCCAAAAATAAAAAAAAATATAAGAAATTAATTACTTAACCAGTTTGTGCTATTCTTTCAGCAGAATAAATCGAAAAAAGCAAAGACAAAATTCTCAGAAGTCAGACTTCGATCGGCATACCGATTTAAGTCCTAAGATATCTTGCATTAGGCCAGTGAGCTAATCAGATATAAAATTTCTTCTGAGATAATCTGTAAAAATAAAATTACCACTAACATTAGATTCTTAAAATAGAAAGTATGACACAGCTTTAAATGATGTTTTAATATACGATACTCATTTATAATTTTGCCTGAATAAAATATACGCACTGAGGTTTTTTAAGTAAAAGCAGCTGGAATGATGAATGTAAATTTATTCAGTTGCAATATTTAACCTGAATTTTTTATAGCATTTCCATACTGATTTTTTCCAAAACCTACGAGTACATAAACTCATTGCTGGCATTTAAAAGAAAAAATCTTATGTTTCTTGAATTTAAAGTTAATACGTAACGAAAGTGTTTTGCAAAAATAATTTTCGCTGAAAAAATTAGGCTGCAAGCGCTAAATGTTTTCGATTTAATATTTTAAATTTACGGCATTTACACTATGCAAATTTTCATGAAACTAGCATGAAATTTTTGTTTGCTTGTGTAACAGGAGGATTAAGCAATATGGTATTGCTTAAGTTTTGAAGGGATGTTACTGTTGCTAAAGTTTACTTTTAGAAATGCATAACACTGTAACTTAAATAGAAAGTTGAGAAAAAAATACATCAAAAAATTAGATAGTGTCAATCTGGACTTAGGAAGTTATGTCATTTTATATTAATGACACACGTATGTATATTGCAGCAACTATTATGTTTTCAATTAAATGCAAGTGAGGTTCATAACAATTACTAGCAGTAATTTCAAATAAGATCATACTTCAAACTATCTAATTGTCAAAGTTTTTAAGCGTAATAACTTAAGTTGCTAACAATTTTCGCAACTTTGATCAGAGTATTAATTTTTCCGTACGCAGTAAGTGCAGCTCATATTATTTAACAGTTGGCAGAAATTGTTGCCAGAAACATTTTGTGATTTTCCTCTAATTGAACAGAGTACAACATCAGCATCGTTATTATACCCTTCACCACAAAAAGTCGAAAAAGGGTATATCTAAGTTTATCATTCCGTGTGTAATTTCTACAATACTCATTTCCGACCATATATTCTAACTTCTTTTACATAGCGAAGTCGATTGAGCGGACGGACTGTCCATCCGTGTTAGTGTTGAAATCAAAACTGGCGCTCGCCCATATTTTCCGAGTTAAGGGGCTCTGAAATTTTCAAATTTTTTAAAATATCAATATGGGTATCATTTTAAAGCTTTTTTTTAATGCTTTACCCAGTAAGACCCGATGGCATTTTTATGTAATATATATGCATTTCCAAATTTGTCTTATTTTTAATTTTCTCACCCCAATATTTGCTTTCTTGATTTTAGTTACTTCACTAAACTAGATTTACATAGACGGTGAAGGGTATATAAGATTTGGCATAGCCGAATATAGCACTCTTACTTGTTTTTTGTTTCCTTAAAAACTAGTTATGTGGAATGCACTAGCAAGTGTGTAAAATTAGCTTTTAAAATAGAATTGATTGAAGTGTTTAGAATTGATTTGTTGAAACAGTTGTCAGAAAAATTCTTACCTCAAATAATGAAACAAGTACTTCTTAAGTAAATGACTTTATTTTGTGACTACACCCAAAGTTACGGAAATTTGGACAAAAATAAAAAAATTATACATGCTATGTGAAGCCTTTAAAATTAAAAAAAAAAATTAAATAAATGTAACCAAATGGCAAGCATAAATATTTTCTTAAAAGAACGATTTAAACATTTTTTCGTTATTAAGAAGTGAAAGATATTAATAAACATTTTTTGATTATAACGAAGTCCATATTATCATTTATGCTTCTTAGGTGGAAAACTATACAAAATAGGAAACATATAATTGTTCAATTTTTTAAATTTTGTTTGGTATCCAAAGTAAACCAGAAATGCAGCTAACAAAGATAGTGTTCTAAAACCATTTACGCATTTTTAAATTGACACTTTGAAGTGAAACGATTTCCTTAGTTTTTTAATATTAATAAAACTTTTAGATATGAGTATACATACATATTATATATAGGTGCATATAATATGTAAAGGTAATGCACAAAAAATATATTAGCCCAATTCACAATCTTGTGCAAATGATCTTGCGTCATAGCATTTGCAAAATTGTGTAGCATATTTTTAGTCTACACCAACAAAACATACAGTAATGAGTAAAATATGCTACACAATTTTGCAAATGCTATGATGCAAGACCATTTGCACAAGATTGTGTATTGGGCTATTGTTTCACCCGTCAATACCAAAGTATTAGAATAGTCAATACAATTTTAATTTTTCAATTTAATATTGTGATTTCATGAAAATCATTCGCAGTTGTGTAGCTGATACATTGTGTTAAACTCATTTTTAAATAACTAATTCAAAAATGTTAATTAAATTATAATTGTTTATAATTCATTATTTATAATTCAATGCTAGTGTAATGGCCAATAATTAAAACAGCTTATGAATTTCTGTAATATTTTTGAATTGATATTTGCAAACTAGTAGATTGATCAATAAATTAAGAATCAAAAATAGTTTTAAAGGAACGAGTAAAAAAATATTTTGGTTGTAAACTAAACTGATTTGAAAGACAGGAAAATAAACAATTGCTCACCATCCAATGTACTTAAAAAAGAGGAAGGCGTAAACAAAAAAAGTCCAAGATAGCAGACATATGCAAGTTATTTTAGAAAACAGCTTGTTCACTATCAGGCAGGTCCTGACAATCGCTTAAAACTTACGATTCGAGTCGAAATCGCATTAAAGATGTTCTGCAGTTCACAATCGCAAGACATTTGATAAGCTAAAATTTAGTTTATCCCAATTTTTAGAAGAATGTATTAGCGAAAAAATGTTTAAAAGTCCTCCAAATGTTTCGACTAAAGAGGTACAATATAATTGTGGGTAAGTTTGCAATTAAAATTATTCCAGGGAATAACACATATTCAAACGACATTTCCTCGATTTCTGTTGAGATATGTTACTAAGCCAACTGATTTTTGCACACTTTCTTAAATTTTCGACCAAAACGTATGTTTGACTGTAAGCAACAGCTTATAAATTTGATATCTGGCCAGCAGAATATCAATATTTAAGAGCATATAAAAAAAACATACAAAAATATACATTTATATATTTTTTATATATACAGATGTATACAAATAGTTATATATAAATATGTATATAGGACAGTACTATATTATACAAATAATGAAAATAAATTATGAGGAAGAAAAATTTATGCAGTAAAAAGTTTTTTAAGTGCAAACTATTAGTCTATCAGAAGTATTAGTAGAGTTCTTAATGTGGTTCCTAAATATTTCCTTTTTTTTCTGTTGTTACTCGAATAACAGGATTTCTACTTAAAACTTTACAGAAGAGTCAACTGCTAAATTATAAATGGATTGTATGTATTGTTTTTCAATACCATTTTCACACTTGTATGTCTGCTGGTATTGTTTTACTTTCTGTTGTTTCCATAATGTTGTACAAGCAAAATCTTCATATGATTTTAATGAATGTAAGTATTTTAATTTTTGAAATTGTTTAGCCCATTATTAGTGTTCTGTTTCCATTTTTATTTTTGAAAATTCCTTTTGATAGAGAGAGTTTATATTGCCATTTTGTTGTTTTTATAGTTATTGGTTCTTGAAACTAATCCCGTATCTATCAGTAGACATTTGATCAACCTGATTAAGGTGGTTTGTAATTTAAGATTAAAATGCTTACACTGATGCAATGGATACTTAGTGTCAAGGCAAAATAAAGTCGATGGCGTCTGATTGTGAGCTTTAGTTTCGATGATTGAGGTATTTAAAATGATACTGTTGTTATCATCTCCTTTTAGTCGCTTTTTGACTATATCTAACATTATTTTTGGTTTTTCATAGGAAATTACTACTTGACGTGTTATATTAGCCGTTCTTGTTATTTGCTTCCAAGGAATACATCTGACACTGTTTGATAACCGCAATGTCTGTCACCGCTGAGGTTGAAAGATTACCTCCAGCCAACAAGGGCAAAGTGTAACATCGCGTCGTTTGTAGGAACAACCCCAGCCTTTACCAAAACTAATGCGCATACTAAATTTGTCGATTGGACCAGTTTGTAACCCTGGTAATTGGCCTGGATGTATCAATGTTTGTGCCCTATGAAAAAGCATAAAAATAAAACATTATTGGAATGTAATGTGTAATTTAAAATTCTCGATTATACCTATACTTGTCAAAGGCTCTTAGACAATCTCCGGGTTCAACACGGCATACGCGGTACCAACTTTCAGTCAAAGTAGGCGAATGTACAAAGACAGGCACAGTCGAACGATTAAAAAGCCACACTCCATCGGACTCTTGACTTAGAGTTATCCCTGTGGTAATGAGAAAAAATATTTAATTAATTGACATATAAATTTATTTCAATTCTGCTAAATCTGCTAAATTAGATATATAAGGTACAATAATATGAGATTCACTTAAACATACTGCAACAATTACAATCTTATAAATTAAATATAGGAAACTTAAGAAGACAGTAAAAAGATAAAGTGTATTTCCAAAAATCTCATACAAATTTAAAAATTATAAAGAATTTTGACGATCTGCACTTTTCATTAAATGACATAGTCAAGTCCCTTAAAAATGAACTTATTATTTTATGTTTTAAATTGGAATGTAGTAAGTCAGTTGGGAATCTACGGAAAAGGTTTTGTTATAAACTTCACCACAGAAAGTGGAAACAGAGTATAAATAAGTTCGTCATTCCGTGTGTAATTTCTACAATATCTACAATAATTTTTGAGTTGTTAAATCTGTCGACAAAATAAACGAAGTATAACAAGAGTTTATGTACATTACCACATACACATAAGCTTAAACACAGAAAAATGCATATTTGAACTCCAAATAAACACAGTTTGTTTTTGTTTAAATGAAATGAAACCTTCTTGTTTAACTAAGTAAACACAATGGGTATAACCTATTTTTTTTTGGCAAAGTACCATGAGGTCTACCATGTCCTAGTAACCACGAAAATCTTTATCTTTTGTAATTTTTCACAAAAAAGGCTCGCAGCAATTGGTTTTTCTAAACAGGGATATACTAAAAAAAAGTAAGGTAAAATAAAGTCAATTTTAAAATTTAATAATGCACAAAAATGGAGAAAAAACCATTATAATTTCTGTTTTATTTAAAATGTTAATTGAATTATTTTTTCAAAAAAAATTTTAAAATTTTATGTTAAAAGTATAAAAATAAAATAGTATTTTACATTTCAGGTTTTAACAAAAACACAAAAAAAAAACAAATTTGCCTGTATTCGATCATAATAAATAATAATTTTTTCATAAGGTCTATACAAAAGTTTTTAAAAAGAGTTCAGCAATTGATAGTAAGAATTTAAAATTAATAACACGTGGTTCAGTATTTATCCTTTATGAAAATATTTTTTAAAAATTTATTTTTTATCATAAGTTTCATTTCATATCTCTACCTCTCTCTACCTATCTCTCTCTACCACCGAGTATACAGAGGTGTCACGAGACTATAGTCGTTTCGTTTTTTCTATGCATCTCTTTCTTGACATCCTATCGACTTCAATTTTGTTTTGATTTGTGTTTCTGGCGCAAGAAAAAATTAAATGTTTTATTAAAGGCAAAAATAAGGGTGGGTTTTATGAAAATTCATAAAATTTAAAAAAAGTGATATTTATATTTTTTTATTTATAGTTAAATTCAATTATATTTAAGTATATTTTAATATATTTTAATATTGATATCTGAGTGTATTTCTAATTCTATTTTTGTTAATTGTTTATAAAACTACATTAAATTGGCAAAAAACATGTAAGAATGCAAAATACAAAACTTAAAATTTGTCTTTTATTAAAAGTTTAATTTTTTTAACTTTAGGAGTATAAAATGCATAAAAGTTTGTCTACCAGGAGAGAAGCTCCACATCTTCCAAAGGGATTCTAAAAGGTAAGTAAATCTTTTCATATTGTTCGCTCTGATACGCGCGTGTGTGTGTTGGAATCAAATAAGATTCCATAGGATGGTGATTATGATCATCAATGTCTGTCTGTTCGTTAGTTTAAAATATATGTTCGGTTTTAACCCCTATTGTTAATTACTCAATCTTGTGTGTTTGTCTGTCTGAAAATAATTGAACCCGACCTAAGGCCGCCTATGCAGGAAATCTTTAGTAAGCGAAACCGGTGTTGGTCATACCACAGAGAAAAAAGTCCTTGCGTCCGGCCGAAGTCGGCTATGCAGGAAATCTTTAGTAATCGAAGATAGTGTTTGTTATTCCACCTATACTTTTTTCGTATAGTATTGCAGCTAAACTTAATTTAAAACTTAAAATTTGTCTTTTATTAAAAGTTTACATTTTTTTTAACTTTAGGAGTATAATATGCATTAAAGGATGTCCACCAGGAGAGAAGGTCCACATCTTCCCAAGGGATTCTAAAAGTTAAGTAAATCTTTTCATATTGTTCGCTCTGATACGCGCGTGTGTGTGTTGGAATCAAATAAGATTCCATAGGATGGTGATTATGATCATCAATGTCTGTCTGTTCGTTAGTTTATATTTATATGAAAAAAACTTTTTATGGTTGTTAACTGATTTTGTTTTACATTTTTATCTTTTTTGTTAAATAGTTATTAAAAATACTTTGATTCGCATATTGCTTCACTCCGCCATGAAATACTCGAGTGACTGTAAAAAACGCCACTGCCAAAAGTTAATAAATGGAAAGTTTAGATGTTTTTTTTTTTTAATTTTAATAAATTTAAATAAAATATTATCGAATCTCTACAGTTTTAGCTCCCACTCGCAAAGGTCTGAAGCCACAACACCTGCAAAGAATAATTCCATTACAAAATGTCAATGCTCATTTACAATTTTAAAAAATGAGCCGAAAGTTAAAATACTTTGCCATAAACATAGCTCCCAAAGATAAGGAAGATGAAAACCTATCTTCAAAGTGTAGTAAAGAAATTACACCACCTATTAGAGAAAGATTAATGCTTCAAGCAAAGCACAACAACCCATCACATGCAACGTTATGCTGTTTGGTTTGGTGGCAGTATGCTAGCATAAACGGTTAATTTTTTACTTTAATTTTTATTTTAAATTACTTAAAATTAATTTAAAATTTTATGCTTGGAAATTGTATGTTTTTAAAATTACAACTAGTTTGTAATGAAGCAACATAAATAAATGAATTTAAAAATATTAAAAACAATTTATTTATCAGTTAAGTAAGTGATTTTATATAATAATATAGTAATTAATAATAATAAGAATATTTAATAAAGACTAAAATTTTACAATATTTGTGTTTTTTTTTAACTTTTATTACAATATAACGATGTATTTTTTTACAATAATAATTTGTACATATAAATTTTTTTTTTAATTTTTTCCTGACCAGGATTTGAACCATCGATTTTATAAAATAATGAAATTTGAAAAAAAAAAAAGTTGCATTTCGTGGCTATCCAATTGCTAGCACAAAAAAAGCAACAACAAATGTACAAGACGAGTTGCAAAGAGAACGACAAAGAAAAGCTCTAAGTTAGCTAACAAAAGCTGAGGGTCCTGAGCAGCCTCAATGGCTGCGTTGGTAGAGGTGCGTGCTGCAAAACAGAATTTCCTGAGTTCGATCCCGCGTTCAGACATGCGTACAACAGAAAGTAATAATTAATAAAACAGCAGTACAAACCAAACCTCCCGAGAGGCAAAAGACAATTATTGTGTAAAGCCATGGCAGATATTTAGTGGAGACGTCAAATTTAATATAAGAGCAACAGATAATTATCAAGAAGCTCTTTATAATAAAAAAGTAAGAACGATAGCGGTTAGCGCGGGGAAGTGTAACAGCATAACAACAGTGTATGGCAGACGTGTGTTGTCGCTACTGGATTAAAGGAGATGACTGGTTTGGATAAAAAGAGTAGTGGAGATGTCTGTGGATGGTTAAAGTTACTAAACAAGGCATCGAGTAGTTCATGTCGCGCCGGAGTAACACATTAGTGTGTAGCGTGGATGGCTGCGTTTGTGGTGATAACGCATGTTTAGTAAATACAAGACCAAGGGTTCACAAGACCGGTAGGATCAATAAGTATAGCCAGAGAAAGCCATAAAGTAAGAATACAGAAATTATAATAAGCCACAGTGGTATTTGCAATCAAAATAATCCGTATGTTTGTTCTGCTAAAAAGGTAAAAACGTAACAATATTGACAGACTGTATTAATTTTTTCTTTAGTGAACTTTAGTAAATTTGGAAATTCAGAAGTTAAAATATGTATCCTTTTTTCATTACTTTTTTATATAAAATACACACTCTACTCCTATTAAAGTTGATACAGAGATATACGAAATTCATGATAGTATCAACTGGAGCGCCAGCGGTTTGTTATTTTATGTTTATTAATACGAATATGTTTTTTTATACCCTTCACACAAAAATTGAAAAGAGTATAACTAAGTTTATAATTTCGTTTGCAATTTCTACAATATCAATTTACGACTTCATAAAGTATATGTATAAATACTGAGTTCTTATGCATAGCGATGTCGATTGAGCATTGTCTGTCCGTGTTAGTGCTTGCAAAATTGCTCAATTATTTTCTCCTCCATGGTATGACACAGCGGCTTTGCTGCCGGGCTTCGGCAATAATTTTCTCCTCTGTGGTATAACAAACATCGGCTCGCTTACTAAAGATTTCCTCTATGGTATGACACAGTGGCTTTGCTTACTAAAGATTCTCCACATTCTCTGCATAGCCGGCCTACGGCCAGGCGCAAGGACTTTCTCCTCTGTGGTACAACAAAACACCGGCTTCGCTCACTAAAGATTTCCTGCTAAATCATTTTTCGTATAGTATTGCCGCTAAACTTAGTTTATTAATCAATTTATATTTACCATTTGGCGAAAAATTGTAGTTTTTATTTTTTTGTGGCATTTCTGCCACATAGCACAATTTCTGCGTTAAAAAACACTGCAGACTTAAAGACGTTTTCAATTCTTTAATCTTGTAAGACCACAGCATATCACATTTATATTTAATTTCTTTATTTACGCGAATAAATATTACTTTTTTTGTGGCAAAAACTTTTCGTGTTTTATGATAACTTGTAAAATTTCTAGTGTTGGTTTTGTTTGTTATGCCTTGTTCATAACAAAATAGCACTATATTTGTCTCTTTCTTGAGAAGCTGCAGAAAACCTATATATGTTTTACATGTGCCACTTTTTACATAGTTTTTAAAAATAACTTAAAATAACGACAAATTGAAAATTACAAATTATCATGGCGAAAGTATACGAAGAATAATTGTAAAAATTTCAAAGGAATGTATTAAGATATATATATGTAAATCTAAAATTCCTTTTTGTGTGGACAACATTTAGTTAAAAATTTACTTCTGTTTTTAGTACTTGCTGGTTGAACTAATTATATTAATTTCGGTTTTAGTACATATCATAAAACTGTTGTTTTTAGTATTTTATATTTTAGTAGACAAGAAACTACGTGTTATTTATACTGACGTATTATTCTACTCTTTTAATAGCCTCTTACAAAATAGTTAAAACATTTTTTTAATTATAAATCGGAGCTGCTTCTTTAAAAATCGCTTAAATAACATCACTGAAATACAGTTAATTCATATTTTTATTGTGTAGCTGCTGCCTTCAAAATAATAATGTAGCTGCGTACAAGGCGACAAATGTTGCCAGCGTCATTTGCTGTGGTCTGTTCGTGTATCTTGCTGTAGCGAATGTGTTTACAGCATAATGCTCTAAACACATAGACCACAGCAAGCTACACAGCTTCATGGCTACAAATGCAGTTGACTTCATATGTCGCCGTGTAGTCAGCTACTTAATTTTTTTGAAGGCAGCAACAACAGCTGTGTACTTTAGCAATACAAATTTAAGGGATACCACATACATATATTTTATAATGAATAAAATTAAAGTTATTGATAAAAAATTTAATAATATCACGAACAACTATAAAAACACATAAATTTATTTCCTTATTGCATTTTTGTAATGTTCTTTTATGTTTAATATTAAAAAAAAAAGTTTTTGTTTTTATTTTTCCAATTTCTATAATTTATATGTATACTGGCAACACTATATTTGTGTATTGCTGCCCGTCAAAATAGAAAATAGCCTAAGTTGGCAGCAGCAGCAAATGCTGTCGTGTAGTCGTGCTGCTGTGATGTCGTCAAAATAATCCTTTTCATTTAAACACATGTATTTTATTTTTGACAGTTTGCTGTCTGCTGCCTGGTGTCGTCTATGTGTTTAGTGCTTAAGAAAAGAACATTCAATGAGAAATTTTGTAAAAAAATGCTTAACCCATTAAGAGCCGATGTCATTTTTTTATGTAAAACAAATTTTAAAAACCGCCTTAAAAAATAGGGAGGTTATCAATTCGACTGAATGTTGCTTTTTTATGTTTTTGATTGCAGAACTGAACCGTTTTTGAAAATTTTTGGTAATATTATAGATTGGTCCGGTTTTAAAAACAGATCTTAATCTTAAAAATTAAAGGGTATTCCTATACAACATACATATTTTTTACGTGTATTATGAACTCTAAAGGGCACTTCTGTAAACTTTAAAATGACTGCGTGGTACTATAGCTCCCAATAATAAAAAGTTATACAAAATAAATCTAAAAATTAAAGGGTGCCCCCACAATTGATGTCAATTAACTTATATGGGCCTATCTTTTGAACCGTTATAGTAGAAAGTACTAATATTAAAAATTGAAAATTAAAAGGTGCGCAATTTGTTACTTCTAAACTAGATTTACATATATAGCACTCTTACATGTTTAGTACTAATATGAATCTACTATTTGAATCAATGTTAAAGCTGGATGTGTAGTAGAGACTTTGGGATTAAGACGAGCTGGAATATAGCTATCTGATTCTTCAGTTAAATAAATGTCATCAAAATCGTAACTAGAAACTGAACGAAAATCAATTTGTGTAGATGGTGATTTGTGGTATAATGATGTGCGATTTCGAATTTTTCTGTTTACTGTTCTTACGGATACCCTTGGTAGATTCATATTTTTCCATAAATCACAGATTTTATTTGTTATTGTTTTAATTCTATTATTTTTACACTATTATATAGATAAGCTATTATATCTGACAATTATTATTTCCGTTTTAGGCATTTACTGAAATGATACAGCCCAAAATTAAAGTTTTGGATTTTACGCAGCATTACCAAATTGTTTGATATATGTATAAAATAGATTTGAAATGTATTTTATGACAAATTTTCCATACAAATGTGTCCTAAAATACATTTCAAATCTATTTTAATTTTTTATGAATACGACAATAAATATTTAATGCATACATACTCGTATTATATATTTTTAAATATAATCAAATTGATTTAGATTGTATAAACCGATTATGCTGATTTCCAATAGCACCTTTTTCGACACTTTGTCTGTATTACTGCAGGGTGTTCTCTGCAATTTATAGTACTTTGTATTCCTGCAGATGTCGAACTAAGTACAACGTAGTATAATTAGTAGATATAATAATCCCCAGAAATATAACTATAGATGTCGTACTGAGTACATATATGGTTATACATGTGTAGTAGGGATGAGCGATCCCATGATTTTTGAGGAACATCGTGACCAGTGAACTTAACTTTCAAGTCACCGTTCTTTAAAATAGTTACCGAGATCACCGTTTGCAGTCCTTTTTAATTTAAAAATACATGTTTATATAGGAAGAATATAATACTAAATAATATTTTATACAAACAGTTATCATTACGAAAAAGGTATTTTGATATCTACATTCAAAGTAATTAATTAAATTTGCCCAGAAATATAGAATTCAAATAAAAAAAGCACACAAAATTTTCTGTTATATATGTATGCGTGTTGTTAATAAGTAGAAACTAGAAAAAGCTACACAGCAAAGAAGCTGCTTTGACATATGTAAGAATGAAAGAATCAAAAGTACTTATATTTATCTTTCACAAAGTTAAATTAAATTTTGTATGTGTGCAAATATAAAAGAACGTTCTTACGCGGAACTGTTACTTGATCAATTCAGTCACTGTAGTGACCAGTGATTTTTTAATCACAGTGATTTAATCACAGGTACTGAAATATCGCTCATCTCTAATGTATAGTGAAGAGTATACAAGATTTTGCATAGCCGAATATAGTACTCATACTTGTTTATGTTATCTTGGTTTCCTGTTTAGTGAACGAAACAGTGCGAAACAACACTTAACTGAATAAGCATATATATATATGTGTTTAAAGGCCCAACTATAATGTGCATAAGCTAGCTTTAGCTTATGTCAAAAATTCAACGAAAAGCCTGTCAAATGCTTAGGTAACTTATCAAAGAAATTTATGTGGCTACAATGTACATATATAAATTTAGTAACTTATTTGCCACAGTTGCACATTTATGTTTATTTCGTATTTTTGCCAAAAATAATTTCTATATAAATCAACAAAATTTTAAAACTAAAAGGCTTTAAAGAAAATATTTTATATATTTAATAACATTCACAAACACATTTACATATTTTGGTTTATGCTCTAAGAAAATGTAAAAAAAAAAATATTACAAATTATTTTCTGTTTTGTGTTTGTGGCCAACCGTACTAAAAAATGCAACGATGTTCATCGTTTATATGGTATACATATGTGTGTATAAATACAAATTTAATTTAAATATATTATAATTGTAAAAAATTGGCCATAAAGAAACATGTTGTTTTTTTTTCTACATTTTTCATTGAATTTAAAACTAAAAAATTTAGCAATTTAGGTCTTCTTTATTAATGTATAAACCAAAGCACAATCAGCTGTTTCCGTACGGAAAGTGCGATCAGTTTCGTACCTTGCATAAAGAAATGAAATTTAACTAAACTTGACGAAAAGTTATCTTAATCACATTATAGTTTACCACATATAATTTAATGTATTTGCACAGTTGTATAAGTTGGCATAAGCTAGTTTATACACATTATAGTTGGGCCTTAACATGTTGATAATACCCAAATATTTAATATTTTCACTAATAAAAATGCGAGTAAAACTTTTATGAAGTAATACGTTTTGGAGATTTATTGTGTGGAAATACTTTAACTTTTAATTTATTGACGTATTTTTGGATTGAGTGGAAATTCTGTTTAATTATTATTGAGTTCGTTACCTTGCCGCCACTGTCGTCAGCATAAAAGCTTCTTCTACGCATTATATAACGAATACAGCGTGGGAGAACCATTGGTATTTGTCTTTCATTAGAATATTTCATATCGATCAGATGGAAAAATGATCAGTTATTTAAACAACTTTTCATTATTTTTTGTAAATAAATAGGAAAATTAAAACTTTTAATTTTGAACAACAAACCTTTATGCCAGATAAAATCAAAAGCCTTTTCAATGTTAATGTTGGAGTTTTAGGATCTTTTCCAGCTTTTTGGACTAGAATAATGTTGGCATTTTTAAAACTTTGCGGAAATTAGCTAATACTTATGGAAGTATAAAATATTTTACTTAGGTGCTGTTTCTATATTACAAGCGATCAACTCGTCTGAAAAACTTGTATGAAAAACACTCAGTTTTTTGTGTCATTCCCATACAAATTGTTCAGACGAGGTGAACGTTTGTAATACAGAAACTGCACATAAATGTTTTAAAAAACGAATTATAAATTTTGAAATGTTAAAAGCAAACAAACATTTATAGTTAAATAAATATACTTACATCCAAATTTCCCTTTAATTGTTGCCATTAAAAAATGATAAACACGCATATTGGTTCACAACACTGTGTACAAACATCCATGCATAAACACTTGAAATATTTTAATTATTCGTTTCCACGAATACTTGTTTGCATTTTCAATATATTTTGGGAGACCAATAACTCCTAATTAGATCAATATGAACTTCTTTGGAATTATTGCACTTTCTTTTGTAAACAATTGATTTCCCAATAGTTCATAAGAATTATCAGTAAGTATTTTTGTAAACTACATTTAAGTATTTAAGATTAAGAACTTCAAACAATAACGTCAGTCATATTTTTGATCCAAGCACACAACGAAGGTTTTTTTTTCGATTTAAGAAAATTCAAAACCAAAACTGGCGCAGTCGGCAGGATATCGCAAATACTATCCAACATAAAAGAAGAAGTTTTATGTGTTAAAAGCGGTAGTGATTGAATTTTTATTCTTAGTCCGATACCATTTTAAATCGTTAGTGTGAAAAAAAAAATAAACAAAAGTGAACGGAAATCCTTGTAAATTTGTTTTATGGAAAATTTCGAACTTTTGTGAGCGTGATATGAATGATCATATCATCGCAACATTTTTTTAACTTTGAAAAAGTGTATTTTTAATTTATGTTGTGCGTTGACTAAGATCATAGTAACAAGACGTTTAATAAAAAAACATTTTTTTTAATTACTGAATTTCAATTATTTTCAAAAGAAAAAAAAAAAAACAATAAGGACATAAAATAAATATATTTTTCCAATAAAACCATTATTAAACTTGAAGTATCAAAAGAAAAAAAAAAAACTGAGCCAACTAACAGAACATTAAAGTGCTGTTTCTGTATTACAGCCGATCAACTCGTCTGAGAAATTTATATGGAAATAACTCAAAAAAGTGAGTGCTTTTCATATAAATTTTACAGACGAGTTGATCGGCTGTAATACAGAAACAGCACTTTAATAAAAAAAGTTTTTCAAAAAGAAAAAATATCAACCTATCCTTTGTTCAACAAGACATCCAATATAGAAACTAATTCCATAGGACATCGCATGTTCATCATTAAGAAGATTTACATTTACCCAGAAGATCATATTAATGTTGTATTCCACAAGACATCACATCCTGACCATTAAGGTAAAATAAATAAATAGTTTTAAGAGTATATAATATATATATCCTGTTACCGCCGAAATTCACCTGAATTAATAATAATTTTTATTTATTATTATCTTAACATTTATTGTTCATTTAAATTTTATAAATCATTTATATGGTTAATTTGTATTCATTTATTAATATTGGGATACTTCCCATTAATATTCTTAAATTTGCAAACATGCACAAACACATTTACAATAATAACTTTTTTTATTTATATTCCAATACTCTCTTTTTTTATAAAACAAACATTCTTTTTTATTTTCCTTTGCTTATATATTAAAGTAACGGTCCTTTTTATGTAGTCACGTAGACAAAAACTTTTGCGGCATTTTATAAATTTCTATACCTATATAGAGCAAAGGATTTTTAAAAAAAATTGAGTTGAATTCTAAACATCATACGACGCGGTAAAAAACATTAAATTTTAAAGCCTCCCGTTTCTTTTTATATTAGTAAATCTAAAACTAAATGAAATAAATTTAATAATTATAGAAAACTAAAGAGTACTCTTAAAAAGTGTTTTTATTTTCACGTTGCCGAAATAACAGTTCTTTAAAATTTATAAATTAAAAAAGTTTTGTGAAAATTACCGTAAAATGTCGGAATAAAATGCAACAACTCAACACAACACAATTGCAAAAATGCAACGAGTTGGACAACGACAGAATGGTGTTATGTGATAAATGCGATACGTGGTATCATTATAGATGCGTGGGAGTGGACAGCAATGTGGCAGACTACAGTTGGAGCTGCGATTTATGTGGCCAAACAACATCAGCCGCTCCTGCTACAAACCGAGCAACTGGCCTTGAGGCGACTCCGAGCTCATCATCGTCACCATTAACAACCGCAACAGCAGCAACCGCACCACCAGTCGTAGTAACTACCGCAGCACCTCCAGTGTTAACTTCAACAGGTATTCCATATTTCACCGCTATGTCCGTGCCAAACACGATGGTAACGCTTCAGCAGTTTTATACAGCGCCTCATCAATATATGGTAACGGCAACAGCGGGAATGCAAAGGCTACCGCCAACAACAAATTTATTTGGTATGAACACCAATGCAAATCCTTCGTATGCATACGCAGCACAATCAACAGCAATGCCTAATAATTTTCAACAGCAGCAAATGCAAACGAACAAATTACAACAACAGGTGTTAAAAGTAATTTTGATAGTTTGCAAAGGCAGCAAATGCTACAGCTAGAGCGATTGGAGGAGGAAATAAAAATTTAAAAAGAATTTTTAGATCGTAAATATAAAATTTTGTCGCAAAGCGGCTACCAACAGTCTGCGGGAAAATTAAATTGTAACAATGTCAATTCAAATCATCAAAAGAATCTTACATTGACGCATATGCCTTCAGTGAGCAGCATACAAAATACAGCACCAGCGTTTAATACTCATCAGCTTAGCCCTACACCTGCACAGCTGGCAGCCAGACGTTCTATACCGCGTGAATTGCCATCATTTGGTGGGGACCCAGATGAGTGGCCTATGTTTATTTCCAGCTTCCAGAATAGCACATCCCTTGCTAAATTTTCAGATACTGAAAATTTGTTGCGCCTCTAAGGCTGCCTAAAAGGTAAAGCAAGAGAGTTAGTAAAAAGCAAATTGCTTTTGCCCTCGTTAGTGCCAGATATTATTAAAACACTTCGTCTATGCTATAGCCGACCGGAGCATATTTTGGAACGTGCTATACATAAAGCAAAGCAAATGTCATGTCCGCGCGATAAGCTTGAGGGGCTTATTGAGTACGCGATTAATGTGCAAAATATTTGTGCTACTATGGGGTTGTGCAATTTAGGATCACATCTCAACAACCCCATGTTAGTAAAGGAGCTCGTGGACAAATTACCAAATCAACATAAATTGAATTGGGCGATGCAAACAACAGACGTAAATATTCCAACATTAAAAGCATTTAGTGCATGGCTCTACAGTATAGCTGAAGCTGCTAGTAAAGTGGTAACACTAACATTTGGTAAAGGAGGAGCCTCCGTGAATACTCATATTCAGGCCAATAACGATTTGCCAAAAGTGTGTGTCGTATGCAAAATCGAGCCACAAACGAAAATGTAATATCAACAAAGAATGCGGCGTATCGGGCTGTAAGTACAGACACCATCCCCTACTTCACAAGGCCACCAATGCTGCTAATCAGTCAACATCACAAACTGTAAGTAGAAATGATATTAAAAATTCGCAGCGGAGTGCTCAAATTAATGCACACAATAACGGCGACGAAGAGAGACCATTCTTTCGTATTTTGCCAACCCGCTTGCATTCAAAAGATAGCATTATTAATACCTTTGCTTTTCTAGACGAAGGGTCATCCGTCACTTTAGTAGAGCGCAGTGTATTTGACAGTTTAAATTTGAATGGTGTTGCCGATCCTCTTTGTTTGAAATGGACTGGTGGAACTACGCGTGATGAAAGTGAATCTGTTCGAACATCAATTCAGGTATCCAGTGTCCTCAATAACACCAAGTTTGTGCTTTCAGACGTTCACACAGTCGAACATTTGGATTTACCGTCACAAACAATTGATATGCATGAAATTATTAAAAAGTTCCCGTATTTAAACGATCTGCCAATACAATCTTATTGTAACGCTAGGCCTATAATTTTAATTGGAAACTTGCTGTTCCAACAAAAATTTGAGAAGGCAGTTGGCAACAACCAATTGCAACAAAAACAGTGCTTGGCTGGACCCTTCAAGGGGGAAACATGAAATGCTTATCCTAGCCCAGATTGTTCATACACACTTGTGTGTGCAAAAAACGCTACGACGAGCTACACGAGTTCGTAAAAAGTTACTTCAACGTAGAGGCAGCTAAGTCTGCCGCTTTACTATCTACAGCAGACAGCATTGCGATGAATACGCTTAAAGCAACTTGCAAAAAGGTAGACGGACGATATGAAGTTAGCTTACTGTGAAGAAGCAACAACGATGCGCAACTGCCTGAGAGTTACGCTAATGCCTTTCGACGGCTAATGTGCCTCAACAAAAAAATTCATTAAAGATGAATCGTTACGTCAGAGCATGCAAGCTCAAATCGATAATTTAATCGAAAAGGGATACGCCAAAACGTTAAGTCCGGCCGAATTAGCAACCACTGTTAGAAAAGTGTGGTATTTACCGATTTTTATAACTTTAAATCCCAATAAACCCAACAAAGTTCGGTTAGTGTGGGACGCCGCCGCAAAATCAAACGGAACCCCCTTAAATGATTTCTTACTTAGTGGGCCCGACGTACTGAATCCACTCATTGACATCCTCATAGATTTTCGCATAGGAAAATTTGCGATTTGAGGCGATATCACGGAAATTTTCCACAGAATCAATGTACCAGAAAGCGATATGCACGCTTAACGGTTCTTATGGTGGGACAATAATGACAATTTACATCAGCCAAGCACATACGTAATGCAAGCGTTAACATTTGGCGTCAGCTGCGCACTCTGCATTGCCCACTATGTACGCGATATAAATGCCGAAGACTTAAAGTCAAAATTTCCACGCGCAGTGGACTCAATCCAGAACCATCACTATGTAGACGACCTTATCGATAGCGAAGATACTGAAGAAGGTGCAGCCAACTTAGCAAAACAAGTGGCAAACATTCATGCTGCCGCAGGTTTTCATATACGCAACTGGGCATCTAATTCCGCTTACGTTCTAAGTCAACTACCTGATGGTTCATCAACGTCACAAGATGTCAAAGAATGGGGCGCTACCGAAAAAGTTTTAGGTATGTATTGGGACCCAGTTACTGACGTTTTTAAATATATTTGCAGATTTGTAAGGCTACGCCGCAATGTAATTAACGACGATCTTGTGCCGACTAAAAGAGAGTGCCTTCAAGTTCTAATGTCGATTTTTGACCCATTGGGGTTCTTGTCATGTCACACTATTGGCCTCAAAATTTTACTTCAAGATGTCTGGCGTTCTTGCATCGGGTGGGATGATCCATTAAATGAATCTCTAAATAAAAAATGGACCCGATGGAAAGCAACAATCCCACTCATCAAAAATGTTGAGGTCTCAAGGTGCTATTCACAAATGCTATGCAACGCAGAGAAAATTCAGCTGCACACGTTTGTTGACGCGGGCAAGTTTGCCTATTCTGCTGTTAGTTATCTGGTAGTACAACTAGGCGACCATGTCACTGTCACCCTCGTAGTTGCTAAGTGCAAAGTAGCACCCCTCAAACCACTGTCTATTCCTCGAATGGAGCTTCAAGCCGCACTAATCGGCGTCAGATTGGCGAACAAAGTACAAAAAATTCAGCGTTTACGCGTATCTTTAATGCACTGGTGGTCGGGATCCAAGACCGTGCTACAATGGTTACGCGTGGACCCAAGAAAATTTCAACAATTTGTAATGCACCGAGTAGGGGAAATTTTGGAACATTCAAACGTTACTCAATGGAGATGGGTGCCGACTAAAATGAACCCCGCAGATTATGCAACAAAAATAACAACGCGAAAAAACATGGATATGTGGTTCAACGGCCCTGAATTTTAAAAACATGACCCAAATGTGACGATTTAGGACCATCGGATTCTTCTGAGATGAGACGTCATATGCTGGTTATTGCTAAAATCTCAAAAAGTAACAATATAATAAATTTTGAGTACTTTTTTTAACTGGAAACGACTCTACCGAGCAGTGGCCACATTCATGTTGTATTTGGCGAAATTAAAAGTCGCGCATGAAAAACAAATTTTTCATCATACAGTCACACACGAAATGGTTCAACAGGCAACACCGATTTATTATAAAAGAAGCACAGCGCAACGAATTTCTCCAAGAAATTAATGATTTAAAGCATCGTGGAAGTGTAGAAAAATCCAGTAAGTTATACCAACTTAACTCTTATCTTGACAATAATGAAATAATAAGATGTCACAGCCGAACACAACGTCTTAACAACCACGATGACGAAATAGTGCTGCCAGCAAAGCGCCATGTCACATTTCTAATTGTGCGTTCACTTCACGAAGATTTTCACCATCATTTTCACGAAGCCGTGATTAACAAAATAAAAAGTCGATTTTATAAACCCCGCTTGCGGGTCCTGTACAAAAAGGTACATAGCTCATGTCAAATATGTAAAAACAATTCTGCCGCCCTCAAGGCACCGCAAATGGCAATATTACCAGCGGCTCGTCTAGGCGCGTTTCAACGACCATTCACGTTTGTCGGTATAGACTTGTTTGGCCCATTGGTAGTAACCGTTGGAAGAAGAAAAGGAAAACGATGGGGAGTGGTTTTCACCTGCCTTACAGTACGCGCTATTCATATTGAAGTAGCCCACAGCTTAGACACCAGTTCGTGTATTTTGTGTATACGAAACTTCGCTGCCAGGCGTGGAACGCCTCGTGAAATGTTCACAGATAATTCTAAAGCAGCCGAAAAAGTCCTCCAAAATGAGGTCAATCAAATAAATTTTTCCAACATTTCATCCAAATTTGACAAAACAAAATGGCTTTTTAATCCACCAGGTGCGCCCCACATGGGTGGTGCTTGGGAGAGGCTCATTAGGTCCGTGAAAAACATCCTATACAGCCTGTATCCCACACTTAATTTTGATGATGAAACTTTAAAAAGCGCACTGTGTGAAATCGAATCGATTATCAATTCCCGACCGCTGACATTTGTTGCAGTTGAACATGAAGATGATGACGCCATTACTCCGAACCACTTACTTATCGGGTCTTGTGATGGCTATAAGCCGTTCTTCAACGACAGCGCAAACTTACGTCAACGATGGCAGCAAACGCAAGCATTTGCCGACCACTTTTGGCGCTGCTGGGTAAAGGAGTACGTACCAATAATATCCCGGAGAAGCCAATGGCTTGTCAAAGTGCCACCTGTATCGATCGGTGCTATCGTCATCATAGTTGATGAAAATCTTCCAAGAAGAAGCTGGCCTAAAGACAAAATCATTGACACCGTGGTAGCTGCGGACGGGTGACAGTCAAGACACAGTTTGGTGTAATGCATAGGCCGGCAACAAAAGTAGCTGTTTTGAACGTCGGCAATAATGAAGAGTAAACTCGCCCCACGGACTCATTTACGAGGGGGAGAATGTTACCGCCAAAATTCACCAGAATGAATAATAATTTTTATTTATTATTATCTTAACATTTATTGTTCATTTAAATTTTATAAATCATTTAAATGGTTAATTTGTACTCATTTATTAATATTGGGATACTTCCCATTAATATTCTTAAATTTGCAATCATGCACAAACACATTTACAATTATAACTTTTTTTATTTATATTCCAATACTCTCTTTTTTTATAAAAAACATTCTTCTTTATTTTCCTTTGCTTATATATTAAAGTAACGGTCCTTTTTATGTAGTCACGTAGACAAAAACTTTTGGGGCATTTTATAAATTTCTATACCTATATAAAGCAGATGATTTTTAACAAAAATTGAGTTGAATTCTAAACATTATACGACGCGGTAAAAAACATTAAATTTTAAAGCCTACTAAATGAAATAAATTTAATAATTATAGAAAACTAAAGAGTGCTCTTAAAAAGTGTTTTTATTTTCACGTTGCCGAAATAACATATCCCTTTTTCAGAAAGTAAAATTGAAGTGTTAGTTTATTAATAGAAAATTAAATTGCTCTAACAAAATTAATTAAACTGTTCTAACAAAATTTTAAAAGAAGTGGTTTAATAGACAATAAAAAAAATAATAATAGCAATTTAAATAAAAGTTTTAAAAGAAGTGGTTCAATAGAAAAAAATAACAAACAATAAAAGTTATAATAGTTTTTATTTTTAACTATGGCACAAATAAATTTTGACCCTCTTATATATTTGGGAAACCTCCCTGAATTCAACGGAGACGGTAGAGAGTTACAGAATTTTATAAACTGAGTAGAAAGAATACACCCCAACTTACAAAGTTATGACGAATTGTCACAAGGACTATTCTTTGACCTAATGAAAAGCAAATTGAAAGACAAAGCTAGGGATGTAATAGAAATTAATTTTCAAGCAATTTCCTGGACAGATATTAAGTTAGTCTTGCAGAATAACTGTGGGCTTTTCGATTCCCTTAGAGCAGTAACATTTAGGACAACTAGTTTAGATTTTTACGAAGAAATCAAAGGTAGACTTCGACGACTTAATATTAAAACATTGTTCGTAATGGGACAAGGACAACAGCAAGAAGCATTAAACGCAGTAGCTTCAAATAACTCCCGTACATCTTTAAACGTATTTAAGTCAAACTCAACAACATTGGAAGAAGCTATGAATACTCTTTTCGAAGCAGGATATGCACATATTCTAGCAGATGATCAGCAATAATTCTACAACAGACAGGAAAATAAAAAACAAAATCAAAAAGCATATAATTTCAAGCAGAACTTTTAAGGACCAAGACATTTTTCGCATCCTTCTCAAAACCAAGGAAGGAACCATTCACACCAAAATCATGGAAGGAATTTCCCACCACAAAATTCTCAAGGACGTTTTTTCCAATCATTCCCAAACTACGACCGGAACTTTGAACAACCACGCAAATATACCTACAAACAAACCCACAAAAACAAATCCCCAAAAATACAGCTTTTAACTCGAACAGACCGAATTTTAGAAACCAGCCCGAACCAATGGATATTGGTAAAGTCGAGGTATCACAAAATTTTCAGGAATCAGCCTTGGACACAAACTACCATTTATAACAATAAAAACCAAATTAGGATTTGTTAGGGTAATAATAGACACAGGGGCAACGAATTCCATTCTGAACCCAGGAATGTGTAATCCAAAAAGAATTTATTCAACAAACCCAATTCTTGTGAAAATACTTTAACATCAAGTTTACGTAAACGAAAAAGCTATAGTACCCAGGTATTTTTGAAGAATTTAGCATTAACGCGTCGGAAAAACACTTGAATTTTACATAATAAAGTTTCACAATTATTATGATGGTCTGGTAGGCAATGACATGTTAAGACCATTAGATGCATGCAGAGATTATAAGAATAAGAAAATAACCATTGGCATTACCAATATTTTTTGAAAACGAAGTGATAAATAAAAAATAATACAAACTCCACACCACCCTGAGTTGATTTACTTTAAAGAGGAATTTGATGGAAAAATTTTGGGAGAATGCGTTTTGGACTCAGAGGACGGCAAAGTAGAAATTAACTTATTATCTGAAAATAATATTGTATCTACGCAGAACGTATATCACGAGAATTTTAGTGTAATTAAAGAAAAGGAAATAAAACCACTATTAGAGCAAATTCAAACGGAGCACCTTAATTTTGAAGAAAAGAAAGAACTACTAAAATTGGTAAAAAAAAAATTATTAAGATATTTTCTATCAGGAAAATAAAAAATTGACTTTTACCTCAGCAATAAAACACGAGATCAGAACCTCTGACAATATACCAATATACCAAATCTGATCGTTACCCTTATATACATAAGGACGAAGTCTAAAAACAAATTCAGGCACAGTAATTCTCCTTATTCCGCACCTACTTGGATCGTTGCAAGCGAAGAGACTAAATGAAGACTTGTCATCGATTATCGGAAACTTGACGAAGTAACCATAGATGACTGGTATCCAATTCCTAATATTGATGAAATACTTGATAAACTGGGAAGATGCCAGTATTTCACTACGCTAGATTTAGCGAAAGGATTTCACCAAATAGAAATTAAGGAAGAAGACATTCATAAGATCGCCTTCACTGTAGAAGGAGGACACTATGAATTCCTAAGAATGTCGTTTGGGTTGAAGACAGCCCCAGCGACATTTCAAAGGTTAATGAACAATATTCTTAAAGATTACATTAATAAAATTTGCCTTGTTTATTTAGATAATATAATTATTTTTTCCATCTCCCTTCAGGAGCACATCAATTCAATTAATTTAATTTTTATATGCTTACAAGAATCAAGTCCTAAGGTGCAACTTGTTGTGTATTGAAATTAAAAAGCACGCGTTCTTACTAACGTTTATTAATAATGCTTTTATTACTTTATGAAAAATAGCACGTCTTTCTAATAGATCGAATTAACAGCGAGTAAAAAAGTGTATCTATACTAATTTGTAAAAGGGAGGATAATAAATATAGATCAAAGATAATTAATAGTGACAAGTTTTAGGATTGCCAACTATATAATAATTAAAAGTAACTAAGTGATGACACTACAATCTCCCGCACTAATATAGGATATGACCCTCAAAACGGCCTGGCTGTCTTCTTATACGGCTTGATCTTCTTAGGTCATCTACTGGTTGTTGCTGATCTTGTGCTGGAATGATTGGGTTGACAGGTCTACGTTCTATTTGTATTTCTTCAATTTGTGATTTGGGGGATTGTGGAGGTTCGGCAAATGAAACAGACTTTTTAGGTTTTCCTACCTTGGATTTAAGCAATTGGTTAATATGGCGCTTGAGCACATAGCCATTGTCGAGTTCTACTGTATAATGAAGATGACCTAATTTGTTTTTAACAGTTCCAAATTTCCATATAGGCTTATTCTTTTCGTACCATCGTACTTGCACCCTATCTCCCACACAAATTTGACGAATAATGGAAAAATTAACTTTTGATTTATTATGCTGAACTGGACGGATAGCATCTAGTTTAATTTTAAGCTCTCGACCAAGGTATAATTTCGACGGTGTTTCACCATTAGCTAGCGGCGTTGCTCTATAACGGAGAAGAATTTCTTTCACCTTGATGTTAAGCGGGGTATTGTCTTCTTCCATAGCTTTTAATTTTGTTTTTAGTATTTGGACATACCTTTCTGCTAGTCCATTCGTTGCGGGGTGTCCTGGAGCTATAAATTTCTGGATTATACCATTATCTTTGCAAAAATTTGTAAATATGGTGCTTTGAAAAATAGTTGCATTGTCCGAAACAAGGATTTGTGGGAAACCATGGGTAAAAAATATATCTTGCAACAGCGTTATTGTTTTTTCTGAAGTAGGAGCTTCTCTTAGTAAACGGATTTCAGGCCATTTTGATTTAGCATCTACTAGCACTAAAAAGTAGTGATTCTGAAAAGGCCCTGCGTAATCTATGTGGACACGTTCAAAATTTTCACTTGGCTCATCCCATTGATGAACTGGAACCTTCGGCGGGTTATTTCTAATTTTGGCACAATTGGTACACGATCGCACGACTCGTTCAATATCATTATCGATACCCTTCCAATAGCAATATTTTCTGGCTAGCTGTTTCATTTTTACGATTCCAACGTGAGTATGATGTAATTCCTTCAAAATGTCTTCACGTAATTTTGTTGGTATAACAACACGATTTGCTTTAAATATGATACCATTTTGAATTGAATAATCGACGTCAACGTTGTTCCCCTTAAATAAATCTTTTTTGAGTTTTGACAGCTCTTCGTCACGTTCGGTTTCATTGGCAATTGTAGATGCAGTAATTGCTAAGGTTGAAATTTGATTTACTAATTGCTCTTGAATAATTCGCACTTCTTCGTTAATAAAATGTTTAAATGTTGGTGTTGTATTCAGGGGTGCTCTAGATAAACAATCTACATTTACAATACTTTCAGCTTTCCGATGTTCTATTTTATAGTTGAATCCCTGGAGGAATGTTGCATAACGTAACAGCCTAGCAGACGTCATCGCTGGTGTTTTATTACTTTGATGAAATATTCTGTAAAGTGGTCGGTTATCGGTTATTAACGTAAATTCTTTCCCATAGAGATACATAAAAAATTTGTCTACTGCAAATATAATCGCTAAAGCTTCTCTATCAAGCTGGCTATAATTTCGCTCAGCTTTGGTTAATGCACGTGATATAAAAGCTACTGGTCGCTCTTCTCCATCCATGATGTGTGATAATACTGCTGCTATACCGGTTGGACTTGCGTCGCACACTAACAATACTGGGAGTGATGGGTTAAATGGAGCTAAGACTCTGTCTTTTAAAATTTCTTTCTTTAGATCTGTAAACGCTTTTTGACAATCTTTTGTCCAAACAAATCTTTTATTTTTTTCCAAAAGTTCACGTAGGGGGAAGGTTAAGGTGGAAAGGTTTGGTATAAATTTTGAGTAATAAGTGATCATTCCTAGAAATCTTTTTATATCGTCAGCATTTTCAGGCCGTGGGAGGTTTACAATCGCTTGAGTTTTAGTAGGGCACTTTGATATTTTGTTATGGCTTATAACGTACCCTAAGTAATTTATTTCTTCTTTAAAATACTCGCATTTGTTTTTGTTTAGGTGCAATTGATATTTCTTTAATCTTTCAAGGCACTTGAGAAGTCGATTTTCACACTCCTTTAACGTAAAGCCGTGGACTACGATATCATCAAAGTACGAGACTGTTCCGTCAAGACCTTGTAAAATTTGATCGATAATACGGTTAAATTCGCTGGGGGCTGATTTTATGCCAAACGACAAACGATTCATTTTATAAGTACCTCGGTGTGTTGATATTGCTTGGATCAAACTACTGTCTTCATCGACCACAACGTGAAGGTATGCTTTATATAAATCTAATTTGCAAAAGTATTTAGAATTCTTTAAATTATTAAAAATTTCTTCTACTTTTTTTATTGGATAATGAGCGCTTTGTAGTTGAAGGTTAACGGCGACTTTATAGTCGACGCATAAACGCACATTCCCGTCCGGCTTTGGAATTACCACAAGGGGAGATCCCCAATTACTTGTATTTATTTTTGTAATAATCCCGTCTCTTTCCATATTGTCAAGCTCTCGCTCTACTTTTTCCCGAAGGGCAAACGGGACTTGCCTAGCCTTGAGAAAAACAGGTTTTGCTCCTTCTTGTAATTTTAAGTTACACACAACGTTAGGAATGCATCCCACTGATTCTTGAAAAATTTCTTTGTACTTGTTTTCTATTTCTGTAATTGAATTTATGCTTTTGATTTGCTCTAGATTTTTAGGTTCATCAATATCAGTTAGATTTATTTTTAAATGACGTATCCAAACGCGACCTAATAAGGCAGAATATTCTTTTTGTACAATATACATATTTTCGTTAGATTCTGTACCTTGATATTTAACGCTTACATTAACAACGCCTAAAGCCTTGAACATATCCCCTGTATAGGTTCTAAAAACGACATTTGTTTTATTTACGGGCTTGTTGATATTGAGCTTTACAAATTCATTTTCAGGAATTAGCGTAAAGCCTGCACCAGAGTCTACCTCAAATGACTGTGTTTTACCTTCAATTAGAACATTTGTAAAAAATTTGCGGGAATCTAACATTGCAAATGATTGTTTGTTATAGATATCTACAATTTCATTTATTCCGTAATCTTCATCCGATGTTGTTGTATCAATATCAACAGCATTTGATGTATAACTGTTTGTCTTTTTCTTTAATCTGTCTTGTATACATACCAGCTTAACATGACCAACTTTACCACATGCGTTGCACTTTAAGTTTGATTTGTTGACACGACATTCTTTGGATAAATGGTTGGCTCGGCCACATCTTAAACATAACCCTTCAATCCCTAGCTCACGGTAATTTACTTTAGTTGATGCATTGGTTGCTCGTTTTCTACTATAAATCCGACTTTGGCTGCTAGTTCCCCATTGGCGCTCACTTTTTCTTTGTTGTTGTTGATGTACATGGAAAATATCATTTGTTGACGTAGATGCACCGTTAGAAATTGTTTTGTTGTCGCTTTTTGCAGCTTCTAATGCTAATGCTTTTTGGGTAATTTCCATAAATGTTGCTTCTGGCTTTTGAAGTAGCTGCTCACGTATATAACTGTCACATAATCCTCTAATAAATTGAGCTCTCAGAAAAATACTCGCTACTGACTTGCTGCATTCACATACAAACTCACATTCGATTGACCCGCTTTCGTAAAACAGCAACAAAATCGGCTATACTTTGGTCTTCATTTTGTATTTCACACAAAAATTTATGCTGCTCAACTAACACGTTCTTTTTTTGGACAAAAATGATAATCTAAAATTGAAACTATTTCTTCATAGGTTAAGTTATTGACTTTTTTTGGCGCAGCTAACGTTGTTACAAGGGAGTAGACAGTTGGACCAATATATTGGAGGAGTAATTTTGCACACATAATTTTATCGTGAAAGATGTTTTTCACTTGAAAATGGAGTTCTAAACGCTCTTTATACGTTTTAAAAGTTTCGACTTTAGGGTCAAAGTTTTCGAAGCTAGAAATAACATTAACGCTTGTGTTGTTTTGCTGGTTTTGTTGGGTTTGCATAGCCGTGGTCATAACTGAAATGGCTTCCAGCAACTTTTGCACCTGTGCTTCCATTTTGTAGTAGTAATAAATGCTTTTTTTTTTCTTAGTTGAATTTAAAAAAAAGTTTCACTTTTATAATTTTTTGGTTTTTTTTTCCTTTTGGATTAATTCGAGTTTTATTCTCGTCGCCAATTACTGTTGTGTATTGAAATTAAAAAGCACGCGTTCTTACTAACGTTTATTAATAATGCTTTTATTACTTTATGAAAAATAGCACGTCTTTCTAATAGATCGAATTAACAGCGAGTAAAAAAGTGTATCTATACTAATTTGTAAAAGGGAGGATAATAAATATAGATCAAAGATAATTAATAGTGACAAGTTTTAGGATTGCCAACTATATAATAATTAAAAGTAACTAAGTGATGACACTACAACAACTAGTTTAGATTTTTACGAAGAAATCAAAGGTAGACTTCGACGACTTAATATTAAAACATTGTTCGTAATGGGACAAGGACAACAGCAAGAAGCATTAAACGCAGTAGCTTCAAATAACTCCCGTACATCTTTAAACGTATTTAAGTCAAACTCAACAACATTGGAAGAAGCTATGAATACTCTTTTCGAAGCAGGATATGCACATATTCTAGCAGATGATCAGCAATAATTCTACAACAGACAGGAAAATAAAAAACAAAATCAAAAAGCATATAATTTCAAGCAGAACTTTTAAGGACCAAGACATTTTTCGCATCCTTCTCAAAACCAAGGAAGGAACCATTCACACCAAAATCATGGAAGGAATTTCCCACCACAAAATTCTCAAGGACGTTTTTTCCAATCATTCCCAAACTACGACCGGAACTTTGAACAACCACGCAAATATACCTACAAACAAACCCACAAAAACAAATCCCCAAAAATACAGCTTTTAACTCGAACAGACCGAATTTTAGAAACCAGCCCGAACCAATGGATATTGGTAAAGTCGAGGTATCACAAAATTTTCAGGAATCAGCCTTGGACACAAACTACCATTTATAACAATAAAAACCAAATTAGGATTTATTAGGTTAATAATAGACACAGGGGCAACGAATTCCATTCTGAACCCAGGAATGTGTAATCCAAAAAGAATTTATTCAACAAACCCAATTCTTGTGAAAATACTTTAACATCAAGTTTACGTAAACGAAAAAGCTATAGTACCCAGGTATTTTTGAAGAATTTAGCATTAACGCGTCGGAAAAACACTTGAATTTTACATAATAAAGTTTCACAATTATTATGATGGTCTGGTAGGCAATGACATGTTAAGACCATTAGATGCATGCAGAGATTATAAGAATAAGAAAATAACCATTGGCATTACCAATATTTTTTGAAAACGAAGTGATAAATAAAAAATAATACAAACTCCACACCACCCTGAGTTGATTTACTTTAAAGAGGAATTTGATGGAAAAATTTTGGGAGAATGCGTTTTGGACTCAGAGGACGGCAAAGTAGAAATTAACTTATTATCTGAAAATAATATTGTATCTACGCAGAACGTATATCACGAGAATTTTAGTGTAATTAAAGAAAAGGAAATAAAACCACTATTAGAGCAAATTCAAACGGAGCACCTTAATTTTGAAGAAAAGAAAGAACTACTAAAATTGGTAAAAAAAAAATTATTAAGATATTTTCTATCAGGAAAATAAAAAATTGACTTTTACCTCAGCAATAAAACACGAGATCAGAACCTCTGACAATATACCAATATACCAAATCTGATCGTTACCCTTATATACATAAGGACGAAGTCTAAAAACAAATTCAGGCACAGTAATTCTCCTTATTCCGCACCTACTTGGATCGTTGCAAGCGAAGAGACTAAATGAAGACTTGTCATCGATTATCGGAAACTTGACGAAGTAACCATAGATGACTGGTATCCAATTCCTAATATTGATGAAATACTTGATAAACTGGGAAGATGCCAGTATTTCACTACGCTAGATTTAGCGAAAGGATTTCACCAAATAGAAATTAAGGAAGAAGACATTCATAAGATCGCCTTCACTGTAGAAGGAGGACACTATGAATTCCTAAGAATGTCGTTTGGGTTGAAGACAGCCCCAGCGACATTTCAAAGGTTAATGAACAATATTCTTAAAGATTACATTAATAAAATTTGCCTTGTTTATTTAGATAATATAATTATTTTTTCCATCTCCCTTCAGGAGCACATCAATTCAATTAATTTAATTTTTATATGCTTACAAGAATCAAGTCCTAAGGTGCAACTAGATAAGTCAGAATTCTTAAAAAAGGAAACCGAATTCCTTGGGCACGTAGTAACCCCGCTAGGAATAAAAGCAAACCCCAAAAAAATTGAGTGTTTAAAAAATATCGCAATTCCGAAGACTCCCAAACAAATAAAACAATTTCTTGGCTTAACCGGATACTATAGGAAATTTATAAAAGATTACTCCATGATCGTTAAACCCATGACCAAATACCTAAAAAAGGACACCAAAATAAACATAGCTGATCCGCAATACGTAGAAAGTTTCAATACACTCAGAATATTAGTAACTCATGATCCGATTCTAGCATCCCAAATCTTTGCAAAAAAATTTATCCTTACGACAGACGCAAGTAATTTTGTTTAGGAGCAATACATTCGCAAGACAATCACCCCATTTGCTACTCAAGCAGAACTCTTAACGAACATGAGTGTAATTACAGCACTATTGAGAAGGAGCTTCTAGCCATCGTTTGGGCTACTAGATATTTTCGACCATATCTATTTGGACGTAAATTCGTGATCGAAACTGACCACAAACCACTCACTTAGTTATTTTCCATAAAATAAGCAAATTTAAAATTGGTAAGGTGGAGATTAAAGCTCTCAGAATTCGACTATGAAGTTAGGTATAAAAAGGGGACAAAAAAAGCAATGCGGATGCCATTTAAAGAATAGAACCTGATTCTGTCAATATTAATTCGCTAGAAACAGAAGTTCTCAGCATAAATGAATCAGAATCACCTATAAACATGTTTAAAAACCAAATTATTATTACTAAGATTTTCTCAGGAGCAGCCAGAATTAAAAATGAAAAAATATTTAAAAATAATAGGAAAGTTATAGGAGTCAAGGAACTTGACAGAGAAATTTCAATCTCTTTGCTAAAAAACCTTTCAACCCTAGCCAATTAAATGCCAATTTTTCGACACAATCAAGAATACTTACAAAGAACTATTTTCAACCAACACAAAATTTAGTATTGTAAGATGCACTCGTTTGCTAAGAGATGTTAAAGATGAAGAAGAATTAGCAGATATAATAAAAAAGGAACATTTTAGTAAGAACCACCGAGGAATACAAGCCGTTTACGAGGAACTTAAAACAGAAATATACAATCCTCAACTAAAACTAAGAATAACGCAATTTATTAACAACTGTGAAATATGCACCATTGAAAAATATGATAGGAAACCACCCAAAGTACCACTTAAAATAAGCGCAACCTCCTCGAAACCAAGAGAAATTATACACATAGATGTATTCTACACACTGAAGAAGGAAATTTTTATGACAATGATAGATAGATTTTCGACACACGCAGTTGCTAACAAAATCATCAGCAGAATTTGGACGGAATTCAAAACAAAACTCTTGCAGTACATAAATACACACGTTAAAATAGGAAAAATATTTGCTGATAACGAACTAGAACTTAAAGCCATTCCAATGCAAGAATTTTTTAAGGAGGAAAACTTTAATGTACATTTTACTTTAATTAGTCACTACACATGAAATTCAAACATCTAAGGACTACACAATACCATAAATGAACACATTAGACTATTAAGACACGACGAGAAGAAAAGATGAAACCACTGAAGAAAACATTTTGAGAATAATAGGATTCTACAATTCACAGTACAACCAAAATCAAACCAATGAACTTTTTAAACGGAAAGGTGAATGAATAAATACAATGAAATACATGACTTTATGTCTAAGAAAAAGGAAGATTACATAAATAAACAAAATCGAAAAGACGTTAAAATAGAAGAAGGTATTAATACATTAAGGAAATTAGAGGAGATAAGAACCATCGAAAGTACAGGAAAATAATTCAAAGAAAATTGATGAAGAACACGTCGAAAACACTAAGACGTGGCACAAATATTATAAAACACACATTAAACAAAACAAAAATTTGAAGAAGATAATCCCATGATAACTATGTAAATAATAAACATTTTTTGTATATATAAATTTAATACCATTTTTTTCAAATGACAGCTTGGACATTTCTTATAACCCTTTTTATGACTACCAACGCACAATTCTTCGGCATACAAGACCTAACAAATAATTATGGACACTTACCAATTAAAATAAAGAACGTAAAGATTATCGACAAATATATCAAAATAATACACGTTATTAATACAACACAAAATTGGAAACAGCAAATATACTACAAGACAACATTCATAAGGTATCAAACACTTACACGAATATCAGCCCACTTTGGGACAGCGTATATATAAGTATGGACATATGTAAAACAAAAATCAAAAACTTGACGCCAAAACTCAGGCAGAAACGGGGACTAGTAAACGCAATAGGTAAAGGACTAAAATATGTGACAGGGACAATGGAGAGCGACGACGAAACAGAAATATTCAAAAAAATTACACAACTTGAGAAAAGTAACGGAGACACAATAACAGCCATAGACGAAATCTCTTATCTAAGCACTTTTATGTTGGACGGAATGTCAAATATTACAAACCATATAAATAACCAACAAAAAATCGTGCAAAATTATGTAAAGAAATTCAAGACAGAAGTACAAAATAAAATACTCGACTTAGAAGATGAAACAGTTTTTCTTCAAAATATCTTTCAAATTAATAATGATGTAAATCAATTAATGGATCACGTAAATGAAATAGGACAAGTTATTTTCAATTCCAAATTGGGAATAGTTCCAACAGACATACTGACGAAAGAGGAATTTAATTTCATAGATGGAATAGAATCTTATCTTTAGACAAAGGTATCCTTAAGGTACAGAGAAAATTTCGTAGTTTTAACATTGATTGTGCCAAGATTTCTAAATGAATCATTTTCTGAAGTAAAATTTTAACCACTTCCTAATAATGAAAATAAAAGTTTAATATTTAACACAAACACTGTTCTTATTAACAAAAACAAAGTATATAAATCAAACACGTTAGAGAACAAAAACCTTGAAAGTATAAATGATGATTGTTTAACACACATTGTACAAAATATAGAACCTAAATGTAATATGAATATAACTAAAGATCAAGAAGAAAAAGAAATCTACCTTGGTTTACTTATATTTAAACATTACCAAGATAAAATTTAAACTAATTGTAAAAACCTGCACAAATTGGAAAATTTTAAGACTTACATATTAAAGTTCGAATATTGTATTGTAAAAACAAAACTAAGAACTTATGAAAATTGTAAAATAAATGTAATACCCTGTTCAGACATACGTTTTAATTTATACAATTAAAATTTTAATTGAGTAATTAATTTTGGTGTTCACACATATTCAATTTAATTATCTTATTTAAAATTTGACAGTAGAATATATTTCTGTTCAATAACAAGAAGTTGTTACTAATTGTTCAGTACCTCAAAAGAAGCAGGGAAAGAGTAAAAAAGAGTATAAGATCTGAATGTTGATAAATTTGTTACTACTTTTGTTACTGTCAAGAACAGAACAGCTAATTCTTGTTCTGTTTTACAAAATAAGTTAATACATATTAAATCCTTTGAACTGAAAGTGTTTATTAGCACTCTCCACGAAATTTTTACAACCACACAGCAAAAAATATACATAACATTTATAGTTTTCGGTTTTAAATACAAAATATTTGAATTAAAGCTAATGTTTGTATAATAGTTTGAAGAAATCTGAGGAAACTATGTACAAGTACACGCCAGGTTAATAAAACAATAAACAAAAGAAATAGAATAAAATAAACTAAAATTCTTACAAAAAAGACAGAAAATTTTTGGCATTTGCACACAATCGATGACAGAGCTCTTGCAAATGCTAATTGTTGCAATACAAAATGATTTAAGCATAGAATATGGCTTTTTTGCTTTTTTAGATACATATTTATTTTTATAGTTGTTTGTTATTTTCGTCAGTTCGCCTTTACTTTGCTATTTTTTCCCAAAAATGCGTTTATTCCTTTTTTTATTTGGAATAGTAATGTTGTAAATTTTTATTTTACTCTGTCGTTGCTAGTTTCTGCCGGAAATTTATTGAACAGACCTAATTTTTACATTAGAAATATGTGTTTGTAAATTTGGAAGAATAAAGAAAAGTTCGGCTTTAAAAGAAAGTTTGCTTGTTTTTATTTGAAATATGGAACTCTTTTAGTTTGTACGATCAAGTTTTGACTGCACGCTAGCTTTGAATTTCCATTAAATTTTCAAAAATTTTTCATTTCATATAATTTGAAAACATTTTATTTTTTATTTTTATGGCATTTAGTTTTGTCATTGTATAACTGAACACACTTCACAAGGGTTGTATGAGGAAACTTTATCAATTATCGACTTAATTAAGTACTAATTGAAAAATTTTTTAATTAATTTCTTATATGGTAAATTAAATTCAATTAGGGACTTAATTGCGTAAATTCTTTTATTGCGCAATTAAAATGTATTATACCCTGTTCAGACATACGTTTTAATTTATACAATTAAAATTTTAATTGAGTAATTAATTTTGGTGTTCACACATATACAATTTAATTTACTTAATTAAAATTTGACAGTAGAATATAGTTCTGTTCAATAACAAGAAGTTGTTACTAGTTGTTATTGGAAAGTGTTTACTTCAGTAAATTTGTTACTACTTTTGTTACTGGCAAGAACAGAACAGCTGATTCTTGATCTGTTTTACAAATAAGTTAATAAATACTTTGAATTGAAGTGTTGTTTAGCACTTCCCACGAAAATAATTACATCACATCGTTATTGGACTATAATGGTGTGGCTTTTTTGCCATAATTTGTGTGGCGATTTCAAAACCTAATATCTGCCGCTAAAATTTTTTACAACCACACAGCACAAAATATACATAATATTTATAGTTTTCGGTTTTAAATACAAAATATTTAAAATTGAAGCTAACGTATATATAATTGTAAGAAGAAATCTGAGAAAAACTATATATAAGTAAACGCCAGGATAAGAAAACAATAAACAAAAGAAATAAAATAAACTAAAAGTCTTACATAAAAAAACAGAAAAATTTTGGCAATTTTGCAAAATATTCGAAAAAAGGTGTTCACAATCGATGACTCGAGCTCTTGCAAATACAAAATCATGGCGAAATAATACAGGTGGTCTCGATGGCGAATTTATCACTTTTGCCGTAAACGCTAAATGTCAAACTCCATACATAAAAAATGTGTATATATTTTTTTATATGGTGTTTGACAATTCACGTTTGCCGCGAAAATTATGAATTCGCCATTGCGACCACCTCGTATATTTTCGCCATGTACAAAATGCTTTAAGCATCGAACACCGCTTTTTTACTATTTTAGATATTTATTTTTGTGGTTGTGTGTTATTATCGTCAGTTTGTCTTTACTTTTCTTTTTTTTTCAGAAATGTGTTTATTCCTTTTTTTTATTTGGCATAGTAATGTTGTAAATTTTTATTTTACTCTACCGTTGATAGTTTCTGCTGGAAATTTATTGAACAGACCTAATTTTTACATTAGAAATTTGTGTTGGTAAATTTGGAAGAATAAAGAAAAGTTCGGCTTTAAAAGAAAGTTTGCTTGTTTTTATTTGAAATATGGAACTCTTCCAGTTTGTACGATCAAGTTTTGACTGCACGCTAGCTTTGAATTTCCATAAAATTTTCAAAAACTTTGCATTTCATATAATTTGAAAATATTTTATTTTTCATTTTTATGGCATTTACTTTTGTCATTGTATAAAATTTTCTCTAACTGAACACACTTCACAGGGGTTGTTGGAGAAAACCTTTTCAATTATCGACTTAATTAAGTGCTAATTGAAAATTTTTTTAATTAATTTCTTATATGGTAAATTAAATTCAATTAGGGACTTAATTGCGTAAATTCCTTTATTGCGCAATTAAAACGTATGTCTGAACAGGGTATAAAAAAATGTTCATTTTAGAGAAATTTATTTTGAAAATTAAAGAAAATAATACTTTAATTAATGACTTAGACATTAAAGAAATACATTTTAACGAAACAGTAAAAATTGTTAAACATAGCTTTACAAAAAAAAAAAAAAAAAAAAAAAAAAACACTTTAATTAATACTGGCAGTAATATAGGAATTTGGCCGACTTCCTAAACGCAAGTTGCAATGCATATTTACAATGCATACACTTCGTAAACGCATATCTAAACTTTTTGGCAACGTACAATGTTCCTAATCGTTTGGCAACTCATTTTAATGAGTATCAGAAGTTAAAATCACGCATCATTTTTATTTTGTATGCAATGAAATGTGAATAAAAAATACCATCATCCATTTATTCAATGAATTCTTAAAAAATATTTATTTTTGATCACTTGTTTCCGGGATTTTTATTGTCCTTAACAAAGTTGTCTCTTCTTTTTTTCTTTTTAATAGGCTTATACAGCAATATAGAATTTTTTGGAAGATTTGACCTGAGATAATTCCTCAGCACTTGCCAACAAAGTGGATAAATAATTTTGTGTAACCTCTATTTATCCAAAACAAAAAAATTATTCAAATGTTTTTGACATTTGCTTTACGTATGAGTTGCATAGCGATGTTCCTAAATGCCGATAAAATTCAAAAAATTTCTCTGCAACGCAAGTTTGCATTTAAAACATGTTTCGCATTGCATACGCATTTTTTTAAATTATGCATTGCAACAGGCGTTTAGGAAGTCGGCCTTTCTGTCATTTTGATTGTTATTTTTATTATAATTTATGTTAGAACACTTAAAACTAAAATCTACATTGTTTCTTCGTCGGAGCCTCACTCTAACGAAATAATAATATGACACTACATTTTTTATCCATAAGATTTTCTTTTATTACGTTCACTAAAACCAACACAATAAATGTTTACAAAAAAAAAAAAAAATAAAAAAAAAAAAATAAAAAAAGAATTATAAATTTTGAAATGTTAAAAGCGAACAAACATTCATACTTAAATAAATATACTTACATCCAAATTTCCCTTTAATTGTTGCCATTAAAAAATGATAAACACGCATATTTGTCCACAACACTGTGTACAAACATCCATGCATAAACACTTGAAATATTTTAATTATTCGTTTCCAAGAATACTTGTTTGCATTTTCAATATATTTTGGGAGACCAATATCTCCTAATAAGATCAATATGAACTTCTTTGGAATTATTGCACTTTCTTTTGTAATCAATAGCTTTCCCAATAGTTCATAAGAACTATCAGTAAGCATTTTTGTAAACTACATTTAAGTATTTAAGATTAAGAATTTAAAGCAATAAAGTCAGTCATATTTTTGATTCAAGCACACAACGAAGGTTTATTTTTATTTAAGAAAATTTAAAACCAAAACTCTTTATCTGCACCAGTTGTCAGAACGTAACCATTTACATTGCCTAAGTTATACGCAGAAGTCTATTTATGAAGACTTGTATAGAGATATTCTCAATGCTATTTGTTTTAATTTTTGGTAGCAACTTAAGTTCCATATAACTTTTTATTGCTATAATGGCCAGTTTTTGACTTCATATTTAAATAAGTATTTAGTTAATTTGCATATAAATTCTTGTCGTTCTTATTTGACTATGATAAAAATATGGCAGCATTTCTAAATACCAAAATAATTATCAATAGTTTATGAAAAATAGCTGCTAACAAACACAATGAAATGCAAGTTTTGTTAAAAATAGCTGATATATATTTAAAATGCCAGCGTTACTCATGTATACACCACTAAAACTTATTTTATTTATTTATTTACCTTTTCCATTACAATTTTCATTAAGAAATATGCGCAAAACATAAAATATTATTCTATCGATGGCTAAAACATTTGTTTAGTTTTGCGAAACAACAAGTTCAAATTCGGTAACCATATGGTAAAACTGTATTTAAATGGAACTTAAATGCACAAGATTGGTCATTTAAGTTTCATTTAGGTATGCATTGAAAAACTGAATTTTTAACTTAAATAGAACTTAAATACGTATAAGTGAGATTTAAATACAAAGTCAAAAACTGGCCCTAAGTCCACTACCTCCATAAGATAGCCAGGTTTTTCGGTATATTTTTTAGCCTCCAAGTTAAAGTTTATGATGTGGTTTAAGTTTCTTGGCTAGTTGGCCGAATGTTAAAGAAAAATTTATTTCTTTTATGATTTTTAAACGCTTTTCGTAGTGAGCCAATCACCAATTAATCATAATACTGTTGAAAAACCTGGGGTGCAATCCACAATTATCGTTGGTACTTTCTCTTTAATTGAAATATCTTCTTCATTTTTATCGGATAACAAATGAAACTTGTTGTTACTGGTAAAAGGCCCATCGGATAATTTAGAAAATTTAAATTTTTTTGATTATTCATAGCCGAAAGAAAATTAAAAAATTAACAACCCTAGTTTTTGTGTAGATAAGTTGAATTAAATTTAAGATTTTGCGCTAATAGAAATTATATGCTATATTCTGAATAAAAACATTGTTGCTAATAATTTTTTTAAGTCATACCTAAACCAATTTTTTGCCTTGTATATTGAACGTTATTAGGTGAGGGTGTTGTACGTTTATCAATTAAATCTTTCAAGCACATGCCATCTTTATGATCGCCAGGTGTATTATATGGTTTTTCCGAGAATATATTTATTACTGGAGTATCGGCTGGGAATCTTTTACCCACTCTCTGGGTCATTTCCCAATAGGCAACTTCACACCAATATGGTGAACAACGTCTTCCTATAAGACAAAATGAAATGTTACTTTATTTTACATACTTATATAGTAAGTGTTATTGCTCAAAAATTACAAAATTGTATTGAAAAATTGATTTACGTACTTTATTGAAATTGAACGAAAATCATGTCAAACGCTTAAACAAATCTTGAAAGTCTTTTTGTTGTCCTTAATGTACTTACGGCAACTTAAAAACTATTTCGCTCGACAGAATTGTAATTGAAATAAAAAATTTAAAAATTCGTCATATATTTTAATTTTACAAATTATGATTACATTATCTGCATTTTAATATAAAATAGAGTTCTGTGTTTAAAGTAAAATTGTCGTAAAATTAAAACATTCAGTCATTAATCCTATTTGAATTTACTTGAATAAAAATTCGTTCAGTGTTTCGTTAGGAGTACGGGATTGTTTTTGATAAATTAACGAATTGACAGAATAAATAACTCAGTTTCATTTAAAAATTATTCATTTTCTAGTATCATTCTAATTGTTCTAAAGTACGCACGAATGTAATTTAACTTTCAATATTTTGAAATTATTAGTTGAACTGATTAGGGATAGAACGATACCACTAGGGTTTCGATATTTTTACTCGATAAACTATCGATCGAAAAATATCGATACGTACTCAATATCGATCAAAAAGTATCGATACCTACTTGTATCGGTCGGCTATTTCATAATATTAATGCTAAGCAAAATATAAATACATATCGCTGGCCTAACTTGGGTGCCAGACGATAGAGCTGCAAAACAATCGATAGTTATATTTTTGACTGATTATCGATAGTTTTTTTTCGATAGCGATACTATCGACAATTTCTAAAGTAAATACAAAGCCAATTATATGTAGCTAGTATATCATTTCTAACAACTTATTGTACGCAGTTTTTTAGCCGCCTTCAAATTTATATACTTCTACATAGCTGCGGCTATGTGTCAGCTTCGTTCCATTTATATGAAGGTGACGCTGCAATTTAAAGTAAACTTTTTAGCAAAACATAAACAGAAAAACTTTCTTCTTATAGAATAAAAATACGATACATATATTTGTATAAAGTTGGCGATTCTATGAAAATGGAGAAGTATTTGCAAACTGGATTTATAATTTTAGACCGTAGAAGTTGTTTAAAACCAAAAACTGTTGATAAGTAATTTGATTTAAATTGTTTTTTCAAAAACTTGAATATAATACAAGTCGGTAAATAGTTACCACACTTTGTGTTCTTAAGTTTAATTTTTACATTGTTATTTGATTTTAAATATAAAAACCTATTTAAAACCAAGAAATGTGTTGAACTAAATATGCTTGCTTTTTATGTTTTGTTAATTTTCATATGTAAAAATATGTATGTTTAGTTTTTAATTGTTTTTATTATTCATGGACAAAATAGAATGTATGTTTTAACAATCAGTAACTTTCTTTTATTTAAATAAAAGAATTTTTCAATCAATAAATGTTGCGAAAATAGGTGAGAAAGATGAAAAACTTCAGCTAACACCTATATACATAAGTATGCACGTATGTTTGCTAACGTATCCCCTATCACTTGACTTGTTGTATTAATGCCAGAAGTAGCAAAGCATAAAAAATTCGATAGTACCGATAGTTTTTTTTAACTATAGATGGGGACGACTATAGATAGTATTGCAGCTTTACCAGATGATCAAGCTTTCATTCAATTTTTAAAATTTCTCTCATTTTTTTTACCAATACAATCACACTTTAAAAATTTGCTGAGAATATGCTTTGTTCAATTGAGTGTTTCAAATAACATTCAATAAAACAGCTGTTTGAAGTTTTTCCTCCAAATAAATTTTATTTGTTTTCTCGACGACATCTTGCTTAAAAACTTGCTTTGAAATTGCGTGTAGCCTACGTCACAGCTTTCATCATTGAAATTTGTTAAAATTCAAAATCATGTTACACTGCTTTTAAAATTAAAAAATATACTTTTCAGAAGAATATGATGTCTTCGATACAAGTATGAGCTTGGTCTAAGCTCGGTCTTAAAACATGAAAGATAAAGATCTTCAAAATAAATTCTTATGCGTCGATTAGAGTCTTTACACACCGCTGGCAATGGAGACGCCAGAATCTACACGAGAATTGCTAATGCAACTTACTGGCGGCTGTGGTTTAAATGAACAACCCATCAAATTAGCTGTTACTTCTCCACAGAGGCATCCAATAGACCAACTACTTAATTCATTACTTTTAATTCAATACCAAATACAGGGTAAAGTTAATAAACTGTGATTGTCCTAAAAAACATTCATGTGATACCTCCACAATAGTTTTACTAAAAAGTAATTACTGTTATATTCTTGTGAGAAATGGAGCCGTAAAACTAATCTTCCATTCGCATGTAAATGGCAGTGAATGACAATTTGATAATCTGTACTTAAATAATATGATTTTAGGCCGTACTCGTATTTGGCTCATCACTGTAAAATGATAAATTGATAAGAAAATCTAAATCTTAATCGAACAATTTAAAAAAAATGAAAATAAGGTTGTTGCCACCAAATGTAGATGCAGCAGTCAACTTAAAAAATTAGTAGCAAACAAGAGGTAGGAATAAAGAAATATCATAATTTACAACTATGAATTCAAAACACAGAAGGATCTAAAACAATTTCAACTTTTTTTTAAGTAATTCTTCGTCAGGACTTCTTCGAAGCATATTCGCCGGCGAAGTAAAATAACTAATAAAATGTATATACCTTTCTTCTTACACCACCTTTCTTAACTCTCATCTATCCCTTACCTAAGGAACGTAGCACGGTTACTAAAAATAACTAAACAGGTTTATGCTTGAAGTGCTACTTCTCTTATAAAAAAACTCTGTCATTCAATATATAAAATGTTTCCTTTTTTTGCAATCATTTCTACTAAAAAGGCAAAATGACAAAAAAAATCATATATACATACATAACCCTTGGACCGATCTTCCTGAAATTCTCACAGCATGTTACTGTGACTCTGGAAGGAATAATAGGCTATATGAAGTTTTAATTGGACAAAGGGGCGTGGCACCGCCCATATAACCCAAAAATTTAAATCGCCATATTTTGGCCATTTTTTTTACCTACGTCGACGATATTTGGTACATATGGTATTGGCATAATTAGGAATACGTACCCCCTTTTTAGAAAAATTAAAAATCGTAATATAGTCTTAACTACTGGACCAATCGTCATTAAATTTTCGCAATAGGATATTCTTGACTATATAAAGTTGGGAGTGGACAAAGGGGCGTGGCCTCGCCCATATAACCCAAAATTGAATATCGTCATATCTTGGGCATTTTTTGAACAACGGCGGCAGTATTTTCTATATATGGTATTGGCATGAGGGGGGTAGCGAAGCACACCGGGTTCAGCTAGTATCATATAATTTCCTAATTCTACAACTGGTTAAATGAACGCAAACGTGGCCAGTGATTCACATATGATAAACCATGAAACAAATCTCCTGGTCTAGTTGTTTCAATTGCGCATAATATAGTTGGTGTAAGCTATAGGAAAGAAAGCGTGTGACAACATTATCGGTGTGAGTGATTCAAAAGCTCTTTAAGAACTCCATCGTTGCTGCTGTAATGTTTTTTTTTGGCGATCTATAACTGATCATGAAACACCAAAATCGATTTTTTCCAGGAATTGCCGTCCAAAGAAAGTGTAGGCAGTAAATCCAGCTGGTAAGGTAAATTGAATTTGGACCTCAGCAGCTTTTTTTCTGGTTCTCTGCAACAAAACTTATTTTATATGACCTTCCGAAACCAAGCAGTAATAAACAAAATTAATAATTAAATCAACTCGAAAAAATGTTTCTCAGCGTTTTTGTACAGACTTGATTACTTCCCCTTGTATATTTATATTAATGTACAAAATTGGGTTGTGTTGTGCACTTTTATTTTACTAAAGATTCGCTTTAAATAACATAAATATGTGTATATACACTGTGCCAAAAAACAACGAAGTTTTTTATGAAAATTAAATATTTAAAAAATATTCCCGTGTCTTTAATTAAATAATTTTGGATGTTTAACTTTATCATATATATTAAGAAATAAACAATAATTAAGGCAAAATAACTTTATTTGCTAATATATTTAAAAACTAAAAAGAGAAACAAAACCCTGAACTAATTTGTTCGTCGTCCGGCGGCGTAAGGAATAGAAATAAATCTATCGAAGAGTTCGTCACGCACTACGAATTTCGTCGACGGCGGTGTTGTGTTAATTTTCGTATGCACCAATGTGTTTTATATCTGACGGCGAATATTCGCAACGAAAAATTCGTCGGTCGTCCCAATAGTGTTCCCTGCATTATTTTTAGTTTTATTTAGTTTAAGATGATTATAAATGATTTTTAATTTTTTCAATGTGTGACCCGGTTTTTTGATTTATAGTTTTGTAATTTTGTTTCATCATCCTTTAACCTTTAGTGCGACAAAATTATTTACTTCATATGGCTTTAATAAATTTTAATAAAAATTGGTACAAACAAGAAACTTAAAAGAGCAAATGTCAATGTATAATGTAATTTAGTAGGAACATTAATGAAAACAAAACGAGCAAAAGAAACGCTCAAAACGAAACTTTTGCGCTTATTCGATTTTGCGTTTGAATATTTCAAAATATATTATGAATAAATATATTTTTTTACATAAGGTACTAAATTTGACCGATCTCCCATAAAAATATGTTAAAACAACATAATTTTAAGGACTTTGAATTTTTTGGCTGCGGTTGACATTTTTGTGGAAATGCCCATATGTATAATACAAATATATATACATAAGTACGTACACATCTTTTCGAATAACATTAAAATTAAATTGCTTATAATTATTTAATTTAGAAACAAAATTATTACACAAACGAAATTAAATACACAAATGGACAAATTTGACAGAGTTGGGGAAAGATTAAGAAAGTATTAAGACTTATACCCGAGGTTTTTTTAGGAGAGGCTTTTAAATCTGTTGTTGCCTCGGCTGCAACTATAATGCCTAAAAACTGTAATTATTTTTACCTCTTTTTTGTTAAAAAAAAAACGATTGCAAACTGTCATCCATTTAACTTTTGATACATCCGTTGACTTATCAATCAACAAAGAGCATTTTCTGGCATTCCGTATTAACATTAAATATAAACCAATATGGAAATTTATTATTTGGCATCTTTTTAATTTTAATTTACTTTAATCGTGCTTGATTCCTTCAAGTATAAATATTACCTGATATTCTCATGAAATATTTTTTATTTAAAAGTACAAATTGAAATGTGTTACTGCGGGAAAAGCATATCCATATGGCCATTTCGCTACTGCTCATATAGCTCATTAGTGGATTTTACCCAAATTTTGTATAAAAAACTTTATGGCATTATTATTAATTTAATGCTTTTTGAAATTAAATCTCATAGATTAAATACATATTATATTAGAATGTGTTGGTATGTACATAGTAATTGTAATTTGTCATACAAACTATTTAAACTACGATATAGTGCCTACATGTAATAATTTTTATGATGATGTTTTTATTATGTTAGCTTGATTAGACATTAAAAATATAAAATTCAATACCTGTATGTCAAACAAGTACCAAAGTAAAAAAGCTAAAAATGAAAAGTCTTCAATCCCACCGCACAAATTTCTGATCCTAAACTTATGTTGTAATCCCCAATTTATAAAGAAATCCCCTTATCTGGCTATACTGTTAGTGATACAAAAAGGGATTTTTTTATTTTCTTGATTTTTTTTTAACAAAAAATTGAAATATGATGACAATTAACGACGTATTAGTTTTCTTTTAATTAAAAGTATTGTTAATAGTGGGAAATTCAGAAAACTTAAAAAATTTCATCCAGTTTGCCAAGGCCAACATAAATTGAAAAAAAAACTATATGAGCGCATATTCAGATATCATAACCAAAGTCGTAACTTACTAAACAGAAAGTAAAAAATAGTCACAACTTGCACAACAACTGCTTCCAGCTGATAAAATCTTATTAAACTACTAAAAATTTATTATTTAGTCATAGAAAAGGTTATTTGATAGAATTTGGATTAAATCTAGTTTAATTAAGTAACTCCAATAAAGAAAAAACATATATATGTATATGGTGGCAGAGAATTATGAATAAAAATTTAGTGAAATAAATGGCGCTCGACCATATTTTCCGAGTTATAGGCCTCAAAATTTTATTATTTATATTATTATTATATATTGTTACAAATACCTAGTGCATCGTCTAACGGCAGAGTGCGTGTCAACTGAAGAAGACAAAGTACTGGCAGTAAAGACCTGGCCTCGCCCACAAAATCTTCATGAGCTGCGTAGTTTCCTGGGGCTTTGCACATACTACAGGAGATTTGTACCAAACTTTGCTCAAGTGGCTGCTAGCTTGCACGAGTTGACCAGGAAATCGCAACCATACCACTGGAGTGAAGCACCGGAAGAATCTTTCCAGCAGCTCAAAAAACTTTTGTGTACGGCACTAGTCCTCGGATGCAAGTGGCTATGGGATAGGAGGAGTGCTTTTCCAGGAGATTAATGGAACAGAGAAGGTCATTGGCTATTACAGCAGGGTGCTCTCTAAGCCCGAAAGAAATTACTGCGTTACACGACGGGAGCTTTTAGCAGTGCTGGAGTGTGTTAAACATTACCACAAGTACTTATATGGTCAACATTTCATCTTAAGGACGGACCACTCCGCATTACGTTGGTTGATGCAATTTAAGAATCCTGAGAGCTGATGCCCTGTCAAGACGGCCATGCAATGTAGAGTGCAAGCACTGCACAAAAGTAGAGAAAAAGGAGTGCGTCGTTGATGTGCGGCTTAACCAAATTGGGTCAAGGGAAGATTGGTCGAAGGCCCAGAATGACGACCTAATTTTGGCAAATTATATTGGCTTAGCAAAACAACAGGAAACCGAATTATAATGAAATATCGGCAGAGAGCCAACTAGCCAAGTCGTACTGGGCTCAGTGGAATAGCCTGAAGGTAGAAGATGGCTGCTTATATCGATCTTGGGAAAGTACAGATGGCAAAGCTACAACGGACTTAATTGTCGTGCCAACTTCCAAAAGGAATGAGATACTTAAGCAGTTCCATAACGGTCCCAGCGGCAGCCATATGGGTATAACAAAAAGTCTGGTAAAGATAAAGCAGAGATTTTACTGGGTAGGCTGCCAACAATATGTAGCCGATTGGATAGCTAATTGCGAACAGTGCATAAAGGCCAAGGGTCCTATAAGAAAAAGTCATGGCAAACTTCAACAGTACAACGCAGGTGCATTATTTGAGCGGATAGCTACTGATATCACAGGGCCATTCCCTGTGATGCTGGAAACCGATATGTACTAGTGTTAATGGATTATTTCAGTAAATGGCCCGAAGTTTATGCCATTCCAAACAGAGAATCCCAAACAGTGGTATACGCCCTTGTGAACAATTAAATTGTTAAATGAAATCAATCAGCTGTTATTTAAATGTATTAGTTAGCTAAAGTTAAGCTACAGCTTTATCTTGAATTAAGTAATAATTTTTGTGCTGAAAGTAACTAACTGTGAATAACTTAAATAAAAAGTAAAAAGTTGTATTTGAGGTAACCTGATCTATAACCTAACTGGATCTCCTAGGAAACTTATAAAAGAAATTAAAAACGAGGTTAACTGAATTTCATATAAAACAAAATTTAAGGTGATGATTTTGAACATTCAAATTACTTTATGCCTCGCCGTACCTTATAATTCAGATTAAAAAGCTTAGAAAAGAAAAACTAAAATGGTTGTTGTGAAATAATTCATATGACAGACTTCAAGTGAATATATAATTTAATAAAAATATTTGTACGAGGGCTGCTATATATATTTCTGGCCTGGCAACACTGAGTGCTGCCAAGTGCAATCTGACATTTCCATTGGAAAGTTTGTCATTTTTAAGCATAATCGTACTCAAAACGTTTTGACGTACGACCATTATTTGTGTTGTTAACAGTTAACAAAAAATTAATATAGAAAAAAATGGAATTAACTTGTGAACATTTTCGTGCCATCATTTTTCACAACTTTCGACGTGGATTATCACGGCATTGATGAACTTAAATCTTTGTATGGCGATCCTATAGCACTGTGAAAAATTGGTATAATGAATTTGAAGGTCGCTCAAAGACGAATTTCGTGAAGGTCGTCCAAAAACGGCTGTTGTGCCAGAGAACATTGATGCCGTGCGTGAACTTATAATGCAAGATCGACATGCGACATACCGAGAGATAGAGACATCCTTGGACATTTCTTCCACCAGCACACATTCGATACTGCATGAACACCTGGCCGTAAAAAAGGTTTGTTCTCGTTGGATCCCGCACAATTTGAAAGTCGCTCAAAAAAAGGCTCGTGTCGATTGGTGCAAAGAAATGTTGCAAAAATACGATTGCGGTGCTTCAAAAGACGTTTATAAGATCGTCACAGGTGACGAATCATGGATCTATGCGTGTGAGCCCGAAACAACAATCGACCGTGTGGGTCTTCAAAGACGAGCAAAATCCAACGAAAAATGTTCTTGGAAGAAGCACTTCGAAGCAAATGGTCGCCTGTTTCTTCGGCAAAACTGGTAATGTGGCGACTGTTCCGCTTGAGCAACGTAGGGCGGTCACTTCTGAGTGGTTCACTACAATTTGTTTGCCTGAAGTCATCGGAGAAATTCGAAAAACCAACAAGAGAAGACGAATCATTGTTCACCATGACAATGCGAGCTCTCACACATCGGCTCAAACCAGAGCGTTTTTAACCGGCCAAAACGTCGAATTAATGGGTCATCCGCCGTACTTGGCACCTAATGACTTCTTCTTGCTTCCGCACATCAAGAAAAAAATGCGTGGTCAACGATTTTCGTCGCCAGAAGAAGCTGTTGAAGTGTTCAAAAACCATGTTTTAGAGGTGTCTCAATCGGAGTGGAAAAAGTGCTTCGACAACTGGTTTGAGCGCATGCAAAAGTGTATAAATCATGCTGGAGAATACTTTGAAAAACAATAAAACCATTTTTGATTATAAATATTCGCATTTTCACTATTAGGCCAGAAATATATAGAGCAGCCCTCGTAGCTTCATAGCATCGCAATGACTTAAATATACTAAATTATTATGGCTTATTAACAGTCATGTCAAGTACTTAGTGCTGTTAATGATATGGGTTGTCAAATTGCACATGCCAACGAATGCATCTACTTAAAAGTGCGCTAAGTTTTTTCGACTTAAATAAATAGGAATAATGTTTGCATCAGCAAAAACACCATAAAGCAGAAAATCTTTATATTGAAAGTTTTTTAATAATCAACAACAGCGGTTCATTTGTATGCGGCGCTACAGCTGTAAAAAAAACAATTATTCCGCAGCCGATGAAGAGTTATGCTCACAAGTTTATATAGTAATATGTTTATTAACATTTTTAAAGGGATTTTATTTTTATGCGTTACAAAAGTTACTGATATCAAAAAGGCTGTCTGCCAATAAGATAATTTATGAATAATAATTACGAGTAAATCGCTTGAAATACATAACATATTATTTTTCATACGGTATGTTAAAAAATAAAATTACCTTCACCGTCAGTAGTTACTGATTCGGCACCTCCTACTCGTAGATATGAATAGTTTTGTCGAATGTTGTCTGGATCTGTACTTCCGAAAGATGTTGAATTTATTCCACTTTGTGAATTTACACCTTAAAAAAACAAAGAAGTTGTTTAAAGATTTGAATATTTTATGATTCTAAAAAATATGAAGTTTAAGTTGATGATGGTTCTTCAGCTGTAAAATAGCAGCAATCATTGATTAAATACGATTGCCAATCAACTCGTCTGAAAAATTTATATAGAAATAACAAAAAAAAAAAAAAACAAACAAACTAAATGCTTTTCAAAAAAAAAAAAAAATTTCAGACGAGTTAATCACTTGCATTACAGAAACAGCAAATTAATAAAGCTGGATTGACCAATTTTGTCCGGAAGGCGCGATTCAATCATTTCGTAAAATTTGGCCGGAAAAACAGAGGTTCCATATAAAATACTTAATACCCTGTTCAGACATACGTTTTAATTTCGCAATAAAGGAATTTACGCAATTAAGGCCCTAATTGAACTCAATTTACCATATAAGAAATCAATTAATAAATTGATCAATTAGTACTTAATTGAGTCATTTATTGATTAAGTTTCCTCATCAAACCCTTGTGAAATGTATTCAGTGAGAGAAAAATTTATACAATGACAAATCTAAATGCCATAAAAATTAAAATAAAATATTTTCAAATTAAATGAAATAAAAATTTTTGGAAAATTTAATAAAGATTCAAAGCTAGCGTGCAGTCAGAACTTGATCGTACTGACTGGAAGAGTTCTATATTTCAAATAAAAACAAGCAAACTTTTTTTTAAAGCCGAACTTCTCTTCATTCTTCCAAATAAAGTAAACACATATTTTTAATGTAAATATTAGGTCTGTTCAATAAATTTCCGGCAAAACCTACCAACGATAAAGTATAATAAAAATTTACAATTACTATTCCAAATGAAAAAATAAAATAAACGCATTTTTGGCAAAAAATAGCAAAGCGAACTGACGATAATAACAAACAACCATAAAAATAAATATGTATCTAAAACGGCAAAAAAGCGGGGTTCGATGCTTAAAGGATTTTGTATTACAACAGTTAGCATTTCGAATACTTTGCAAGATTGCCAAAATTTTTCTCTTTTTTGTAAAACTTTTAGTTTCTTTTATTCTATATCTTTTGTTTATTGTTTTATTATCCTGGCGTTTACTTGTACATCGTTTTCTCAGCTCTCTTCTAACTATTATACAAACGTTAGCTTCAATTCAAAATATTTTGTATTTAAAATCAAAACTATAAATGTTATGTATATTTTTGCTGTGTGGTTGTAAAAAATTTCAGCTGTAGATATTCGGTTTTGAAATTGCCATACAAATTTTGGCAAAAAAGCCACACCATTTTAGTCTAGCAACGATGTGATGTAAATATTTCCGTGGGAAGTGCTAATAAAGGCCAGTTTAGACGGTAAGACTTTACGTACGTAAAATCTAAGAGAAAATAAAATGAAAATCTAAAAATAAAATAGCTTTGGTTAAAACAATAATTGTTTACAAAAATATTTGTGATGCCAATTGAGTCTACTTCGCACTATATTCAGTGGTTTTTGTGTTATTTTGATGAGTTTTACCTTTAAAAGGTTAGCATTAATAAGAAAATTCAACCCTGATCTAATGAAGTAGAGAAGTTTCTGAAAAATTGTAAAAAATAAAGAGAGCAGTACGAGTATCAAATTTCCACCCATATTTTCTCTCAATGTCGGACAATGTACTCTTCTACACAAAAATTTGACATGTCGTATTACTTGTACTATTAACCACTAAGCATACAGAGGTGAAACCCTTGGCATATGAAAATAATATAATCAGGTTTTTTGCAGGTTCTCAAGAAAGAGACAAATAAAGAGCTATATTGTTATGAACAAGGCATAATAAACAAAACTAAAACTAGATATTTTACAAGAAAACATACAGCACAAAAAGTTTTTGCCACAAAAAAAAAAAAATATTGTTTACTTGCGTAAATAAAGAAATCATTTACGAAGTATTTTTAATTTGTAAAAAATGTGATATGCTGTGGTCTTACAATATAAAAGAAGTGAAAAAGTCTTTAAATCTGCAGTGTTTTTTGAATGCAGAAATTGTGATCTGTGGCAGAAATGCAGTGTCATTTTTTGTGGACGTGTTACAATTAAAAACTATAACTTTTTCGTCAAATGATTAATATAAATATAACTTGATTAAATAAAAACATATAAATATCACTTTTTTTTAATTTTATTAATTTTCATTAAACCCGCCCTTATATTTGCCTATAATAAAACATTTAATTTTTTCTTGCGCCAGAAACACAATTAAAAACAAAATTGAAGTCGATAGGATGTCAAGAAAGAGATGCATAGAAAAAACGAGACGACTATAGTCTCGTTACACCTCTGTATACTCGGTGGTATAAACCGCTGTTAAACACTTTCAATTTAAAGTAAAGTAACAAAAGTAGTAACAAATTTATTAAAATTCACATCTTATACTCTTTTTTTTTCAAATTTTAATTGAGTAATTAAATTGGATATTTGTTGACACCAAATTTAATTACTTAATATAAATTTTAATTGTCTAAACTAAAGCGTATGTCTGAACAGGGTATAACTAAACAAATTTTAATTTTACAACGTGACAACAAAAGGCAACTCATTATATGTACATAAACTAGTGTTTTCTTGGTGTGAAATAACATATAAAGTAAGGAGAAGGACTGCTTATTCGAAAAATCTTTCATATACATAATAATGGTTTCCAATGGCAACCCTTATGTACAAAACTGAAAGAAAAGAATTTAAATAGTTACTCAATGGTTACTGTGTTTTTGTATAAGAGTTTTTTGGATTTTTACTGTCTTTTTGCTTTATTGATGTTTATAAGGATATGCCTTCCCTGTAGTAGTGCGTTTCATGTTTAAGTTTTTAATAATAAATATTTCATGAGAATATCTTGAATATTTACGAAGCAAAACAAACAGAATTCTTTCCTGCGATTTATTCACACAAAAATCTGACAGAATTCTTTCCTACTTTAAAAATCGATCCAAAATGGCGTCGTAGGACACTTACTATTATACAAAAAAGATACAAAAAACATATGGTGCTAAAATTTTGTTGTTTTTCTCTCCTCATCTTTAAAAATCAAGTCTGATCGCATATAGAAAACGATTTTATGAATTATGAAAGATTATAAAATCGTACAGATCTGTCAAAATGTGTGTCACACAGAATATCGTATTTTTTGAGCACACATGCAATTTTTGACAGATCGTACGACTGAGTATGATAGTGAGTCCTGGCCTTAAGAATGTCAATCTTATAAGACGGTTGCAAATTTAGTGATTAAGTAAATTAAATAAAATACAACCATTAAAAAAGGGTACCTTAAACAGGAAATAAAATATCACAGTTAAAAGAAATTTGTTTTTGTTAATTAATTTGTACATATTATTTTATTTTATATTAATCTCCGTTTAACCAATATCGTTACGAAAATAAGCAAACCCTACATATCCGTTGTTCTTCTATGTGCGTGATAAAAAACAGAGGTGAATAAGTTACTTTCACCCAGTGGCTTGTCAAATATCGCTAAACCTCGCCAATATATAAAAATATGTAATTTTAGTTATATTAAAATTGTTATCTAATTTACCTCTTTTATCACAGAACAAAAAATTGCATTGCTTATAACAATCTCAAAAAAATTTTTATTTAAAAAAAAAAATAGAAAAAAAACAAAACTTAATAAACATGAAAATAAATAACTTTGTTAAAAAAAGTGAGGTAAATTAATTTACATGATTATAATTGAAGCTTAAACCCCGAGATCATAGTAGTTAATAAATGTTAAAAATAAAAAAATTATTTAAGAACACATATCAATTTTTAAATTAAGACTTTCATACTCATTTAGTTTAATGTTATTATTGTATTTAATATCCTTACTGCGGTACATTTCATTTGTAGGAATAAGTGTGTTACAACATATTGTACTTACATTCATGGATGATATTACTACCAGTAAAGAATTAAGAAGTTCATATTGCATTTTATTTCTCAATTTAGTTTACATAAATTTCATTAAAGAAAAAGTTCTTTGAACACAAGCATTACTTGTGGGAACATTCAACATTTTAAGAAGGGCCATCGAAAACTCCTTAAAGTGGTAAGTACCAGCATCATCCTGGAAATAGTAAAATTTTGGCCACAATTTATAAAGGCTTTCAGGTACTTTGTTGTCGAAATGTTGAGTCCAATTTACAAAAGGATGTTTCCCTACTGTGTTTTTTAAATACCAAGTGCGTAATTAAGGTTTCAAAGCCTTTTAAAAACTTCGTTAACTGCAGAAATATTTAATTTGCGATACAGAGTTACAGAATTTTGAATTTGAAAATTGACTTCAAACTTCGACAACAGACATGTTTTCTAGAAGTCGATCAAGCAGTGCTATTAGCAATTTTTTTAAATATAGAAACCAACTTTCTTGTAAAATTAACGTATCAGTTACATTTAAAACTGTCTTATTCAATTCAGTTTAAACTTTTGTGCAAAAATCAACGCTGTCTATATTCGAAAACGAATTTTGCAAATGTGTTTCCTCTTTCAATTTTTTATTCATTTATCGCTATTTTCTGTATTATAAGTTTGTTTTACTTTCGATGCCATATCTCATTTAATTTTAACAGTATTGATTTTTTGTTTTACTGCCTTTTTTTGGCGCCTTAACCATTTTACTATTAATTCTAAACTTAATTGCCCTATTCAAAAGCCCCCTAGTACGTGCTAAGTGCTAACAAAATACAACGGTGCTAGCTGTGTTGTTGGTAATTTTCATGCAAACATGCGATACAACACTTAGTACTTTTTTTCATATGTTTTTCAAACGTTGTATTAAATGAATTATTATTTTTGTGTTCATGTGTGAATTATATTAAAATAAATTGAATTAAAAGATATTTTTATTAGTTTTATTTATTTAATTTATTGATTTGACTGATTTATTAGAAAGTTGAAGTTGAAAGTTGCCAATATAAAAACTGTTCTTTAAGATTTAATATTGCTTTAATGACTCGATTTCTAATATTTTGTATGGTACCGCCATTACCTATACCAAAAAGAGACCTTACGAACACAAGCACCATTTCCTGAAGATCCCAAGCAGTAAAATACAATTTTAAGCTGCAAGTCAATGCGTAGTTGGAGCCTTTTGCCAATTGTGTGAAAAACATCGTCATTTTTTATAAGGTTGAATATATAGGCAAATTCCTCTGGCCGTAGTCGTATCATATGAAGAAATCTGCTTTCATCAAAATATCTTAAAACCCCATTATGCCATAATGATGATTTTGGTAGCCCTAAATGTATAATTCTGCGACTGAAGAGCAAGTACATTAGGTTCATCCTAAAAATGTCTTGAATTTCATCCTCACACAAAAAATTTATTAATTTACTTTTTTCTGTTTTCTCCCCCATTTGGCTTCTAAATAACAAATGATGAATCGCACTTTTCTTCTTCTTATTTACTTTTTGACGTATGAAGTACAATGTACAATGGCACACTGATACAATGGTTGTTCACAAAGAAGTAAACAAAAGGTAGTATGCAATACTACCTACACCTTAGCAGAGCTTGTGAATACGGCAAATATATACTTGTTTATACAAGGCAGATAAAAGGGTACGTACAAATATTAGACACAAAGCAAATTTAATAAATTCGCCGATATGCATACATTTTTAGAATACGAGGTCTGATCAAAAAATTACCGTTATTTTTAAATTTCGTCAGTTACGTATGTTCGATTTTCGCATTTTTTCTGTTATGTTGGTACACATGTCTGTTATATATGTATGTTTGCAATATCAGCCATTTTGGATTGTCAGTTTGTTTTTGACAGATAACAAGGTTAGTCGGTTTTTGATGTGCTCTTCGTTTTTTACACTATTCGAAAAATGGATCAAAGAAACTGTATTAATTTTTGTGTAAAAAAATTAAATTAAATGCGCAAGGTCATTTGAAATGTTTACTGTGACATTTGGCGAGTCTACTATAAGCAGAACACAAGTTCAATTGTGGTATAACCGGTTTAAGAAAGGCCGAGAAGATAACGAAGACGTCAACAACCGATGAAATCATTGAAGCTGCGAAGAAAATGATTTTGGATCACTATCAGAGAGGTTTCTGATGATATTGGCATATCGTTCGGCTCATGCCAAGCAATTCTTACGGATGTTTTAGGAATGAAACGTGCAGCAGCAAAGGTTGTTCCAAAATGGCTAAATTTTGAGCAAAAACAACGTCGCATGGACATCGCTCAGGAGCTGATGAACATTGTCAACGACGATCCAGATTTCCTCAAAAAGGTCATAACTGATGACGAATCATGGGTGTATGGCTATGACATTGAATCCAAAGACCAAAAAAGCATGTTAAGTTCACTATTTACTTCGACTACAATGCCGTGGTGCATCATGAATTCTTGCCACGCTCAGTCTTTTGAAAAAACAATAATGAATTTTTACCATGTAACGCACCACCTCATACATCTATGCTTATGCGTGAGTTTTTTACCAAAAATAAAACCGTTATCATGCTTCCACGATCGTATTCACCGGACTTGTCCCCGCTCTCTTTTTCCCCTTCCCAAATGAAGACACCGATGAAAGGAAAGCGTTTTGCTACGATTGAGAAGATAAAAGAAAAACCGAAACAGGACCTGTTGGCGATACCAAAAAGCGCGTTTCAGAAGTGTTTCCAGGATTGGAAAAAACGTTGGTATAAGTGTATTATATCTGAGGGGGATTACTTTGAAGGGGACAAGATAGTTATTGATGCATAAATAAATACTTTTTGTAAGTTTAAAATAACGGTTACTTTAAACCAGGTTTCTTAATTTTTTTAAATGCGATGTTTTCGTAAAGATAATCATAAAAAACAGCAAACATTTTTTTAAAATCGCCATAACTGACAACACTGCTTCCGCCAGTGGTGTGTGTATAGAATAATACAAGGGTTTTCTGGTATTATTTTATTCTATTCTGACGAAATTCCAAAGTAAAAAACGCGAAAGGTTTTTTTTGTTAAAAAAAACGATTAAATTTCATAGAAATGGCTAAAATTCGCCAAAATTAATCTATTTATATCTAATTTATTTTAAAAATAGCAAATAATTGTGAACACATGAAAGGTAAAACGTCTTGTTGTATTACTATTCTGTTTACTATTGAATTGTTGTCATTGTTTAAGCTGTGTTAGACGGCGTGTATAAGTCATATGGAATGCCATATTTTCCATATGTATATCAATACATTCCGAATAAGCCTCATGAAATATATCATATGTTATTTTTCTATGTATTATAACATATGTAAGTTTTCAATTTAGAGCACGCTCTACTTTGATGTGTAAAACTATATAACAACAGATGTTTTCAGTGATGCTAACTTCCACTTTTAAAATTTTCGTTCAAAATATTTTTACGATAAAAGGTAGATTTCTGAAAATAAAATATTTTTGAACTTTTGTAGGGAATATGTATAAATTGATCGTAGGCTAAAAAATAGTATTTTTCCATAAACATTTTAAGCAAGATAGAATCTTTTTTTTAATATGTTTGTAAAAACTAATTATTAATAATAACGGTGTGGCGAAATATTGAAAAAATAAATAACAATATTTTTATTTTAAAAACTGACTTAGTGCTAGAAAAGAAAATGATACAAAAGAAATATTAAAATTTAGTATTTGAAGATTAATACCGCATATTGAATTTTTACAATTAAATTCAGCACCAATTACTTTATGGCAAAAAATGAATAGAAATTTGACTTATTACCCATAATACTATATTCTAATTCATATTCATAGTGGAAATGTACTCCAAAAATCATGTCCACTTTTTTTTTTTGTACGACGAGTATTTAAAAATTAGTTTAAGTTTTCATATATATGTATGTGTATACGTAAAAGAAAAAATAATGATGGTAACAGCTGCAATGCAAAAATTGATAACAAATTGCAGAAAGAAGACTTTTTTGTAGAAACAATTAGTTTTTATGAGCTTGTAGAAAATTTGAGTTTAAATTTTCCAGCGTGCTAGGGTTTTCTAAAGATAAAGGCATGTTTGCCCCTTACAGTTATAAACCATATGTTAAACACAGATATTGACATACACAACAAATTACATATGGAAAGCCATTTTGACATTCCATATGACTTGTACATGAATAAAACAAATGAAAATAAAATTGCGTTTTAAAAAATCAAAGTTTCTTTCAAGTCACATTTATTTTAATAAGTAGTGTCGTCCGCCCAGCTGGTTTGTAGTTGGAAATGTCAGAAGTTGTTTGTATTTTACTATGTTTTTTAAGAAAATCTAAAAACATTAACAACAAGCAGTTGCAGAACAAAGCAGGCATTTATTTGTATTGAGAGCAATTATCGTTTATTTCTCTTTCTGTTTTTGACATTTTCAACGCTATACCTAGTAAAATAAATGTGCCTTGGTTTCTTCTTGCCATTTCGTTGGCTTTTCATCTATTGCACAACAAACTTGTGTGTTGTTGTTTATTCTTCCTCTATGTTTACTTTGCACTAAATTTCTCTTACATCTACAGTCAATATTCGCTTTTGAATAAAACAATATTGTAATATTTTATATGGCTTACGCTCACGTTTACTATAAACTAATTATAGTTTAATTAAACCAATAAAAAATATAGCATAAATTGGGATCCGATTAATAAAATAATATAGATATTCGTCAGTGTTCTGTTTCTTGGAATTCATTGTACGCGAATTCAATTTATTAAGGATTTCTTGGGAAGGTAAAAATTAAGTGCAATAGAAAAATTTAATTGTTATAAGTTATTTTTTCTATTTAAAAGAACAAATGTTGAAAACAATACATTGCGCACTGAGCCATTAGTTAGTTAGCTCAAACAAAAATGAAGAATTTGTTTATATTCCTTAAGAAAAGTCTTTTCTAAAAAAAAGGTATTAACCCTTTTTACACTAAAATACACAAAAATGTAATAGTTTTGAATTTTTAAAATTAAAAATCGTATAATTAAAAGATCAAAAGAGATATGTATAATCTTCAAATTTTTTTTTTAAATTGTAAATTTTGGTCGCTAACTACGGTAAAAAACTGGGCCAGGGTATCGCAAAATCAAAAATAAGTCGATTATTTGCAAAAAAAAAAAAATGAAGAAATGAGAAGCATTAGAAAAATTTACTGATGCGTTTAAGTGCACATAGCGCCATCGCTGGAAAGTGGTTAGTACCCAGCTGAGTTATTTTCAAAATAATTTGATTCTGCCCACAGTGGGTCAGTAATACAAAGTTTAAGCAAAGACTATACATATACTAAGGTGTTTCACTACCGTACATTCTACATCCAGTGCATATTTTGTCGATGGACGTACTGCTACTGCCACTTTAAGAGTAAAATCACAAAGAGAGATTATTATTCTCAGCAAACTTGTTACTCTCATCTCACATTAATTCATGCACGTATATACAGTGCATTCGAATGTGTATATATTTACATTATAAAATATTCAACGTAAACCAATGTTACCGATTGTGTATTTGTATGGTAACAATATGTGTTTTGTTGTTGTATAAAAGAAATAACATCGATTTACACGGAATACTAAATTCATTTATTATCAATATGAAAATTTATTATTCGGAACCTTTTCGATTTTAATTTAGTTTACTTTTTTAGTTACTGAATGTTTGCTGTGTTTTTGTATACTGTCGTTTTGTCTTTTTCTTTTATTGATTCAATAGAGTTCTTATTTAATCAATTTGGCTTTTGAGATAAGACTTTTAAGTTTTCTATACAAAATTTGGGTAAAATCCACTAATGAGCTAAAATAGCAGTAGTGAAATGGCCATATGAATATACTTTATATAGTAATTCATAAAATGTACCGATTTCTGTAACATTTTTTGTCAGTTGTTCGTATTTTCAAGTAGAAGGTTTTTACGGAAGAAAATTTTTGAAAATCTCTCCAGAAAAGTCGGAAAATTTAAAAAATCCAAAAATTGGTGATTTTAATAATTTGTTCGGGATAATTAGGACAATATTTTTTAAAGATAATAAATTTAATTTAAAATTTCCGTAATTTAATTTTAATTATTAACTTGCAAGTGCCCATATAAAAGGCATAAATAAATTATCGTGGTGTGTTGTGATATTTCATTTGTTGTCTTAATTTTCTTTTTCATCATCTTTTAAATGGATAGAAAAGCCGAAAAAAAGTCAGCCTTATAGAGTATATAAAGAAAAATATAATCAGGTGGCAAATTACGACACTCGATATCGATCGAAATTTCAATAGAATTTAAATGTAAATTTCGATCGATATCGAATGACGTAATTTGCCCCCAATGTTGATAATTGTTGTTTATGCTTAAACTTTGATTTTTGTATTTACTTTATTGTTTGAACAAAAAATTTTAGTTTATTTAAAGTGTTTGTGAGAAGTTTCCTGAAGAGCTAAGTAAACGGTAGCGAAATGGCCATCGAGAAGTGCTTTTACCTTCAATAATCAAAATCGGTGATTTTAATAATTTGTTCGGAATAATAATATTTTAAAGATTAAATTTAATTTTTTTGTACGAAATTTTGGGTGAAATTATTTCCTAATTGCTTTCCAAATGAAAAATGGAAAGTTCTTGGTGTAAAACATGGAAAATTGCGAAAATGCGACATTTCAACGATTTTCTTGCTATTAATGCAGAATAATAGATATAATTAAACCTTGACAAATTCTGACATATACATCGGAAATGTGTATCCATTCTAAGAACTATGAAAACACTCATAAAGGTCTTATAAATACTATTTTGTAAAAATAGCAGCTAAAAACATAAAAAATATATTACGAAGCAATGTGCATAATGTACTAAAATTATTATATCTGGTTTGACGAGAATAACTCTTGTCACAAAAACAGGTTGGAAGTTCCGAATTTGCTTATACTTATGTTGCTAAGAAAGCATTGCTCATGGGAAACACATGAGTGTAAAGTAACAAGTACTGGGAAAGTCTAAATTTTAAGGCGCCAGTAATTTATTTTGTTTGGCAATTTTAATTTATAAATTTAGCTATTAAATTCATATTGAGGTTTATATAGTGAGGTTTATATATATTATACCTATATGCAGGTTAAATAAACTTAACAAAAAATTTAATAATAAATATACATAAATAAGTGCCTTATTTTATTACCATTGTTTGAAATTTCTTAAAAAACATATTAAGTATCCACAAGAATAAATGCTAAAAAAATTACTACGTAATTTAGGGTATGATTAGTTCGGTGCGATTATGCATATTTTTAAAAATACACAAATAAAAATATATAGTTACCCTACAATAACAAGAGCAGTCATATAGTTTCGTTTTTAAGCTTATTTTACAAACAATTTTTAAATAAGTAGGAAAAATAGAATTCAGAAATAAAATTTTATGAAGCACATTCTTCTTTATACGAGTATGTAGATATGAAAGTATGTGTTGTGTATTACACTCAAACGCGTCTTAATCTTCTGAGTTCAATTTCATGACTAACTCTTTTATTTTCAATTATCTTAACTTATCTAATTTCACATCTGTCGCTAAATGGCTCATAAATTTTAGTATTATTTGAAGAATTTATTTTTATTATATTATTTTTTAATTATTATAATCGAACCGCCTTAATGTTTTCTAATTTGTCTTATTTACTTAAATTTGTGATGCTTATGTAAAAGATGTTGTTGCATTAATCTTACTGCAGTGCTTTATTTCGTTAAGTTGTACCGTTGTTCTTAATGTGTTATACACATGTATAAACAAGTTGTCCATAAGAACATTTTAATAAGCAAATTTAGTTTGTGAAGGAAAAGCACTGCGGTAAGTTGTTAGTTTTATTTGTATTTATTTTTTATTAATAACTTAAATTTTTTAGAAATAAACGCACCATATTAAACACACATTTTGGTTAAATTATTTGGTGTTGTTAAATTCGGCCCTTCACAAGACTGACGTCGCAGCCAGCGACTACATCTTATCTTATTTCTAATACTAGTGTTGTAAGGTTACTGAATTACATGGTAATGCCAGATTGGCTAAATATCTAACACGCTCCTCCTTGAGCTGTTGAAATATAAAATATTTATATATTACAATATTAACAAAGATTTATTACAATTCAATTTAATTTCATGAAAGAGTATGATTAACAATAATTACAAAATGATGGTTTACTTATTACTCTTAATAACTTTGCCCTCAATTCTGGGCCTCAATTGCCTTACTGATGGCTCTTCATCCACTGCCCTCGATTCACTAGAACATGCATGATCTGTAACACCCTGCTCATCGCCACCAAAGCTTTCTTCTGCCTTCATTTCGGCGATACGATCACTACTTTCTTGGAAGTCGTTGTCATTGTTGTTGTTACTGGTACTTCCACCCAAATCACGCATTTGATCTAAGTGCCTCTTAATTTCTCTGTTGGTATCAGTAAGTGTGCACAAATAAGATTGTGTACCAATTTGCTTTTTTACAGTGGCTGAAACCAGCTTGGTTTATTAGGATCTCTATAATCACGTATGAGGATATTTTGACCCTGTTCAAACTGCACATTGCGTCTACCTTTATGATTTTTAATACTTTTATCTTGACTAGCTAAAAGAGATTCTCTCACTAGTGGTGCTAAAACGAGTTTTTAAATTTCTGCCCAAAAATAACTTTGCAGGTGACTCTTTTGTGCTACAATGCTCAGTATTGCGGTAGTCTATTAAAAATCGATTCAAAATTGTGTGTAAATCTGCTTCTCTTTGTTGTTTTAAGTTTGCTATAATAGATTTCTTTACTGTTTTAACTGAGTTTTCGGCTTGTCCATTCGTCGATGGATGCCCAGGAGCAGTAAGGATGTGCCTTACCTTGTTTCCTGTCAAAAAATTTCTGAATTCACCAGACGTGAATTGACGCCCGTTATCAGTTACGACAACATCCACTAAACCATATCTGCAGAAAAGTGTTCTCATGGCTTTAATCACAAATGATGAAGTGATTTCCTTAGTCAAAAATACTTCAATCCATTTGCTAAATGAATCTATTACAACAAAGAGATATTGACCCTTAATAGGTCCGGCGAAATCAATATGAACACGGCTCCATACTGAGTAAGTAGGTTTCCAAGGAAATAAAATACTCTTTTCAGGACTTGCCTGAAGTTCCTGACAAGATTTGCAGTTTCTTACTAAATCTTCAATGTGTTTACTTATTCCGTGCCACCAAACATAACTCCTAGCTAACGCCTTTGTTTTTACTATGCCAAAGTGTGATGAGTGCAAATTTTGAAGAATGGACTCGCGCAGTTTCGTAGGAACTACTGTACGATATCCCCACATAACACAACCATATTCAACCGAAAGTTCAGTTGGTTTTTCACGAAACGCTGCATACTCATCACCTTTTAAACTGTGCAATTGACCACTATCAATAGCAATAGCTACTTCAGACAAGACTGGATCACGACGTGTCTCTCTAGCAATGTCTCTAAAGTCTATATTCAAATAATTCTCATTTTCAACAAAGTTAACATAATTAATTTCAGTGCAATCTTCTGAAGTTATATGTTGTGGCATTCTTGATAAATTATCAGCATCATTTAGTGAACCTTTAGCATGTTCTACACTATAATTGAAGCCAGATAAAATCAATGCCCATCGCTGCATACGTGCAGAAGCCATCATAGGTAAGCCTTTATGCTCCCCAAAAATTGTGAGAAGTGGTTTGTGATCAGTTCGCAAAACGAATCGATGTCCTAGTAAATACTGTTTCAATTTAATTGCACAGAAAATAATTGCCAAGGCTTCCTTTTCTAGTGTACTGTAATTCATTTCAGTTTTAGATAGTGCTCTTGAAACAAAAGCAATTGGTTTGGTTTCATTATTTGGACAAATGTGAGATAAAACACTAGCAACAGCAGTGTTGCTTGCATCAGTTGTTAGCACAATGGGTAAGTTGGGGTAAAAATGAACTAAGATTTGTTCAGATGTCACGTCTTTTTTTAATATTTCATAAGCCTCTTCGCACGACTTCGACCATTCGAATTTCACACCTTTTTTTAATAAATTGTATAATGGAACCATCTTTTTTGCAAAATTTTTAATAAATTTGGAATAGTAATTTAACATTCCGATTAGAGCTCTTAATTCAGGAACATTTTTAGGAGTAGGTGCATTACTTATTGCAGACGTTCGCTCTTCATTTTTAGTTAGACCATTTGCATCTATGGTGAATCCTAAATAGGAAATCTGATGCTGAAAAAATCTGCATTTATGAGCATTTAGCTTAAGCCCAGCAGACTGTAGTTTGTTTAAAACCAATTTCAAATTCTTGATATGATCGTTTAGATCCTTTCCCGTGACAGTTATATCATCCTGGTATACAACAACTCCAGGAATTTCTCTCAATAAGCTCTCTATGGTCTTTTGAAAAATGGCTGCTGCCGTTTTAATACCAAAAGGTAACCTCTTCATTTTAAAAGTCCCTATGTGAGTGCTCCAAGTACACAAGAATTGAGACTCTTCAGTTAAAACTAATTGGTTATATGCATTCGCTAAGTCTAATTTAGTAAACAAGCATCCACCTTGTAGCGAAGCAAAAATCTCATCAATCCGTGGAAGCGGATATTGAAAATCAATTAAATATTTGTTAATTGTGACTTTATAATCACCACACAAGCGCAACTCACCATTAGGTTTTAAAATTGGTACTAATGGTGTACCCCACTCTGAGTGATCAACCGGTTCCAATATACCACCTTCGATCAACTGTTTCAGTTGATTTTCAACTTTATTTTTCCACGCAAGTGGTAACGGACGTGGCTTAAAGAAAATAGGCTTAATGTCTTCACTGACCAACAAAGAAATTTCGGCACATTTATATGTTCCCAACTGATTATTAAACATTTCACAATATTGATTTTTAATTTCGTCTACCATCAAATTTAAATTATCTATTTGATTATTTGCTATTTTAGCTATCTGATTAACTGTATCAGTTTAAACAAGATCAAAAGTAAATTCGCGTAAAAACGTTCTCCCTAACAATGGAGGATTGTTAGTATCAGCAACAACAACGACGATATTTTTCTCAACACCTTTGTATACAAAATTTGCACAAAACTCACCAAGAATCTTGATTTTATCTCCACTGTAGCTTACATAATTGGTTTGACATTTTTCTAAACGCCTTTTTATTTTACCTTCCTCTAGAAACGACTTTGGTAGCAAATAACAGGGTGCTCCAGTATCACAAACTGCGTCCAAATGTACACCTTCAATCATTACTGGCAGTGTATAAAGACTCATCGAATTTTTGTTAAAAATGCTAAAAATAGAAAAATTACAATCAAAATTTTTACAATTATTATCAGAATCTGATACATAACTTATATTTTTCTGAGATTTGAATCTGCAAACAGAAGCCAAATGTCGCACTTTACCACAACAGTGACATTTGTTAGACTTATATTTACAAGCATTGGAGTCATGGTTTCTCCAACCACAATGAGAACAAGCTGCCTTTGTATTAGTGCTGCCGCTGTTCCTGCCGCTGCTACTGCCACTGCTCCTGCCGCTGTTGCCACTGCCTCCTTTATTGCTACTGCTGCTATTATAGTTGTTCTTTTTACCGTTGCACCTTTGCTGACCTTCATAATTGTTCTTGCTCTTCATGTAATTTACTTCCTTCTCACTTGCATCTCTTGACAAGTTCATCTTCGTTTCAAATATCAGTGCTTTTTTGTATGCACTTGCCAGGGTTAATGTTTCGTCTTCTTCGCACATCCTCTCGAACATTTTCTTTGGCAGGCCCATCACAAACTGATTTAATAGAAAAGCCTCCAAGTTATCACCAAAACAACAATTCATCGCCAACTTCTTCACCCTAGCATACCAGCTTGAAATGCTTTCTTGTTCATGGCATGCCGATTGATGAAATGACCTCCTTTCCTTGAAAACTATTGTTTGCGGTGTGTATTGCGTCTTTAAAAGCTCACACAAATCTTTATATGATTTATCTACCGGTGACGTAGGATTACATAAACAATGTAGCATGCTGTATGCCTCAGAACCGATCGCTTTCAGTAACGTTGCCTTTTTTTTTGTTTTCTTCCTTGCAGTTTATCTCTGCGAAATGTAATTCCAGCCGTTCCTTCCACATTAGCCAATTATCATTACTTGGCGAAAATTCCGCTACACTTTGTGCCTGGGTTAATGTGACTGCCATCGTGTTATCCTCTTTTATATCTGGACCGGGCATTTACACTTTTGGTTTTTAATTTATAATTTTATATGTGTGCGTGTGTTGTTGTTGTTTTACTTTTGTTTTATTTTAACACATTCAGTTTATGTCACAAAAATGTTTATGTTTATTTAATTATTTTTAAGTGACTTCTATTTATTTTTTTGTACAATTGTGTATTACAAAATTTTTTTTTTATTTTTGCCTCGTCGCCAATATTCTGAGTTTAATTTCATGACTAACTCTTTTATTTTCAATTATCTTAACTTATCTAATTTCACATCTTATCTTATTTCTAATACTAGTGTTGTAAGGTTACTGAATTACATGGTAATGCCAGATTGGCTAAATATCTAACAGTATGTATGTACGTTTCTATATGTTAAATGTGTGTTTTTGTCTCTCAATACTTTCCTTTAACAAACCAATTCTTATGAACGTCCACACACATTTTTAAACGCATGTGTGTATGAATCTGTCTTGTTTACAAAACTAATATTGTGCTCTCTTGAGTTTTGGTTGCGCTCACAGAAATTTTTTCCCTCTTATCTCTTACCCCCGCTACCGTGAAACTGCTCATAATTTTTGATTTTCTAAATGTTCAAAGTGCAACATCTTTATAAATTTATTGTCTTTGGTTTAAGTGAGTTCGGTGATATAACAGGGTTCTCGAAAAGTCTTCATACTAAAAAGTTGTGAAAACTTGATGTTGAAAAGTCGGCAATCTGGTACCGTTATGGGTACAGAAATTGAATTAATCAATTATTGGATTCATCCACGTCGTCTGATGGGGAAGAAATGTTAATATACGTATCACTTACCCGCGTGTCCGTAGATTTGTTGAGAATGTTATCTAAGCATATTCCGAAACAAATGTAGCAATATAATAATTAAAAAAAAAAGAATTTCATGAATTGAAAAAAAAAAAATTAAAAATTAGTTCAAAGAGAATTTTAGGGTTATCCACTAAAGTGACACATAGCTTGTGAAAAAGTATTTAGAATCATATTCAAAATGAACGTACAAAGGAGGCAGACTGCAAACAAGCGTTGAAAAACGTTTACATTTACATATGTACATCGTTCATACATACCTGTGTATAAAATTTAATTATTTAATGTAACATATTTGACATTTGATTGTCAAATGCGCCCTTCAACAAAGTTTTAAATTTTTTAGAAATTGATGTGGTGCCGAAAAAAATTCTCCCGAAAAAAAGAAGAGGAAATTATTTTCATAAGTTTTAAAACAGAGTAGATGTTATAATTATATACGTTTAAACATACTTTTATTTAATAATCAAAGTCCGTCCAAAGTTTCAGGTATTTCACTCGTTTTAGGATGAATTCATGGAACTTTAAAAAAAGCTACGTTAGGTTCTCCTAAATATCACTTGGGGGACTCGTCTTATCCTCTAAGGAAATGCATTTTGGCTCTATATAGAGATTATGGACATTTCAGCGAGCCAGAAAAAAATTTATACATAAATGGTAGCCGAACGCGCGTCAAAATTGAAAATGCATTTGGTATACTTAAATGTGGTTTCCGCCAATTAATGCGTATCGATTTCCAAAATGTGTAAACTACAGTTTGAAAAAAAAAACTGTACACTAACATAACGTACTGTTTGAACAACACAAACTCTAAATTTGTTTTTATTGTTTATGAATCTGCACTCAACAAAATATCGTACACTGCGATTGTAGGCTAATGTTAACGTACTGATCTTTATTTAAGCGTTCTTTCTCTGTTTGTGTACTGATCTTAAAGAATTTACGTAGTGCTCTTTAGAGTATTTTTAGCGTACTTTTAAGTGATCTTCAGCATTTTTTATAGTGGTCTTGCTTGTAAATATTTTAGTGTTCTTCAGAGAATTTTTAGTGAGCTTTAGCGTATTTTTATCGTTAGTGTTTTTCATAGTGGTCTTGCTGTAAAGTTGCAACTGGAAATTTAATATATACACTTTTTGTATTAAAAAAAGTTAGAAGCAAAATTATCTTTTTATTTATATATTATCAAAATTTCAACATTTAATATAATTTATCGATTAAATTTGTTATTTAAACTAAAAAATTTGTTAATAAATTAATTTAGAAATGTTAAATTAGATAATTTTTTATAAAAAATAGTAAATTGGTTGGCAGGTATTCTAAAAGTATTTTAGTTAATTTTAAATTTGATGCAATGTAAAAATTAGTAAAAAAAACTAAGAGTGCTATATTCGGCTCTGCTGAATCTTATATACCCTTCACCATTTATGTAAATCTAGTTTAGTGAAGTAACTTTAATTAAAAAGCAAATATTTGGGTGACAGAGAACTAAAAAATAAACAAAATTTGGGTACTGCATAATATGCATACATACATGTTTTCCGAGTAACGGAATCAATATGGGTATTATCGGCTCTTAATCGGTATTTTTTAAAAATTTTTAGAGCTTTCTTAAAAATCTCTTCGAAAGCTTTAAAATAATATCCATATTGATACTTAAAAAATTTTAATTTTTTTTCTTATTTTTAAATTCTCTATCGCCCCATATATTTATATTTTTGGTTGGAGTTACTTTATTGTTCCAAATGACATGAAAATTTTAGAGGTAGTTGTGGTGTTTTGCCTGTTACCTTGAAGGACATGGACCCATTATGCTGATTTCCAATAGCACCTATTTCGACACTAAAGAATGTACCGATCTACAAAATGTATTTCATTATGTTGGTATATAAAATTAAAATCAATTTTCTTAAAAATATCACCTTGTTTAAATATTATTTTTAAATAAAATTCATAGAGCAGTTAAAATACACGATATAGAGTCATGTGAATCATTATCAATAAAGTTAATAAATAAAAAAAATGGGACTTGGATTAAATATATTAATTTTTTTTTCATAATTATTTTTTATACACATTTTATATACATAAACATACATATATATGAACTATAATTCTTGGAAAAAGAGTATGGCCACATATATCAAATTACATTAACTTGTTCAACTGTTCAACAGTTTGGCAATATACATCAAATTAGAGCAACTATAGAGCCACCCTTTAATTTCCAAATTAAAATTATATGCTTGATGTTATAGTAGACTTAGCAATCAGGTTCTTTGAAAATTTCAACTGTCTGTCTTAACCTGTTCAACAGTTTGCACATATACGTCAGACTACATCAACTATTGTAAAATCCTTTATTATTTTATTGGTTTATTGAAACAAATCTTTCTGTAAATCTTATCTTACATCTAAAATATTAATAAATCTAAGGAGCATGTTAAATAGTTATGGGCATGGGGAAGGAAAATTTTAAGAAACCTTCATTAAATAATGGTTAGGTGTTCTAATTGTAACTAGCTGTGTAGTAAGCTAATCATTATACAATGAATAAAAACATTAGGATTATAGACTAAAACATACAATATGTAAAGACGATATGCTTACATTCATACATAAATTTCTATTTTGCAAACACAAATTGTCTAGGGCAACGTATAAATTCGCAGAGCAGTAAATTGCGGTATTATCCGCAAAAAAGGCAGCACATAAAACAATGTATAGCAATGGCGGTACACCAGCTAGAATATTAAAAGGTTCAGAGTCTACATTATTAATGCACACGTAAAAAGTTCGATTTGAGAGAAAACTTTGTAAAATTTTTATCAAATTAGTCGGAAACCCACATCTAGTTAACATAAAAAGATGTCCATGATGCTAGACGTTGTCAAAGGCCTTTTGATTTTAATGATTTTTTCAAATAATTTACCAATGCTATTCAAAAGGCTTATCGGGCGATAGCTGGCTGTGAGGTTGTCTGGTTTAGCAGGAGGCTTATTCTGAATTGTGATGCAAAAATGAATGCGATGCGCAAATGACATACGATGCGAAAGAAAATGGTATTCTGTTAGAGTTTCGCATTAGCATTCGCTTTTTATTTCAAATCGTGGCAACGCTGCTCAAATGAACGTCAGTGTCAACAAACGTCAAATTAAAAATAAATAAATTGTATTTGTTTGGCTGTGAAAATTGCTTTTTATTTATTTAGGAAATTTTGTGAATTTAATATCGGTTCAAACATATTAAAATTAAAGTTGAACTCAAATATTTGTGAACTGTTTTATAAGTATATTTCATGCTTTTTCCATCCTGCAGCTTCTCTAATAGATGGCCCTTTGATATTTAGTTCTTCAGTTAACGTTTTCCGCAAAGCATTTGCGGACTGACGTGCATTTGGTGTTTTCAAATGGTAAGAACCAATTGGCTGTGCTTATTCATAAATTTTATTTTTATTTAAAATTAACGCGGTTTGGTAGTCTTATTGCTTGCTTCCCTGAATTAAATAATAAATATATGATAAATAAATAAATAAATTATTATGTTTTACATGTTTGTACTTTGCGAATGCTTTTTTGTTGTCGAATAAACTTTGCGAATTTGACATGTGTTTGACATTTGTTTTCGCAATGTAGAATACCGACCACATTTTCGGATTTGAAATGCGATTAAAAAAGAACTTTGCGGCACAGAATTGCAATTGTTCGCATTTATGTATTTTCGCATCGCATTGATTTTCGCATAGCAATTCAGAATAAGCCTCCAGGTTTTAAAATTGGAATAATTTTTGCGATTTTCCATGATTGGGGAAAGTGTTGCCACTTCAAACATGCATTTAAAATTGACAAAAATGTTTGATAACAATTGCTGGGAGATTTTTTAAGAATTCGTTTTTAATATTGCCTAGACCGCATGATTTTCTTGGCTTAAGACTTGTCGAAAGATTACGTATAGTTGTCTCAGTAATATATTCAATTTCCGAAGCTGTTATGTTAGTACTTTTTACTCCAGAACAACAATGTGAACCATCCTTTCTCTTAAAGGAAAACCAGAATTATTTAAGCTGAGGTGGTTTTGTGAAAAGGTTTGTCCAAATAAATTGGCCTTGTCATAATCAGTGACAATAATTTCATCCTGATTGGTTAAAGCCGGTAGATTTAACATTTTTCTTCCATTATTTTAGCTATGTTCCAAAATGGCTTAGATCGATTGTCTATGCTATGCTGATGCTCGTTCCGTTTAGAATTTCTATGTTCCCATATTTTATTCCTTACCAAGCATTTGTATGTCTTATATGCGTTAAAATTTGAAATGTATCTATATCTTTGCCATTGTCGCACATAGGGGTATTTCGCCAATCTAGCCAGACATTACTTTTTTAGCTTATATTGGCTCTAAAATTTTACTGAGTGCACCTAGATTCATGAAACTTGGCAGAAAAATTTGCTACGGTCATAGGCTGTTAAAGCTAGGAAACAAGAAAATCGTACCAAGGAGAAAAAAGTTCCCCTGAGAAGAACTAATCCTACCTCTGAAAAATGCAAGTTTTTTTTTTCATTTTCCAGTCCTATTGTTTAAAAATTACAACTTTTAATATCAAGGAATGTTGAAAAACTTAAAGTTGGACTCAAGAGATTCTAAAATGCCATTTGTGCCCTGCTTCTTTTTGTGGCGGTGAAATAAAATTTTATTTAAAAAAGAATGTAATCATTATTATTATTCCTAAAAATATTTATTATTAATTTTTCTAATGTCTTACCAATCCCCGCATCCCAATAATATTATTAAAACGAAACTTTTTCAATTTGTTACCTTATAGTATTATATTTATCTGAAAATAATTAATTTATTCATAATTATTTATGATTGCAACGGTAAATTTTATTTTATGTTATAACAGCTAATTTATTTAAAAGAACTTCTCCTTCTTCGTCTAATTCTTCAAAAACCTCTTCCGAATCTGAATCCTCTTCAGCGTGAAGTACAGGTGGAAGCGTGAAAGAAAGGTAATAAGGATTTTGGCCAATGTGGCCAAATGGAGAGGTGGCATATAATGCACCTTATGGAAAGTGTTTACTAGGATCAGTACTATTGCTCTATATAAACACTTTTTCAAATTGAGTTTGTGAGTAGTGAAAAAATGATGAAAATTTAACATTGTAGACAAGTCACTTTCATCAATATCGGCCTGATCTATACGTAAAGTTGCTGGCTCAATTTCTTGCGGCTCTTCGTTGGGCATACGGCTTAACGCATCAGCATGACACATCTGTTATTCAGAACGGTGCTCAATTTCTACATCATAATCCTGAAGCTACCAACACGCTATACGAGGTATAAGGTGTCTTTTAGTTATGGCTGTTTTTACGGCACTGCAATCGGTTATGACTTTAACGGGGCTTCCGCAGATGTAATATTTAAAGCGTTCAAGACCTTCTACAACAGCAAGCGTTTCCAACTCATAGCTATGCATTATTTTTTTCCACAGTACTAGTTGATCGAATATAATAGGACAGTGGTTTCCCAGATTCTTTCACGTTCTGCATAAGCACGGCTGCAGTTCCAATAGAGCTTGCGTCCGTATGCAACTGATGATTTGCGTTTATGTCGTACGGTGTTAGATTCATTTTAAATGTCTGAAAAGCTGTTTCTTGGTTCTTCCCCAGGTAAATATCTCACCTTTTCGCAGTAGTTTCCTTAATGGCTCTGATATTATTTCGAAAAAATCCGCTCGAATCAAGAAATCGGTGAACATTCTTTATTTTTTTTATTCTTAAAATTAATAATTGCACTTGTTTTTATATAACCTGCTTTTATTCCATTTTGAGTTAACTGGTGCCCAAGAAAGTTGATGCTGGAATTAAAAAATTCACATTTTTGTGGGTTTAAAGTTAATTTAAATCTGCGGAGCACCTCAGCCGAATTTGTTTCATTATTAACAACAATACCAACATATTCTTCTTCGTTGTTTTTCTCAAAGCGAAATTTATATATTTTGTCCAAACAAAATTTCAGCATCCAGCAAATAATCATCTGCAACATTAAAATTGGTTTCGACATCGTAACTTCAACCTTTGCTGTAATAAAATGATTTAGCTTCCGTAATCCGCCGCATGTTGCTTTGATTATCAACAAACAAGGGTGCAACTCAGACGATAAATTTTTAACGACTGATTTTCGGATCATGGTGCACTGGCTACCGGTATCAACAAATGGTAATAGTTCAATACTATTAAGCAGTATTTTTCGGATGAACATATCATCATGCTTTTTTGACCTACGAAAATTCTGTATGCCGCAGTTTTGTGGTTCGTTCCGACGGTGAACCCTCTAAAAATCTACACAACGAGGACGGCGTGGTGTTTTGGATAATTTGATGCAAAATAAGCTTTCTGAAAACAGTTATAACATTTCTCGTTCTTTTGGACAAGCTCGACAGGTTCTGACTTTACCTTAACAACATCTGAATCTCCTTTTTCTGAGTAAAGTTGAAAAATGCTGTTTCTCGAGAGCACATTACGTAGATACTCTGAAAACGTTTCCCGCATTTCGCGCAATGATGAAAATCGCATTGCTGCCGTTGCAGACTGAAGTTCTCTGTGCTTTAAGCCGTCTCGGGTGTATTTTATTATTGCCTGGTCACTAAGGTGAAACTTGAGTCCGAGGATATTCTAAAGCAGAAATCTATGACATCTTCATTATGTCCTCTCTGAGTACAGCTCATCTTTCTATGAATTTCTGCTTCGTTTAGCCTCATACCGATTTCGTCGATCAAATTCGCAGATAACTCTTCCCAATCCGAATACATGTCTACTGATCCATCCAACTATAACTTTTCGGAACCTTTTAATTAACTGTACACCGCCAATATCAAGCTCTTTTCTTCCCAGCGGTAAGCAGACATAGCAGTATTAACTCGGCTTACAAACTGTTCCGCGCTCAATGACTTAGCACCACTCGAAGTATCGTTTTAGCTGTTCTACTTTTAATTGTGAAACTTAAACCATTTTCACTAGTTTCTATAAATGTTTATAATTTTAACATGTTGAGTTATATTTTTGTCAATAAATTTTAAATTAATTATGCTGTTCTATTTTAAAATTTCTACAACACACTCGGCATACATATGTATGTTTATATGTTTATTAAGGCGACTCTGTTCTGTTTACTTTCCATGGTCTTATATTTTTCCGTTGCAATTACTAAAAACAACTATTTACCGCTGAGGTGTTTTTTTACTTTGAAACTATTCTTGTTATTTTTCCTAATTACAATACTGTTCTTTTCTTTTAATGTCTGTCCAAATTATATTCATATACCGTTGATAATATTCAATGTTTACACATATCATTTGCGTCGACGCACATCTTTTTACTTATTGTTTTTGTTTGCACCTTAATCATCCGTTGGGTTTTTTTTAAGATAATTAATATCACATTTAATTAATATCACATTGAATCCAGAAAAACCATACAGTTTGAAATATTTTAAGATGTTTATTGTATCACTGTCAACTTAGGAATGATCCTTATTACTAATGAAAACTTATTTTAAAAGAAATAATAAATAAAAGAAATACAATTATTGTGATTAAAGCTATACAAAATAAAGAATATAAAATAGAAAAATTTCGGAAGCTTACACATTGCAACTGCCTAAAACAATTGGCTTTCTTCATTACAAATGCAACTCTAACACCTCTGCCGTTTGGAAAATCAACACGAACAATATTAGATAATGGATTAAAAAATTTGGATCTGTTATCCAACCACGTTTCATTAATTAAACATATATCAATATTTTTTAAAACCAAAAAAAAATTAAAGAACACAAAAATTTTTCCACGAATGCTCTTTGCGTTCTAATACATTATTTTTGTACAGTTATTTATTATTTAATACTGAAAAATAAATATTTAATTGTTAATTTGGATATAACATTAAATTCCTCGTCCTTAGATGAACAATCTCTTAATTTTGAAATCGTCATCAATCAATCCCCAACTCTGTCTAGTTTCTTGTAAAGGAAATGTATAACTATTTCTGTCACTTTCCATGGCAAACAATAAAATATAAACAAGTATTCAATTTAATAAATTTAGGTGTAGATGCATATAAATTTTTTAAGCTTGTGCAAATATGAAATACCATCTGGTTGGCTGTAAAAAAAAGTCTTGGAGCAATAATTTAGTTACAACACCATTTTCAAATATTACCTACCAATACCAATGAAAAAATGACACGTCATTTGTCGGCTCAGCTTACTATCAATTCTAATAAGTTGTATTTAAATTTTTTGTCCAATTATAAATGAAGTAAATGAAGTCAACTTATCTTTTCAAGGCAAAAATATTGTTCTACATATATTCTGTATACTCGTATGAGCATTTAATGTTAATTTTTTTGTCATTTTGTTCAAAATTTTTAAAGCCACAATATATTCGATATTGATAAAACAAACATTTTAATTAGTCATAAGAAGAATTGTTTGGTTATCATCGACATAAATGCTGGCATATTATCTTCTGAAGACTTGTTCTAAAAAATTGTTTTTGTTTTAAACGTAATTATGCGAATAATAGGCGGTATGTGAGTTTTAGGCTGGGTATCGCCACTTTTCGGTCCACTGGACTACGTTCCGTCTCCATCATCATCGTCTTCACAGCCATCATCGGCAGCTTGCAGTGGGGTCCAATAATTACCCCTTTTACGTTTAGAGCTTTGCATAAGAAGTTATTAACAAAGATAAATGAAGTTTAGAAAGAAACAGCACCAGTGATTAAAAATGCTTGACTATTTAGTAGTTGCTTAACTGTTGCTTTGGGAAAATGTACAGCAAAAGCAAATACAAAAAAAGAAAGAAACACATTTGCTTAAGCTGACTATGTGTTTCTTTCTGCAGCAAAGCAATTAATTTGAAATTACATCAACTATTTTATACTTCTTCTTTTAGCGGACTTAGCAATAAAGGTTCTTTGTATGTTTCAACTATCTGGCTATAACAGTTCAAAAGTTGGGCCACATAGATCAAATTACATAACCTATTAGGACACCCTTTAATTTATAATTTTAAATATTAATACTTGTTATTTTAACAGTAATAGCAATCGACATTCTGTCCACTTTGCAAGCGTTTGTCTATAACGGTTTAAAAGATGGACAGATCCATATAAGTCAATTTACATCAATTATGGGGACACCCTTTAATTTCCTAATTCAAACTATAAACTGGTTGATACAGCGGGCTTAGCAATACAGATTTACTTTCTGACCAATTTGATTTAAAAGAAATTTGTTTACAATACTTAGGTGTACTAGCAAAAGAAATGCTTAAAAGATTTCCCGAAAATATGAAAAAATACCAACTCTTCAAAAATTTACAGTTTAAGAATAAATAAAAACAGGTAAAATTTAATTCAGTGTATAAAATTTTATAAACATCCATTGATTCAATAGGTGCATTAAGCACAAAATTTTTCATGCCTATAGACATTTTTGGCTTTTGGGCAATAGTTTATGAATACGAAGATAATGCTGGAAATTATTTCTTTCGTAAAATCACTGCTTCTGTTTTCAATCTGTTAATTATGCCAATGTATTTGTAGAAATAATATTTTCGTGCATGTACACTACTAAAACCAAACTGAGGAGTATGAAATATTGGAATCACTGATAAGAATAAAATCCCATTTACATAATTATAACACAAAATATACAAAAGAGTTGAAGAATATAACGAAGAAATTTTTTAAATAAATATGCGTATCTTAAATTGTTTCTTTTTGGGGACAAAATTGGGGATTTTCGTTTAGAAATAGGAAATTTTGGGGATATTATTCGACAAATTGGGGACAAGAGCCAGTATTTTTCTGGCTACACTGGTAACCATAAGCGATAATTAGTAGCAACTTTTAGTTACTGAATAGACCTACGAGTCCACCGAAATTAACGAAACGGGAACAAAGCATTGTAGTCGTATCGGTAAAGAAAACCTCCAGATATGCAACATGAAAAATTCCTGAAAACATAAACTCACAATTTAATATGTTCAAGGACACAACATTGCAAAAACCACATGTCTTATTGTTGCTTTAAAGTTGGAAATATCAAAAAACAAAGAAAACAAGAGAGAATTGCTTGAATACCTTCAACAAGCGGCTGCTCGAAAAGCCTTGTTGTTTTTGCAGTAATAGAAAATCATCTGGACGGATGACACTTCCTAGTAAATTAAGCAAATGTGTATTTTAGTTGTTTGCGTGCGTGAGGTTTATAGGCTTTCGCGATCTTTGTTCTTAAACATTCAATAATTGTTTTAAATATTTTAATAACGCAAATGAAATACTGCCGGTAAAAAAGTCCCTGCGCTGGCGCTGTATCCAACACATTTATTATTTATTTAAAGTTAAACTAAAATATCGCCTGTGACATCCATGCAGAATTTCAGTCTGAGCGTCCATTTAAAAACCCAACTCTTTTCTAGAAAACTTTTAACTCTTACCAACTGTGCGAAGTTCTTCATTATTTCGTCTGTTCTGCACAAGTGTTCGTTACGTAAATTTCCTTATGATTGAATAAAAATTTTAAAGTTGACTTAAATCTGTGATTTCTTGCAATTTTTAAAATTAATTATTTTTAAAATGCCAGAAATGGATAGGAATATAATACTTTCAGACCGTACATATTGTTGGTTTCACGTAGAACGGTCTTAATAAAATTTACTTTTTTAGTAATTTCGATACATTTCAATTGTATCAATAATAACGGTTTTGCAAGACTTTTCACTTTATAGTTTCTATTATATTTTTGCCTTCTCCTGTAAAGTTACAAATATGTGAGTTAGACATGAGACCAACGTATCGTATTGTACAAGGTATTTATCTTGTATCTTTATTTTTCAATAATTTGCTACTTCTTCGTGTAGAATCATCAGGAAAAACAAAGATTTGTTTGAACATAAAACAAAACGACAACAAAAAAACAATAAACTATTTTTTCAAATTAACATAAAACAAAAAATTAGTTAGTCATATAAAAATTTTTTTTAAAACAAATATAAAGTAAATAATGTCTCTTATTTATCAAGTGTCTATAAATCTGAGATACATTATCTGCGGCTGCCTTATAATTAATTCTCTGTACTATTGTTGTATTAATTATTTGTATTGCAAGTTACAAAGAAAGCAATAACTCTCAATGAAAGAAGTGCCAACAAAAATTAAGTAACGCCCAAATTAAAAAAAAATTAAATAACTCCCAAATGAAATAAGCCCCAAAAAATTGAAATAACTCCCAATACAAATTATATTTGCGGGCGCTGTTTTAACCTCTATGGTATAATAGGTACCTCCCAATGAAAGAGGTCCTTAACTTTGATATCATACCATATATCATAGATATATGACCAAAGGTCGGCTATACAGGAAATATTTTGTTAGCGAAGCCGCTGTTCCATATACCATAGAAAGATCATTGAGCTATCCCGGATGGAAGGGTTTAACAGTTATATGTATATATATTTATATATGTATCTTGATGATGATATACTTTGTTTATAATAAAATAGGTATATCTGGATACCTTATTTTTTAATTTTAAAAAATTTTAATATTAATTTTTTTGTTTTTTAAGTTAGAAATAATTTGGTTTTCATTTGATAAAGATAATAATAAATAATATATAAAAAAATACAAAAACATAAATATATTAAAAGGATCAACACATAATTGGCGCAGTCGGTAGGATACCCGAGTATCCTTTTTAAGAAAATATTAATAAAAACGGAAGTGATACTGGATATTCCAATATCCTTACGGGTATACATACGTAATGTAAATGAATGTGTTCTAGTGTGTAGAAACGGTATTGTAGTTTAATAAAAAAAAAAAACAATTAAATTACAAATAGTAACAAAAGATATAAAAATCAAAAGTTTACGAAATCTTTTTGGAAAAGGACAAGAATTAAAAAAGTCTTATACATAAAAAACTATAATAATAAAGGTTGTGAACTAACGAATAAAAAAAAAAATAGAAGATTGGAACTATAAAATAAAATTGTGACTAAAAATTGAATTCTAAAAGTGACTTAGAACAATTAAAAGAGAAAACCAGGCGGTGAATTTATACTATATAAACTTTAATAAAGTATATGTATAAAAAAAATAAGTAGTACAGCGACCCTCCTGAATACTGCATAAAAAACTTTAAAAAAGAATAATTTGAGCAAAGAGAAGAATAACCTGAGAAAAGGGGATAGTAAAGAGTATTCCATAAAAAGCAAGAAGAGGAAGAATACCCCAAAGGAAAGAAGGAAAAAAGAGGAACGTTGATGTCACCCAAAATTTGTTTGCCCAGCAGAATTTCAAAATTTTTTTAGTGGTATTTATGTATATAACCGTATTTTATAGTAAATTTTTAATATATAATTAACAATTAACCTGTTCAAATATATTAGTTATATATATATTATCATTTGTGTTGCATACATATACCATTAGCGTTGTTAGCATTAACATAAATATTTTGATTTATTTTGAATATAATAAACTAAATTTATATAATTTATTTCAAAGACATTGTGAACTATTCCGGTTTTTTTAATTTAAAATAAATTTTTGGTATAAAAAGTCGTAATAAAAATAACAATATTTTTTTTTAACTTAAAATTAAAGGATAGAGAAAGATTTGTTTTTGCAAAAAGAGGAAAGTAATTGGTAATTGATATTTTCTTTTCCTTTTGGGAATTTGTACGAGGGCTTCTCTATATATTTCTGGCCTAATAGTGAAAATGCGAATATTTAAAATCAAAAATGGTTTTATTGTTTTTCAAAGTATTCTCCAGCATGATTTATACACTTTTTCATGCGCTCAAACCAGTTGTCGAAGCACTTTTTCCACTCCGATTGAGACACTTCTAAAACATGGTTTTACGGCCAGTTGTTCATGCAGTAACGAATGTATGCTGGTGGAAAAAATGTCCAAGGATGTCTCTATCTCTCGGTATATCGCATGTCGATCTTGCATTATGAGTTCACGCACGGCATCAATGTTCTCTGGCACAACAGCCGTTTTTGGACGACCTCCACCGAATTCGTCTTTGAGCGAGCTTCAGCCACGATTAAATTCATTATACCAATTTTTCACAGTGCTATAGGATGGTGCTTCATCGCCATACAAATATTAAAGTTCATCAATGCACTCTTGTCGTGATAATCCACGTCGAAAGTTGTGAAAAATGATGGCACAAAAATTTTCACGAGTTAATTCCATTTTTTTCTATATTAATTTTTTCAAGTCACTGTAAACAACACAAATAATGGTCGTACGTCAAAACGTTTTGCGTACGATTATGCTTAAAAATGACAAACTTTCCAATGGAAATGTCAGATTGCACTTGGCAGCACTCAGTGTTGCCAGGCCAGAAATATATATAGCAGTCCTCGTATATACGAGTTTTTTTCCTTAAAAAAAACGGCTGAAAGAATCAATGCCCCACGAGTTTTAACTATAGATCAATTTAAGTTACTTGATAAACTACCTCAATTTTCTGGTGATAAAAGAGAATTGTATACGTTCATTTCTCTTGTTGATAGAATAAGTCCCCTTCTCAATGAATATGATGCTCTTTCACAGGTTTTATTTTCAGACATTATCAAAAGTAAACTCAGTGGCAAGGCAAGAGAGATGATAGAAATAAATTTTCATGTCCACTCATAGGCAGATATAAAATTAATTTTAGTAACCAATTTTGGAGAGAAAAATAATATTGAAGAATTATATGATAGACTTAGATCGGTAACTTTTAAAACGAATGCCATTGACTTTTTTAATGAGATAAAGGATAAGCTTCGAAGCTTAAACAATAAGACTTCTTCAGATTTAGGAATTAATCCTAATAGTGAACAATTAGCTAGAAGCAATATGATAACAGCTCTTAAGATTTTTAAAGAAAAGCTCCCTGAACCTATGAGAACTATTTTAGCTTGTAGGAATCCTGATTCAATTGAAAATGCAATGGATATCTTTTTTACTTCTGGATACGCTTATTATAGTCATGAAAATAAAGAAAGTACCTTTAAAAAAATTAATAATTATAACGTAAAGAACAATTGCACGACTCATTTAAATATAAATGGGAATAACCATTTGAATGGAAATAACACAACATATAATCGTTTTAGAACTAATCAGGGCAATCGATTCAATCATGGAAAGAATGTGGTGGAGAATCGAAGTTTGACAAATAATTACACTGGATATCAATATAGAGCTAACCAATCTAATGGCAATAGAGATTTCGGTAGAAATTATATTCATCGCAATAATAATGATGATCGACATTTTGTGACAAATTTTCCATATTCACAAAACGGCTCCAATTTTTGTGAACCTATGGATATTAACATTGTTCAAAACTCTGTTAAAGTTTCGGAATCATGTATGCCAAATATCCAAGGAAATTCAAATGTTATGAAAAAGTATGACAATAATTTACTGAATCAAAACAATGAAATACAAAATTTTCCTTTTCCAGCCTTTGCGGAGAATTACCACATATAATAATAAAAGATAATCTCAAATTTATTATTGATAGTGGAGCCACTCATTCAATTATAAATCCGGGAATTTGTAAACCAAAATGGAGAATCAAATCTTCTACTTTAACCTTAAAAACTCTGCAGAATAATGTACAGACTGATATCGTTTATGAAGTGCCAATGTTTAACGAATAAGGGAATTCAAGTGATAAATTATTATTAATTGAATGTGGATTTCATAGTGAGTACTCGTATGATGGTATTATAGGCAATGATGTTTTACAGAAATACAAAGCTGTTATTGATTACGGCAATAATCAATTAACAATTAATAACAGAACCATTCCTTTATTAAAGCTTCAGAAACGTAATTTGGTCACATTTATTTCGGATATTAAATGTGGTTTGATTCATATTAAGGAGCACAAGGATGTTGTGGGTAAAATTATTATTGCTGAGGGTATTTATAATTTAAATAACTTTAAGGTTGAGGTAGAAACCGCAGCAAAGTGTTTAAATAATATTCATCTTACTAAAGGTAATTCTTGGCCTGTTTCTCCGGAAAACTATCATTTAATAGATGCTAATGTGGCTGAGGAAAATGATTTTGATCAAGCGTATCTACAAAAAATTAGAACGGGTCATTTGAATGCTGAGGAAAAACTTAAATTAGTTGAAATTTTAGAAAATTATAGTCAATTTTATAAACAAAATTCAAATCTTACGTTTACAAATGCGGTAAAGCATCGAATAATTACTACCGATGATGTACCTGTATTTTCAAGGACGTATAGATATCGCTATGGTCATGAGGAGGAAGTAAGAAAACAAATACAAGAAATGCTGGATAGTAAAATAGTTCAACATTCTAACTCATAATATTCTGCTCCAATATGGGTGGTTCCAAAAAAAGATGATGCGAGTGGATTAAAGTAGAGAATTGTGGTAGATTATAGAAAGTTAAATGAAAAAACAATTAATGATCGTTTTCCTATTCCAAATATGGAGGACATCTTAGACAAACTTGGAAGGTGTATGTACTTTACTACTTTAGACTTTGCTAAGGGATTTTACCAAGTGGAAATAGATAAAAAAGACACTCATAAAACGGCTTTTTCAGTCGAGGTTGGACATTATGAATTTTTGAGAATGCCTTTTGGATTGAAAACGGCACCTGCTACATTTCAACGATTAATGAATAACGTTTTAGGTGATTTGGTTAATAAAATATGTTTGGTATATATGGATGATATCATAATATATTCCACTTCTCTTCAGGAACATATGGATTCCTTACGTCTTGTTCTTGATCGGCTTTCAAATGCCAATCTCAAAGTACAAATAGATAAGTGTAAGTTTTTGAAGCATGAAACAGAGTTTTTAGGACATGTTGTTACACGTCGTGGAATAAAGCCAAATCCGAAAAAAGTTGAATGTGTTGCAAATTATCCTTCGCCAAAGACACCAAAACAAATAAAGCAGTTTTTAGGCCTCAGTGGCTATTACCGCAAATTTATTAAGGATTATTCTAGGATTGCAAAACCAATGACTAGGTATTTAAAAAAGGATGCTAAAATAAACATTAATGATCCGGAATATATTGAGAGTTTCAGAACATTAAAAACTCTACTGATTAATGATCCAATATTAGTCTATCCAAATTTCAATAAACAATTTGTTTTAAATACGGACACAAGTAATTTTGCTCTAGGTGCGGTTCTATCACAGGACAATTATCCCATTTGCTATGCTAGTAGAACTCTCAATGAACATGAGATAAATTATAATATATGAGATAAATTATATATAGGAATTGTTGGCGGTAGTTTGGGCAGTTAAATATTTCCGACCGTATCTCTTCGGAAGGAAGTTAATAATAAAAACTGCCCATCAGCCACTACAATGGGTGTTTTCTATAAAAGAGCCAAATTCTAAGTTAGTTCGTTGGCGCTTGCAGTTAGAAGAATATGATTTCGAGATTTTTTATAAGCGTGGAATCAATAATGGAAATGCGGACGCTTTATCTCGATTAAGGTCGGAAATAAATTTTGCTGAGCAAGTTAATGCTAATATTATTATTCAGAGTAATAACCCGTTAAATATTTATAAAAACCAGATAGTTATAAGCAAGTCAAACGCTATGTCTTTAAAAATAGTCAATAAAACTGTTTTCCGAAATAATGGAACAATCTTTAGTGCTAAAAGTTTGAGTGAAAAGGAAGTTTTATCAATCGTTAAAAATTATTTTCACCCAACAAGAGTAAACGCTATTTTTATTGAGGATGATTCTTTTTACAACATATTTAGAAATACTATTGTTATATATTTTTCACTAAATTCTCGTTTGAAAATTGCAAGGTGCAAGGAATGCCTTAATGATGTTTTAGATGAAGGTGATCTTCAGGAATATATAAAAACTGAACATCAAAGAAATAATCATCGCGGTATTATTGAACATTTCGAACAGCTTAGGAAAAAAGTATATCATCCGAAACTTAAATTAAGAATACAACAATTTATTAATAGCTGCCACATATGCAATATAGAAAAATATGACCGTAATCCAATTAAGCAAAATTTTAAAATTACTGAGACCCCTGATAGGCCATGCCAGATAGTACATATAGACGTTTTTTATAGTTTGGGGGGCACGTTGTTTTTAACAATAGTTGATAAATTTACTAAATTTGCTCAGGCAATTAAAATACAAAACAGATCGTGGATAGAATTTAAAAGAGCACTTATTCAGTATCTTAGTATAATTGGTAATATTGAAAAAATCGTAACAGATAATGAGTTAGGTTTCAAAGCGTTACCTTTGACCGAATTTTTAAGACAAAGGGATATTAATTTACACTTTATTTCCAATAATAACCATTTTTCAAGCGCTGATGTGGAACGTCTTCATAACACAATGAACGAACACATTTGCTTTCTCAGGCATGATCCTGACAGAGACAGTGATTCTGTACAGGAGAAGATTTATAAAGTAATTATGTATTATAATAACACCATACAATCTACAACGGGATGCAAACCCATTGATTTTCAAAACGATGTAAAAACTCTAACAGGGTATAAGTATTATAAGTCGCATATTAAAAGGAAAAAGAAATTTTGAAATCTGATTTAGATTTTATTGTTATTGATTCAATAAATTGTTTTTTATCATAATTTTTTTTTGTTTGCTTTTGAATTAAAAATCGGAAATAGGTTTATTTTCTAAAACAAATTTAAGAATTTTATTCCTAACAAAAATATGTTTATGTAATTATTGTTACTAGTTTTAATTTAATTACATTATATAATTTTATTTGTCTTGTATGTTAAAAAAATTCATTAAAAGTATACATACATATATAAATTTATATATACACCAAAACTTTTCCTCGGAGCGTCAATTTAACGGTGGGGGGTTATATGTACATATATATGTATATATATGTATCTTGATGATGATATACTTTGTTTATAATAAAAAAAGAGGTATATCTTGTTACCTTATTTTTTAATTTTAAAAAATTTTCATATTAATGTTTTTGCTTTTTAAAATATAAATAAAGAAAAGAAAAAGAAATAATTTGGTTTTCATTTGATAAAGACAATAATAAATAATATATAAAAAAATACAAAAACATTAATATATTAAAAGGATCAACACATAATTTTTAACCTCTACAGTATAACAAACCCCGGCTCCGCTCACCAAAAGTTTCGTGCATAGCCGGCCTTCGGCCGACCGGAAGGATTTTTATTCTCTATGGTATAACAAACACCGGCTTCGCTGACTAAAAGTTTTCTCTGTAGCCAGAATAATGGAATAAGTCCTAATTAAATAGCTTCCTTTAGGTGACTCCTAACAACAGCTCTTTAATTAATTTAAATGAAATAACTTCTATCAGTGTACAGATGGCATGTATTCACGTTTTCTGTCTATTCACATATTCTCTGCTTTTGCATTGCCTTTAATCGACAACAATAAAAATATGCATTACTATGTAAGATCATGGCTCTTATTTTTGATTGCCTTCTTAACATTCATTAATTTTATGCTACACATCAACATACTGTCACATGGAAGTCATGGAAACGATCTCAGCATTCGTTCAGTGGTACTTGCTATTTGTCCCTCTTTTTGTATAGCACTGAATTAACGTTTTTTTTTATTAATTAATAAATATGTACATAATTAAGTTTCATATTTCTGTTTTTTTCGAAGATATGTACTCTCAAAATTACATTAACTTAATTTAACTTGAACTTTAAAGTCTGTATTGAAAGCTATAACTTTGAAAATTTCAACTGTCAACATCGTTTCTTTTACTTACAAAGGGAATAATATATTAAACATTTAAATTTGATACATAAAACTTATAAAAAAACTACGGGTACAACACAGAATTTTATATTAAAGACGTGCACAGATATATCTGTTTATATCAGTTTTTGTGTGTCTACTCTTATGAGTGTGTACAGATGAGTACTTTTGTGTTTCTGATATAAGTTATCAACTTTTTCTCATTGGATGGAGCGAATGACTAAAAAGAGAATGAGAGTAACATATCTGTTCTCCTATGTTTCGCACAAATGGATATAAACAGATATTGATGGTTGTACCAGAAGTACTTATGGTATGCTGCGAATCAATGTCCATTCATACGTACATATGTATTGGTTTATAAAAATTACGAAAATAAAATGATTGTTTTTAAACATGATCAATACTTTTAATTGTTTGGTTATTTTTTATTGAAGTTTAACATATAAAACTGAATTCTTTTACAAAAATTTATGAATCTTATGCGTATAATTGCATTAAAATTATTATTAAATTTTTTTTTAATAACTCTTACTAAGGATTAAAACAGTTCTAAGGATATAATAACTAAATAAATATATGTAGGCATGTTTCTGTATTTAGAGAGAAGAAAAGCCTAATAATTTAAAATGAAATAAAAAATATTTTTATGTTAATTTTTATTTGTAAAATTATTTTGGGAATTTTTATAATATTATTTATTATATTATGCTATTATCCCATATTATCTTCAAATAAAAATGCAATTTATTTGTTGGTTTGGAATAGCAGGTATCTATACGTATTTCGCCGGTTGCTAACGCCAGCTCGTCAGGAAACCGTTATCCAAATTTTTAGAAAAGCCAAAAACGTTTCCTTTAAGTATAAAAACTTCTAAAACAACATGAGAGTTATTTTTGAAGCCAATATAGCAATGTTAAGGCTTTAACAATAATTACGAGGGCTGCTCTATATATTTCTGGCCTAATAGTGAAAATGCGAATATTTATAATCAAAAATAGTTTTATTGTTTTTCAAAGTATTCTCCAGCATGATTTATACACTTTTGCATGCGCTCAAACCAGTTGTCGAAGCACTTTTTCCACTCCGATTTAGACACCTCTAAAACATAGTTTTTGAACACTTCAACAATTTATTCTGGCGACGAAAATCGTTGACCACGCATTATTTTTCTTGATGTGCGGAAACAAGAAGAAGTCATTAGGTGCCAAGTCAGGGCTGTACGGCGGACGACCCATTAATTCGACGTTTTGGCCGGTCAAAAACGCTCTGGTTTGAGCCGAGCTCGCATTGTCATGGTGAACAATTAGGCTTCCCAGATCCCAGAAGCCTGAAAACTGAAAAACGTAAAATTTGCGCCTAGATTTTAGAAAAAAAAAACTGTACCTGATCAAAATACACTTGCTGTTCCAAAAAGTAAAATTTTATTAAAAATTAAAAAAACACGTTAACATAATTTAATTCTTACGTTATTTTAAGAACATATTTACACATAGGTACATAGTATATGTCTTTTGCCTCAAATATTTTGAATTTTTTTTTACAGAATTTACTAACTCTTTTGCTTTATTAGTATGCAAAAAAGTTTGAAAATTTTTGCAAACACATTATTAAGTCGAAAGACATTTTATGTCTCTCCTGTGAGTATAGATTCTTTAAAATACTAAAGGTCCTTTCGGAAAAAGCATTGCTTATTGGAATGGAAAGAACGAATGAGACCAATTTATACAGATTTTGTACTTTATTTTTATCACATTTTTGAAAAAAGACGGACCATATCTTATCGATTGCATTATTTTTTGGCAAATTATCAAATATCCCCCGCAGGCAGCAGAAGTAAAATGTTACTAATTGGAGTAAGAAAAACATAAAATCTAAACATTTGCAAATATACCTGTAATTTTATTGTATTTAGAATGCAATTTTTCTGTACAAAATATTAATTTTATTATAAAAGAATATAAAATATGAAAAAACTGGACTGATTGCATTTTTCCTGAAAACTGGACCAGACATAAAAAACTGGAAAATTCAGGCGAATCCAGGCCATATGGCAAGCCTATGAACAATGATTTGTCTTCTCTTGTTGGTTTTTCGAATTTCTCCGATGACTTCAGGCAAACAAATTGTAGTTTACCACTCAGAAGTGACCGTCCTACGTTGCTCAAGCGGAACAGTCGCCACATGACCAGTTTTGCCGAAGAAACAGGCGACCATTTGCTTCGAAGTGCTTCTTTGTCTTTGAAGACACACACGGTCGATTGTTGTTTCGTTTCGGGCTCAATTAAATTCATTATACCAATTTTTCACAGTGCTATAGGATGGTGCTTCATCGCCACACAAAGATTTAAGTTCATCAATGCACTCTTGTCGTGATAATCCACGTCGAAAGTTGTGAAAAATGATGGCACAAAAATTTTCACGAGTTAATTCCATTTTTTTCTACATTAATTTTTTCAAGTCACTGTAAACAACACAAATAATGGTCGTACTTCAAAACGTTTTGAGTACGATTATGCTTAAAAATGACAAACTTTCCAATGGAAATGTCAGATTGCACTTGGCAGCACTCAGTGTTGCCAGGCCAGAAATATATATAGCAGCGCTCGTACCAACAAACAAACCACGTTTTTATTTTTGCTTAAATTCCCTTCTGACTAAAGGTTTCCTGACGAGCGTATAGATACCTCCTATTAGCATAATATAATAAATAATATTAAAAAAATTCCCAAAATAATTTTACAAATAAAAATTATATGCAATTGCTTGTGCAAACTGTTGGCATCACTGTTATGTTTTTTTCTTTCTCTTGAGAAATTTAAAAAAATAACTGTGTTGTTTTTATTTTTTATACGCCTTACGTCTATAACCAACCTAACGCAGAAGGGAATGTAAGCAAAAATAAAAACGTGGTTTGTTTGTTGGTAATATTTGTTAAAGCCTTAACATTTCTATATTGGCTTCAAAAATTACTCTCATGTCGTTTTAAAAGTTTTTATACTTAAAGGAAACGTTTTCTGCTTTTCTAAAAATTTGGATAAAAATTGTATAATATAATAAATAATTTTTATGTTAAGGTTGTTTTAAAATACCTTTAGAATCCAAATTATTTTTAATAAATACGGCCGCAATAATAAAAATTCAATTTAAAAATGAAGTATGAATATTTAAATATTTTTAGCAAAAATAAAAATAAATTTTTTATTACCAATAAATAGAAATTATTTGGCTTAAGTTCATTTATTTTTTAATTTCTAAAATTTTTTTTTTAGAAAGAAAATTTATTTTACAAATGTATGCGGACGTTTTTCAAAGAAAACAAGAAAAATTAGACGCTAGCAGAATGAAATGCTGCACTTTCTGGACCGCTACGACCTTCAGTCGCATCTATCTAACTTAGTTGTGTATTTTATAAACATCATCTATTTAACCAACTAAATTTGTAAATAAGAAAATATTTTACCAGATTTTTGTGATAAAAATGCCACTTTAAAATATTTTTTATTAATATTTAGTTTTAATATGCTTTATGGCGTTTACTTAGTGAAAAAAGAAAAGGAGGAACGTTAGATGATGGTAATGCTTTAAATCCATTTAACTAATTATTAATCAAACTTTTTCATAAAAAAGCATTACCGCTAGTGAAAAAAGTGATAATGCTAACAAAATCATGAGAATTTATTACCATTCAATGCTAATGAAATTGTCAACGAGTAAGTCCATCTAATTAATTGCTCCCATTTATAGTAAGAAACTTGAATTTTTTAAACATATATTTTTCAATAAGTTCATTATATATTCTAATTCTAATATATTCTATTCATTATATTTTCTATACAATTTTTTAATAATTTTTAAATTTCGAATAAATTTTACTCTCTATGTATTAAGGCTGTAGAAATATTCTTTAATGCAGAAAAGAGGTTTTTTTTAGTACATGTTAAACATTTTAGAAATTTTGAGTGTACCAATAACATAAATAATAAATTATAACGCGTCTACTGATAATATCCCTTTAAGTGCATAGAAAATAAAAATTGCGTTATTTAATGTGTACATATATAACAGGGACAATATCATTACTGGGTGTATTTCTAGAAGTGTAAATGTTTTCCTAATTTTTTTTTGTTGTTGAAATTTTTCGGAACTTCTAGTTTTATGTACATATGCATGTACAGATGTATGTAATAAACCTTTTTTTATATATTAATTTTAACTTTTTATTTCGAAATGGTATATGTAACTATTAGTTTTTATCAAAAAGAAATTATATTTAATATAATATATTATAAAATTCCTTAATTAAATTAATTCTATCCTCATTACTCAACGCGCGACTAGACAACGATTTATTAACTTTTTAATTGTTTTTATAAAATAAAATAATCATTAATATTGCGTATTCTACCTTTAACCCATTTATGCACTAATGGATCCCTTTTAAGGGACGCTCTTATTTTTTCACTGTACAGCGAAACGAAAAATTTTAAATTTAACTTTTATTTAGAATCTCATTCTCATAAGTGTCTCCGTCAGAACAACAAGTGTTATTTTTCAAACAAATTCTGTTGAGTGCGTAATATTGTGCAAAAAATGTATAACGGGAATAATAAAATTCGCAGCACACGTGGAGGGTATTTAATAATAAAAAAATTTAGCAATTATTTGTTATATTCATATTTTTTTAATGTGTGTTTATTAAAATGTGATTAAGTAATTGATCTGCTCAAGTTTAAAAAAAAGGGTGTTTAAAAATATTAGTCGTTGTTTGTTCATGTCCTTTTTACGGGACATTATGCTCTGTGGTAATTTTTATGGTTATTAAATGTCGCCCCATATTTTTATCTTTTTGATTGGTGTAACTTCATTATTCCAAAATAAACAAATGTCAACAACCAGCTGCATCAGCAATTTAATCTACAATTGCTAAAGACTAATACGAAATAAACAAATGTTAACAACCAGATGTATCAGCAATTTATTCTCTAATTGCGAAAGACTAAAGGTACGGTCACATATGACAAACATTTGCCTAAAATTTGTCTGCTGTTGTTTGGCCTAAATTTTTTCAAAACAATACAAAATTTGTTTTGTGGTCACACTACGTACATTTATTTCCCTATTTTTATTTGTTGAAACAGCTATGAAGTAATGTCAAATAAAATACAGGCAAACATGTTTTATGTGCGGTCACATTTAAAATAATATTTGCCTTAAAAATATATTTGATTAAACTGAAAAAAACATAAATTTATTAACTCACAAGCTGCTGCGCATGGGATGTCTTCATTCCCATTCAATTTCTTCGGTATTATTTCAAAGTTATTGCAAAGAAATCGTGTAAAATATTATTAAATGCTAATTACAAATGATGAATATTTAATTGCAGTATAATATACATAAGTTCAAAACAAACAAACAATAACCATTTGTAGTCGGAACAAAAAGATACAACTGTAGAAAATTTTTTTCCATCTAGGCACTCTGGGCGCATTTTTTTTAAAGTCCCAAATGAAGTGTTTATTCTCTTCCTATAATATACTTTTCCTATACTTTGTACGAAAAATTAAATCCCAGTTTTTGATATAAAAATAAAATATCCACTGCTGATAGCCATAAACTATAAAAGTTGGCCAAATAATGGTGGCTAATATTATATTTATGCACCCGCATGTATTATTTATACAGATTCTTTTAAAATAACTATTACACATAATGGCAATGTGAGAAGAAAGTTTATAATGAATAACTCCCATGTATGAAAGTTCCAAATAAACAAAGCCAAGCAACAATATAAAATTTTTCATATTCTATGCTATAAAGAAGCTCCAAAAGGTGTTCTAAAGAAGGAGCACAATAAGAGGATGAAGCTAAATAGGAATTAGATTCCACTTCTTAACAATAAGTTTTAATATTCATTCATTACATTTTTTTTAAATTTCTAAAAACTTTTAATTTATTTAATATATTTTTCAAACTACAGCTGTTTATTTGTTTACTTGATATAAGTGTAGACAAATAATATGTTGAAAAAAAATCGCTTAAATTAAAAAGCCAATTTCACAAAGAATTAAGCTGCAAATATGCTAAATTTTAATTGGGATACAAAGTTCTTCAATTTTTAAGAAACTTAAATGTTTCAGAAAATAGAGGAAAAACTCTGTTACATTATAACATACCGTCAAACGAATATATGTATAATGAAAAATAAAAAAAGTCAGTTTACATTAATTGCAAAAATAAGCTTTTAGCTTAGGTCTTAAAGAACATATCTCTTTTGATTGCAAATCGAAAGTTATGCAAAAACAGTTTAGGTGCTTAAAATGGATATTCACTAATGATTCTTAGCTCTATTCCCACGTTTCGAGTGGGGTGGAAGAATTATTATGGTTTTGTTCTGCACATAGCCGACTTTATTCGTCTTTCTAAACAGTTAAAATGCGTGTGCACTGTGCAAATCTTAATTAAAGTTTAATTATATTGGTTAAATTAAGCGTGCTTATTTCTTATTTGTAAATTAATCGATATTGATTCTTTAAGTGAAAGTATGTTGCTTGTTGTCATATATAACTTCATTTAAAAGTTATTTGTAAGCATTTAAAAAAATGCATCTCAACCTCATCATAGGTTTATGTGCAGATATATAACAGTATATAATTTACAACTTTAAACCTCTATAATTCCCGAGTTATAGCTTCCGACAGGATTACTTGCCGTCGGTAGAAGTAAAGATAGTTTTGCTTCAGTCTAGTTTAATATAGAATTCCAAAATGAAAACAAAGGTTACTTACGTTGTAGGAATGACTATTTCAAGAACAAAATGTTGAGTAAATAAATTTGCGGCAACGCAAATTTTCAAGTTATAAAATTTCTTGCGACTCAACTTTAAACTAATACTTTACTAAAAATTTATAAAAGAAGATTTAATAATCGCTAATGCCACATCTTTTTTACATACAATTTTGAAACTTTGCACCATTCTGAAGCGAAAATGTCGAAATATACCAAATTATACATAAAATACTTTGATGATATATAACTTGAAAAATATGTCCCCGAAAACTTTTTTAATATATTATTTCTTCCAAAAATTGCACTTTATTATTTTTTATCTTTAATTTTATTTTTAGTTGCTTACTGTATTTTGTTTTATTTAATACACATATAAGTTTAAAATGATCAGCGAGTTTTTCCAAAACTTAATAATTTAGTTTAAATGCTGGGCAACATTGTTGATACAGCTGTTATTTGTCTCTGTTTGTTCTTACAAAAACTTTGTAAGAACAAATATTTATTTGCCTAAAAATGAGTCAAATATTTGCCGTCGAGTGGTCACACTATGTTCACATTAGAAGCATTTTTGTTTACTGTCAAATAATTTTATTTGCCCAAAATCAGCTGTGATGTTATTTGCTTCTAATAAATATTTTGTGGTCAGACTACGGCAAACAAATATTTGCCGATTTTAGTCAAATGTTTTACTAATGTGACCGTACCTTAAGAAATTAAATGGCAATAAAGACATCCCATGCGCAGCAGTTTCTGAGCAAATAAGTTTATGTTTTTCTACAGTTTGGTCAAATATATTTTTAAGGTAAATATTATTTTAAATGTGACCGCCCATAAAACATGTTTGCCTGTATTTTATTTTATATTATTTAACAGCTGTTTAAACAAATAAAAAAAGTCAAATAAATGTGCGTAGTGTGACCACAAAACAAATTTTGCATTGTTTTGACACAATTTAGGGCAAACAAGAGCTAACAAATTTTAGGCAAATGTTCGTTAAGGTACGGTCTTAAGACTATGTTTTTCAATTTTTTTCCATACAAGTTATAACATACACAGAAATTTATTCTATCATACATAAAAACAATCTCAGCATTAGTTAAGTATTCGCTGCTTTTGGGATTGTTAGTTAACATTTGACAAAAACATGCAATGCATGCATCAGTATTAGCTGCACTTCGTTTTCTGAATAATGTCATGCATTGCTTTACTGAAGTGAATGGTGTTGTTAACATGAGGTTATATTTTTGTGAATGTATTCAAAACTACAAAAACACCAACCAAATCGCTTTCTGATTTCAATACCATACCTGAAGGTTAAAGGAGAAAAATATTTAGTTAGTGAAGACGGGGGTTATTTCGTAAACTATTTAAGATCAGTACCCAATCAGAAAAAGAAAGCTAAAATAAAGATCAGTATCGTAGTGTTTGTGAACATCAGCCTACAATCGTTGTGTATGGTATTTTGTTTGCGAATGCGTACATAAAGACTAAGAAAATCTTTATGCAGTTTGTATTTTTTGTACAAAATGAATTTTTGTACTGATCTTAATAAAATTCGGTACAGAACACTAACGTAATGTACTTTAGTGTGTTCTTCACAAAATTTGTATTGTGCAAAATGAAAGACTTCCAGAAGAATTTTTTGATACTGAAGTTGAATAATCCGCTTTACATGAGTAATTCCATAACGAAAAATATTTATGGCCTAAAATTCAAATTTTATTGCATAATAATTTTATATGGACTCTTGCGAATATCATGACACATGTAAATAATGTGTGGACTACCAGTTAAGAAATAAATGTGGAAAACAGGCATATTTACCGAAAATTGTAATCACATAATCAGTAGAGTCGACATAAAAGCTTATCCTGGAATAGAACAAGTAATTCTAAGAAGAAAATACAAATCAAAATCCATCTGCACTCTATATGTTCGGAGTTACAGACCTTTAAAGTTTTTATAAACATGTTATGATATCTCAAACAGTTCGTGGCTGATTGTGACATTTTGGACATCATAAGAGAACTTCCAATCAAGCGCAATACATACCGCAAACAACCTTTTTGAAGTCATATAAACCAGTAAGTTTACAAAAAATAAAAATTAATAAGTCCCCTTGAATCTATTTTTAGCAAGCATCTCCGAGTACATCTTTAAGTATACACAGAAACAAGGTCGGTAAAAATTCTCTTGATATGTTAAAAATTCAATTACTAATAAAATAATTTGACTTTTATTATTGATAATTTATAATCTAGATTTATTTTTTACATTAAAATGAGGCGTTTAAACTACCATTAGGGAGCATATGATTCCGAAAACTACGAGCTTCAAACTCAACAAATATATTTTTGAAAACTTTTCTATACAAAGTTTCTACCTACCTCCAGTGGTAGAGAAACCTACAAGAACATAGATGTCACGATTTTAGACGAAATAATTTTAGAAACATTAAAATCAAAAGAAGAACAGGAAAAAGATAGGACTATAGGAAGATAAAATTAACTAACAGGGATAGATTTATGTTAGAGAACGTAAAAAAGGCATATAGTTTTTTGAGAAGAAATAGGGATATACTTGTCTTAAAATCTGATAAAGGTAACACCACAGTAGCTTTAAATAAGAGTGATTATGTTTTAAGAATTAACAATATTGTAGGGGATGCTGCTAATTATAAGTTATCAAACAATAAAATTGCAGAATATTAATAATGCTTTGGTTGAAGAACTTTTTTAACAAAAAGGTATTACAATTTTAGAGAAAAACAAGATTACCAATGTTTCTACAGCTCCAAGATTGTATGGGTTGCCTAAAATTCACAAGCATGATTTTCCTTTAAGACCGATTGGTTCTTTTATAAATTCTCCCTCTTACGAGTTATGTAAATATATTACAACGATTTTAAAAAGATTACGGAAAATTCAAAATATAATGTAAAAAATTCGTTTGAATTTAAAGAAAGGATAAGGAACATAAATGTTCAGAATGATGAAAAATAAGTATCTTTTGATGTAGTTTCATTATTTACAAGTATACCTGTTGATTTGGCAATCGTAACAGATACTTTCAATATAATAATAATATATATTTGCAACAAAAAGGGCTTCCAATGGGATCTCCAGCTTTCACAGTTGTGGCAGATATTATTATGGACAAATTATTACACACGTGCATTGATGAAATTAGTATAAAACCAAGAATAATGACAAAATATGTGGATGATTTGTTTTGTATTATTTCTGCATCTGGTATTGAAAATATGTTGGAAACATTTAATAATTTCAATAGTTGTATAAAATTTACAATAGAAATAGAAAATGATTTTAAATTACTCTATTTAGATACGTTAGTAATAAGGAGAGGGAATAAACTAAAAATAGATTGGTACCAAAAGCCAACAGCTTATTAATTTAATTATTAATAATTTTTATTCGAAGCATAACAAAAGAAATATTATTAATACGGGAAACAATTTGAAAGAAAAAGTACTTAAGCTAAGTGATAAGGAATTTCACAAAAGAAATAAAGATAAAGTTAAAAAGATATTAATTGATAATAATTTTCGAATGGGAGTAATAGTTTGTTTAAACAGTTAAGGTTTAGAAGAGCAAATAACACAAGGGGTGTTACGGAAACTAAAATTTTCAAGCCTTTAATTTATGTACCGGAAATAGCAGAAAGGATTGCAAAATCAAAAATTTTTAATGGGGAGAAATATAAAATGGCATACAAAACTTATAATACTTTAAATACATTATTTAGTAAAACAAAAGATAAGATAAAAGAAATGGGACATGTCAAATGTAGTTTACAAAATACCTTGTTATGGTAATGATAGTGAGAATTGTAATAAGGAATATGTAGGTACGACAAAAAATAAACTAAAAACTGGAACAGCTGGACATAAGTCTGATCAAAGATACAGGGACGCTAATAATTCACAAAAAACTACATTATCCACCCATTGTGCCAGATTTGATCCTAACTTTGAAGATGCATCTGTTTTAAATATAGAAAATAATTATAAACGTCGGTATATAGTAGAGCTGTTACAAATAGTTAAAGTACCAGCAAAAAAAGAATAAACTTTAAGGCTGATTCTGATAATGTTGCGCAATGTTATAGACATTTAAGTGCTGTTTCTGTATAACAGGCGGTCTACTCGTCTGAAAAATTTATATGGAAATTACTTAAAAAACTGAGTGCTTTTCATATAAATTTGTCAGACGATTTGATCGCCTGTAATACAGAAACAGCACATTAGTGCATAATAAAATAGTTAACGTTTGAGAGTGCTTGTAACGTTTCTATCGTGAAAGTTTATGTAAGTGTATTTGTATTATGTTTTTTTTTTAAATTGAATGTTTTCTGTTTTTTAAATTTTTAGAGAATGTTAATGTTTAAAACTTTTGAGTTATTTGACTTGAATGTTTTTTGAGTTTTAAATTTATGAAAATGTATATGTTCAAATATTTGAATTTTTTGTCGTTTGGTTTTTTAATTTTCTGTGTTTGTTTAAAAAAATAATTTCATTTTAATTTTGTTTTTCAAAAAATCTAATTATTAATATTTTTTGTTTCCTGTTTCCTGATGATGCCACCCAACGGTGTGGCGAAATATTGAAAATATAAATTAAAATTTTTTTATTTATAAACTGACCTAGTGCTTAAAAAATTAGAAAAGATAAATTAGAAATAAGTTTAACAAAACTAGTGTTTAAACCATCTAGATGTAAAAATTCTTAAAAAGTTTACCTGACCGATTTGTGTCTTTACTAAAATGTATTTTTATAAATGGAAGATGCAACTAAACTTATTTATCACATTACTACTGGGAACAAAATTTTGGTAGTAAGAATCAATAAAATCGATTGTATATTCTGAAATCGAAAAATGTTCGACATAATGTACAAAAAAAAAATTACACAATACACACAAAATCAGCAATATTTTAGTTCAAAAATACACAGATTTATTAAATGTGGAGAAAAAAACACACAGATTTGTTAAATGGTAAGTTCAAAATTATCTCAGAAAGACATTTATAAGTAAAAATAATTTTAAAACGCTTCATACACATTGCAGCGCACAGTGAGGCAGAATCAAAATATTTTGGAAATAAATCAGCCATTTGTAAACGGTTAGGCCGATTAAACTAAAATTTCACATGACTATAGCAGGGAAGTTTTTAAACTTAAGTTTTAAAGCTGGTTACTATCGACTTTCCAGGGATGGCTCTATGTGGTCTAAAAGTTTGGTGCATAGAGATAAATTATCGTAGTGTCTTGTGATTTTTTATTTAAAGAGTGAAAAAAGTCAGACGTCTACATAGAGAAAGTGAAATTTTTGCTTAAACTTTGATTTTTGTCTTTACGTTATAGTTCGGACAAAAACCTTTAGTTTATTTAAAATGTTTGTGAGAAGTTTCCGCACGAAAAAAAAAGATTTTTTACGATTTTCAAGTTAAAAATTCCAAAATTATTACATTTTCGTGTATATTACCCTTAAAAGAGTCTAAAACTAACATTTTCAAACCGTTTTCAGGTACAATTGTTTTTACGGTATTTTCTTCACTCGCATATAACTTTTTACTTCCGTAATATAAATTTATAAAAGTTAGTTAAGGGCACATAGTTTGGCACGTAATAATGATATTGTTATCAATAATGAAATTTGGAAACCCCTGTTGTTGTTGTTTCCGTATGAGCGTGTTGAATAATTACTATCACTAATGGTGTGTGTATAGAATAGTACCACAATTAGCTAACAAAAGCTGAGCAATCCTTAATGGTTGCGTTGGTAGAGGTGTTTGCTGTAAAACAGAAGATCGTGAGGACATAAGTACAACGGTCCTTATAATAAAAAGTAAGAACGGCAGCAGTTAGCACAGGGAAGTGTAACAGTGTATTGCAGACGTGGGGATGACTGGCTTGGATAAAACGGAATAGTGGAAGATGTCTGTGGAATCGAGTAGTTCATGCCTCGCCGCAGTAACATAGTAGTGTAGCGTGGTTGGTTGCGTTTTTAATAATAACGCATGTTTAGTAAAAACGAGACCATGGTATTCACAAAACCGGTAGGATCAAGAAGTATATACAGAGAAAGCCATAATTTATAATGAGCCATAGTGGTATTTGCAATCAAAAGAATCCGTACGTTTGTATAAATAGGGAAAAACGTAACAATATTGAGGTGAATCTTTCTTTATTTGATAGGAAGTTGCATTATCTACATTTATATGCAAAATTTTAAAAAATAAAAATTAAAAAAAATAAAACAAAATTTTTTTGAGAGAAAACTACCTTCGGTTTTAGGGTAGGATTTTTTTTAAGATAAGACCGTATATATCTGGAGTTCAATGGCATTTTGTACTAAAGCTTTTTAGGATTGTATCTCGGTTACTTTTTCGTTTCAAACTTTAAATATTTTTCTTCTTTATTTTGCATTTACATTTTTTGCAATTAATATGCCTTGCATTCAGTAATCGGATTTTTAGTGGGTTTAAGGTTCTGTTTTTAATTTATTGTCAAATTTGACGTGAATTTCAAACTGTTTAGCGTTGTTCACAAATCATCTGCATTTCTTATTAATTTTCAGCCTTTTCATCCTTTTATTTGTCGTTTTACTTTTAGCTGGCCAAATTTCTTTTATTAAAAACGAACAGCTAATTTGATTACTATTAACAATCATCAACACGACAACCGAATAAAAACCAATGCGAATAAACTAACAATTAAAAAAGTCACATGATTTTATTTCTCGAATTTCAACAATTCATTCCGTCATTATAACGTTGAAATATTACAAATTAGTTAATTTTTATAAATTTTGGTAGTCGCTTTTCCGATTTTTTCTTTAACATCAATTTCTGCCGCATAACCCACATTTTTAATCTGCTCTAAACTAGATTTAAGCCAAAGCTTAAGCACTGAACTTAGTACATTTTAAAGGAAAGTTAAAAAAAGATTTAACTCAGAATATAACTGTAACAAACTGAATAATTACCTTCGATTTGTTTCATCCTTTGACTTTGATAAGGTGGGGGAGCAGTTTCTGAAATAAAAACAAAATAAAAAAATGCAAAATAAAAACATTAAACTACAAAAGTAAAATTTTAGATCCTTAAAATGGAAGACAGCCCCATAACAAAAATGAAAAAAGGGACCAATTTTGGTGCAGTTTATCAGGTTTGAGTGGAGTAATTTTAAGCCAATATAGGGTTATTTTTCAATTTAAAAAATGGTACCAAATGCTTGCAAGTTTTGGAAATTTTTAAAAGTAATAGCACTCAGGCAACTACCACTATCATATAGAAATTTAAAAAATAAGAAAAACATCAAGTGCGTGTTGTGGGCCTATGAACTTTTCAATAAAAGTACGATTGCGCTCCATATGAGTTTTATTTAAAAGCTTTGAAGAGATCTTAAAGGAAATACTATTTTTTTTTAAAAACCCATTCCAAAGGCGTTGGCATTCCGTAGAGTCGGTTGTAAGTCGCTTTTTAGAAGAAGAAGTTTGGTTAAAAGTTAGTTTTCTTTTCGCCGATGAGAAATTTTAATTTTAACAGGTTCGTCTTTATTTAAAAAAATAACTCGTACTTCTCTAGATTCGTTTTCTTTTTGTTCATTATTAATTTCAGGTAAGATAATATTGTTACGAATATAAAATCTGGCAACCCCTGTTGTTGTTATCCGTATGAGCGTGGTGAATAAGTTAATTCAACTAATGGTGTGTGTATAGAATAAAAACCACAATTAGCTAACAAAAGTCGAGCAGCCTCAATGTATGGCAGTGTATGGCAGACGTGTGTTGTGGCTATTGGATTAAAGGAGATGACTGGCTTCTACAAAAGAAGTAGTGGAGATGTCTGTGGATGGTTAAGGTTACTAAACAAAGCATCGAGTAGTTCATGTCTCACCGGAGTAACACAGTAGTGTAGCGTGGATGGCTGCGTTTGTAGTAATAACGCATGTTTAGTAAATACCAGACAAAGGGTTCACAAGACCGGTAGGTTCAAGAAGTATAGCCAAAGATAGCAATAAAGTTTGAATACAGAGTAATGAGCCACAGTGGTATTTGAAATCAAAAGAATCCGTACGTTTGTTCTAAAAAGGTAAAAACGTAACATTGGTATCAGAAGTGGAATGGTAAAAATAAACCATAAATGAAAACTGTACACTAGTTGTGAGCAATTGAAAAGCGGACAACTAATTATCCTAAGGAATAATAAATTGTGCGTATTCGAGACGAACAGGCTTAGGTGAGGGATAATGTTACGAATATAAGATCTGGCAACCCCTGTTGTTGTGATCCGTATGTGCGTGGTGAATAAGTTAATTCAACAATGGTGTGTGTGTAGAATAAAAACCACAATTAGCTAACAAAAGTCGAGCAACCTCAATGGCTACGTTGGTAAAGGTGCGTGCTGTAAAACAGAAGATTGTGGGTTCGATCCCCGCCGTCGGACATGCGCATAACGAAAAATAAAAATTGTTATAATGCAATTAAAATTAATAAACAGCAGTACAAACCTCCCGATATGCAAAAGACAATTATTGTGGGAAGCCATGGCAGAAAATTTAGTGGAGACGTCTAATTTAATATATGAGTAACAGATAATTGTCAAGAAGCCCTTTATAATAATAAGTAAGAACGGTAGTGGTTATCACAGGGAAGTGTAAGCATCAAGAAGTATATCCAGAGAGAGGCCATAAAGTAAGCAAACGGAATTTATAATGAGACACAGTATTGGCAATCAAAAGAATCCGTACGTTTGTTCTAAAAGGGAAAAGCGTAACAATATGTACACGCTAAAAAATTTTAAAGTAAAATTTAAAAAAATAATTTTTAATATATAAACGATTTTTCAGAAGTTTTAACTACATTAACTCACTCCCGTTGCCACATACAAGTAGTTGCTTGCAAGTAGTGTATACGTATTATTAAAGAAAATTAATTAAATTGTAGAAAAAACTGGCTACTCTGCACAGTGCAAGTTCATTTTAAATATGTCACTGACAAAAAAGCTTGTTTAAAAAATATTTATTTTTAAAGTATTAATAAAATTAAACAAAATTCGAGATTAATTAATTTAAATAAATAAAATAGTCACCTGGTCTGTCAAGGCCACCTGTTATTAATTCGCCTTGAATTGTTTTGATTTTTTAAGCAAGTTTGATTCAAACAAATTTGCCAACCATTATACCACGATAGAAACGCTAATTTAAAAAGTATGTTAAATAAAGAAAAAAGTAATATAATAATTATATACATACAAAATATTTATGTATTTATATATGCATAAATAAATATCATTATTGTTATTGTTCTGATTGGGTAATGTTCATTACTAAGAGTAAGTAACTGTAAAACGACTAGTAAAAATAAGATACTACGACCGGTGTCAGCATTCTTTATATCTTTCTACAAGGTATTCATGAAGTTATTCAGAAGACATCGGATATACAAAAATAATTTTTTTTGGTTAATACCGAATTATTTACAGACTCTATCAAAAACTATTTTCTTTATTCTATTATCAAACGTTACTAATCTTTTGTTTCGGCCGTTTCACATTTAACTGTAAGTCTTCAAACTTGCATTGGATTTTGTAAGAAGAAAATCAAATGAGAATTGTCGTGATTGTCAATACATAAATTTAATGTAGCATTACATATTTTTTCTACACAATCACACTTAAAGTAATATAAAAGTTATGAGTAGAATAAGAACCGTGATGAAATGAAAAATCAGTTTAGAATAATTTCTAAATATAAATAGGTCGAATTTCTATCAGTTCAATTTGACATTTACATTTGCTTTTATGCTATTTGACATTTATACATATGTGCTTTTACACTTTCTTATAGCCCTTAAGTATTTGACAAATCTTAATACTCAGTAGTATGAAAGGGGTTTAGTAGTTACATCATTTATTTTTATTCTCTGAAATTCAGATTTGGAAAAACCTGTTTTTAATTATTTATAGTAGAATTCTGTAAACAGTGTTAAAAATTGTATGTATATTAGTGCGTTATGTATTTATATAGTAACCACATTAAAAGTAACAACACGTAATCAAGAATAAAAATTTTGCAGATATTTTTTCTAAAATTAAGATTTTTTTCGACAAATGATTTTTCTATGAAAATTTCTGGCACCACTGGTTCCATTCATTAAAAAGTAGGTCTGGAAACACAAAATTAGTTGTTGAAATCTAATGCATGGTGAAATAATCAGTTGGTGTTAGTTACCCGGCTGTTTTTTTTATAAATTCGCCTTGGTTAAAAAAATAAATTCAGATTTGTGTTTTATAGTTGAAAAAACAACCTAACAACAGCAACATCATTTTCTTTGATTACTTAAATAAATATGTTAAGCTTAGTTTAGACGATATGTTGAATCAGCATATATATGCTAGCAACTGTATGATTAAAAATATCAGCAAATTCATATGACAGCATATATCATATGCTAGGTGTTTACACTATATGCTGAAACTACCAAATTTTTTAATTCAACATATTTCAGCAAATGAAATGGCAACATATGAGTAAGCATACAATTTTTGCGTTTATACGATATGCTGATATTTATATGGTGGTATATATGCTGAATCGTATGAACATTTGCTTGTGGAATAAAATAGTTTGACACTACTTTTTTTTATACAACGCTTTATTAAAAAAAAAAATTAATTAAAAGAAAAAAAAAATTTATTCAGAGGAAACATGCTTGCTATTGCTGGCGCATAAAGAATAAATTTGCAAAATATGTTGATATATACCCACGTAGGTATGTACATAACCTACTCTAAATACAATGTACTTTTATTATCTTTGTAAAAAAAACTATTTCATTTAAAACAAGTAAGAGTGCTATAATCGACTTTGCCGAATCTTGTATACCCTTCACCACCTATGTAAATCTAGCTAGTGAAGTAACTTTAATCAAAAAAACTAATTTTGGGATGACAGAAAATAAAAAAATAAAAACAAAATGGAACTGCATACGTATAACTTTACATAGCCCAGCCGTTCTCATTTTATGATTTACTATACATTTTTTACACCATTTATATATATATATATATATATATATATATATATATATATATATATATATATATATATATATATATAGATATATGTACATATATATTTATATAGAAATATAAGCACAATTAAAGTAAATTAATATAAAAAAGATTCCAAATAATAAATTTTCTTGTTGAAATGTATTTACATTAAAAGAATTATCGGCGACTAATCTACGCCATTCGGCAAATTTGCTTAAAAATTTGGCATATGCTGAAAAGCTTAAATAGGATTTTCAACAAATAGCAGATGAGCTAACATTTTTTTATATATGGAGTTTGGCAGTTAGGCTACCTACAAAAATCTATGACTTCGCCATCACTACCACCTTATAATGGATTCGCCTTGAATTATATCTTTAGGCGATTTTTCGTTATCTTCGGAAGTTATCTGTTTAATAATTTTTTCTTAGAAAGGTTTTTGCAGGTATTAACTTCTGACACGTTTTATTCGTATTATTTTCCTCTATCGAATATGGGTAGTGGGATAGGTACGCTTAAAACCGTAGTAATGAACGAAATACTAGTTTAATATATTTTAACGATTTTTAGAGAGTTTTCCAGTTATTAACTTATAACACGTTTGATTCGCATTTTTGTCCTCTATCGATTCTGGGTAGTAAGACATGTGCGTACGAAACGGTTTTGGAGTAATAAAAGAATAAGTGTTTTTACAATATTTTTACGATTTTTTTAAATTTTCGAAAGCTTGCGCTCTCCAATATCACGTTATATCACGTTTGATTCATACTTTTGTCCTCTATCGCTTCCGGGCAGTGGAATATGTGCGCTTGAAGTAGTTTTGGAGTTATTGGTATACATACATCTTTTTTTTTTATAAAGCATCTTGTACATACACACTCTCAAAAATGGGACACGTATACCGAAAAATAAACAAAAAGCTTAAAATTATGCTTAAACAAATGTAAACAACATTGGAAAAGAATAGTATTTTTAATGTGATACAAATTCGTCAATTTTAAACGGATTTTTTTATTAAAAAACACGTGTATGTTGTATAGGACACCCTTAATATTAATATAAACTGTTTTCAAAACGGGATCAATCTTTCAACCAACCAAACTTTCAAAATCGGTTCAGAAAAAACTAAGTTCTGCAGGCACAAAAATTTTTAAAGTTGGTTAATTATTAAACATTTTCACGTAAAGCAAATAAAGTAAAAAAACAATAATCAAAATATTAACTATCTGTTGGCAAATTTGAGCTGATCACTTCAAATTTTAATAAGGAAAGCAAAGCAATTTCATTTGAGAACAAAATAAAAAGAAAAAACACTTTTAATTTGCGTAAAGCAAATCCAAACAAATATATAGTTTTTCAAAATTTGAGTCTCACAAAAGAAAAATAAAATTGTTAAACAAAACGCAACGTAAATTAAATTCAAAGAGTAAGAACAATCATTTGCCAAGCCGATGAATCTGCTTTGCTAAATGAAGTCCGGCATCACAAAATTTCTCTGCTACGTGGTAGCTTTTATAACAGTAAAAACTCGAAAAAGTTCTTAGTAGTTTGTGATTTGACTTCTTAAGGCCCAACTATAATGTGCATAAGCTAGCTTTAGCTTATGTCAAAAACGAAAATCCTGACAAATGCTTAGGTGACTTATTAAAGAAATTTATGTGGCTACAATATACTTAGGCCCCTTTCAGATTAGGCAAGTTTACTGCGCAAGTCTTTGTTTGTGGTTGTGAGAGGAAAGGTCGGTTTGAAGGGGAAAGACTTGCCCAGCTTTGAGTAGCAACTTGCTTGTACTTGGCAATTCTGCTTCTGCTGCCATTCTTGTTTTGGGATATTTATTAGTTTTTGACACTGTTTTTCATTTTTACGTCGGCGTGTTGCTAAGCTACATTGCAAAACAGGAAGAAATTTATGGTTTACAAGCCCATTAGCAAATCTTCTTTATCACTGTCATCGGAATATATATTAACCGCTTCTCCGATGCATTCAAGTATATCTTTAAATAATTTTTTTTTTCTTGAACTTCCATTTTATACACAAAATTTCGAATCATTTTGACAATTACAATGAATACAGAAAAAAATAAAACGTCAACAAATTAAGAAAATTCGAGCATAAGAAAATTGAACTTGCTCAACAAAGTTGCCGAATGTGAACATAAAAGCAAGTTCAAGAGAAAATAAACAAAAGTGAAAATTCGTACTTTTGCCAAAAATAATTTCTATATAAATAAATAAATTTTAAAACGAAAAGGCTTTAAAGAAGATATTTTATATATTTAATAACATTCACATATACATTTACATATTTTGGTTAATGTTCTAAGAAAAAGTAAAAAAAAAATATTACAAGTTATTTTCTGTTTTGTGTTTGTGGCCAACCGTACTTAAAAATGTTCATCGCTTATATCGTATACATATGTGTGTATAAATACAAATTTAATTTAAATATATTACATATATTTGTAAAAAATTGGCCATAAAGAAAAATGTTGTTTTTTCTACATTTTCTATTGAATTAAAAACTACAAATTTAACAATTTAGGTCTTAATTAAAATTTTTCTTTATCAATGTATAACACAAAGCACAATCGACTGTTTCCGCACGGAAAGTGCGATCAGTTTCGTACCTTGCATAAAGAAATGAAATTTAACGAAACTTGACGAAAAGTTATCTGATGTACATTATAGTTCATCACATATAATTTAATGTATTTGCACAGTTGAATAAGCTTGCTTAAGTTGTTTTAGCCACATTATAGTTGGGCCTTTAGTTTCCACTTCTTTTTTTCAGTCAGTAAAGGCCGGGGCACATAGAATCCGTCATGCGTTAAACTTTAAAGTATTCAACTGACGAGTCAGTTAAAATACATGTTTTGTTATGAGTGCTGTCACATTCAGTACGTCTCCGTCATCGCAAAGTATGAAAGTTGGTCAACTTTTAACTTTTGACGTACATTGAATACTTTGACAGCTATTACTTGGTTCTTCTTCTTATTTTTTGTCTTTTAACTCTTGCTGTGTTTCAATTGTACTCTTTTTTTTGCAGATACATGAAAAGCAGGGGGGTTACCATGTAACTCGATTCGAAAGTTAAATATTACGAATTCGGATTTTTTCTACCAACTAACTCGAATTCGCAAATACATTTCCTACTTTCGAATTGCCATATCCGATTGTCGGATACTCATACTCTACTTTCGGATTTGCATCACTATGTATTTCGAATTTAGATATCAAAGTCGGTCGAAAGTTGAAATTTGTACTCGTTTGATGTTAAGTTAACGGATGATACATAAACAAATCTTTAAAAAATCGAAACAACGATAGCAGACGCTAAAAAATGTAAGTATTTCTTATATATATATATATATATATATATATATATATATATATATATATATATATATATATATATATATATATATATATATATATATATATATATATATATATATATTTTTCTTATTGAAAAAGACTTGAATTAACATTTATTAATTATATATATATATATATATATATATATATATATATATATATATATATATATATATATATATATATATATATATATATTAATTAATAAATGTTAATTCAAGTCTTTTTCAATAAGAAAAATACTACGAAAAATTTAAATACCAAGCAAAGCCAATTTAAGGTCATGGTCAACTTTATGACGGAGCATCCATAGTTGGCTAAGGGGTACATAAAAGTTACGGACGCCAAACAAGACACCAATGATTTATGGGCACGATTGGTAGAAGACCTAAATGCAGCCGGTCCACCAATGCGGGAAGTGGTCGGTTGGAAAAAGGTAAGTAATAAATAGTTTGTCCATAAATTAAATTAATTTTTTCTCCTTAGGTTTGCGCAGACCACAAGACCCACCTTAAGGCATAATTGCGGAAGAACCGCATTACGGGAACCAGTAACAACGCCGAGCAAGATGTTTACACTGTACATGATTACATGTGTAACCAACATGATATGGGGGAGACAGATGAATCGGTGTCTGCCCCTTCCCCACCGCGTTGTTCATCAACTGCTCGCACACCCATCACACCACGAGCACAATTCAATCGCGCTGTGCTGACAAAGCAAACATTGCTGGAACAGCAAGTTAATAATCAAATGGAGTACCACAAGCGCTCCATATCAGTGTTAGAAGAAATAAGTACTAGTTTAAAAACTCTAGTTAAATACAAAAGAAGGCAAGTAGATATAGACGAGAAAAATTATAAGCTTGCAAAAAGGAAATTCGACCATGAACTTAAATTGGACGTTGAAAATAAAAAACTTTACTTTTGTTATAAATTGTTTTTTATTTCATTTCATTTCATCTTCACTTTCTAACCAAAGGGCAACCGAATCCATTTTTATAATAAACAAATATTTCTTGTTAACTTTTATTTTTATTATTTTGATATTTTTGACATTTTTGCGTTGGAAATTTTGCCAAGTTTGAATAATACATTCGAAAGTACTGCCAAAAATAGCTCCAATTAGTGGCAGCACTTTTCACTCGATCCGAAAGTGTTACATGGTAAGAGCTCAAATTCGGATCGAATATAACTTTAGAGCTGTTCGAACTTTCGAATCGAGTTACATAGTAACCCCCCAGTATTGAAGTTTTACTCTGTTCAATTCGTGAGAAATCACGAAATGTTTCTTGCTTCATGTTAAGAAACAGCAAGATGTTCCTAGCAACAATTCTTTTTAACTGTAAAATTATATGAGCTGCATTTCGTGCGTTAAACCAAGCATTCTGTTCAAACTTGCGAAAACTGTTAGCAACTTCAGTTATTCCGCTTAAAAATTTGACAATCGTACCAATACATCGATTTAGAAGAAAGTTTTTCTTTAATTTTCTTCAGGAATTGCCGGATTATATTACAGAAAAATTAATAATAGTGTAGTAAATTCCATCGAAGCTTAATCTTTCAACGAAAAATGTACTTTAATTTATTTTATTGAACGGTGAGAGCATGATCCTCATAAGTATCATCGGTATGAAATTTTGTTTCGTACGTTATTCTTTTTTATTTTTGTTCAGTAAATTAATGAATGTTGCTTTGTTATTTTCCCTGACATACGGAATAAAACTTTTTACCAAGGCGAATTAATTTACAGATGTAAAAATTTTAAAAATAAGAAATTTTCAAATAATTCGAAAAAATTTAAATTTTATAAAATTAAGTTTCAAAACCAAAAAATAAAATATGAGGTATTGCTGCATATGCAGGAGAAAGAAACCAACTGGTACAACTTTATTTAAAGTAATGAATAATGATACAAGGATAAATTAAATTTGGCTTCCTTCTGTTCAGCCAGCTACTCTTGACATCAACGTACTGCTTTGCAGCACGTAGCCGTGCGGCCACCTAATATTTAATTTGCCTTGATTTTATACAAATTACATAAAATTACTACTTTTTGAATGAAATTTTAAAAAAGTAACTTTAAGTGAAAAAATTTAACTTTTTTCTGTCTTTCCGTGGCAACACTGATGAAAATATAAACAGCTGATTTAAAATCCGTCAGCAAAGTACTTATTGTGCCAACCCAAGGCGAATTAATACAGGTGACCGCACGGCTACAACAATCCAACAACACAAAAAAACAGGCAATTTGTTGCTACAAAATTATGTATGTTGTCAAAAAAATATTGTAAAAAAAACAAACAAAATAAAAAAATACATTTGATGAAAAAAAGTGGTTGTAATTATCAGAATAAGAAAATTATAAAAATTAAGTTACATAAAAATAAAAATACAGGAAAAGTATGACCAAAATTATATTGTACCACTAGTTTGCCCAAATCACATGCATCGTACCATCCTTGCACGTTGACCATTTGAAGACTAACATAATCTTCCACAAAAAAACCAAGAAATTATAAATGTGTTAACAATAATTTCACTATCTTTTTACGCATATTTTGATTACACACATCAGGAACTGCAAATACGGTTCCATGTTGTGGTAGTTTTCTCTAGGAATTTCAATTGTTTGTTTTCTATTAGCAATCAAAAAAAATTAAATTAAAAAAAATTTAACAAATTATTTATTTTTGACAAATTTTTTTGACAACTGTAATGTATACAGCTGATGGGCTTTTTCGCCCGTGCGTTCATCTGTATTATTTCGCCATGTGCCAACCTCATCCGTCGTTACTTTGATTTCAGGCGAATATGCCAAAGTTCAACGTATGACGGATTCTATGTGTCCCGGCCTTAAAGCAGTGGTGCGTGTGTGTGGTTTTCTTTAGAACTTTTAAATTGTAAATACAAAACAGTAAGTACCGAAATTTAATTTAATTGATTACTTAAAAGTAATATAATTACATTAACACAATGTTTTTAAATGTTTGTATATTACAGTTTTTTTTTAATAAAAATTCTTAATAGGCTGTGATTTGACTTCTGGGTGTGCTTGTCTTTTTGGGTCAATATATCAGTGGTGCATGTGCGTGGTTAGTAAACCACGTTTTAAATAGTAAAGTGTAAAAAAGGTAAGTAATGAAATTTAATTATTTTTAATTGTTTGTGGCTTCGCTTTCAGAAGATGGTGTCGACGCAGTTTACTGATTAATTTAATTTAAATAAAAGAAGAAAGAGTGCTATATAATTTTACATAAAAATGACATCGGCTCTTAATATTTTTTCACTTGATGTTTTTTTCTTATTTTTTAAAGTCTCCAGATATTAATATTTTTTGATTAGAGTTACTTCATTGTTCCAAATGACATGAAAAAAATTATAGGTAGGCGTGGTGTCTTGCCTGCAGCCTCGAAGGACATGGACCGATCATGCTGATTTCTAATCGCACCGCTTTCGACAGTATATCTGATCGAGTGACATATTTTTTTATTGTGAAATCAATTTTGCCTCAGCAAACAGACGGACATCGCTTAATCGACTTCGATGTGCATAAGAAGTCAGAATATGCATATCGCATACCTAGTTCAAAAGTGACTCAACTCAAAATTTTAACTTTTCAGAACTCCTAAAAAAAACTGTTTTTGACCTGAATAAAAACGGTTAAAAACAAAAACTTTGGACTATTTAGTAGAAAATCCATACCGATTATGATATAAAAAGTTGTTTTTATTTGTTTAATATTCCAACACTAGACAATGAACAATTTAATTAAATTTTTGGGGTCGGAAATGGATATTGTGGAGATTACGCACGGAATGACAAACGTATATATACTCTTTTCCACGTTTTGATTGTCTTTGTTTCTTTTTTATGTAAGAGGAAAAGTTTTTTTTAAGGAACCTCTACATGCAAATAAATTCTGTAAAAACTTAAAAATTGATATTCGAAAATATAATATACGCAGTTAGAAACTTGATTGAATGGGTATTAACGATCAAATGAGAATTTCATAAAAAAAGTGGAAACTCTGAATGCTACCAACTATCCGAAACGTCTAGTGCAATGATAAGTAAGTAAATATAAAGATAGGAAGAACTTCAAAACGAGACATACAATAGAACCGAAAATATTTAAGTATTTAAGCAAAATCTAGTTCAATTGCACGGAACTTTCATATAAAACAACAAACTATAGTTTGTTAGTGGAGTTTGCCAAAATCTTACGAAACTTCTAACATGTGGCAACTAATGAAGCAATTGAAGTGTGACAGAAAAAAGATACATTTAAAAAAATGTTCAGATTAATTAAATCTACTAAAAATTTTTAAAATTTTTTTTAATCAGATTTGAAGCATCGATCTTATAAATGAATGAAAGTTGACTTATTTTCGGCTATTTGGTTCATTTTGAATTTAATTTCTAAACATTTTTAGAAAGAAAAATTATTGACAACTGTATGCGAACGTTTTCCAAAGAAAACAAGAAAAATTAGCATTTTCTGGAGCGCCACATCCTTCATCAGCATTCTTCGCATCTATCTACCTTATGTTAGTTACGGCGTGAACATCATCTATTTAACCAACTAATCTTAATGTTAATTTGGTGAGACGAAGTCCACACACAACTTAAAGCATTTCTTTGTCGTTCTCTTTGTAACTCGTCTTGTACATTTGCTGTTGAAATTAAATAAAAATTGCTAAAAATATTTATTTGAGTCTGAGCCACATTTATATTTAATGCTATTTAACGACTGTCTGATGACACAAACTTGAACAAATAGTAAATGTTAGTAAATCAACACTATGTTATTTATAGATAGGCAGCAGAAATTTATAAGGAACCTCTATTGTCCGCTATAAGAAAAAGTAATTAATGCCTTATTTATAATAAATTTAAAAATTGGTTATGAATAAGGCCTTTATAATTTAGAAATTAAAGGGTGCACCCATAGTTAATATAATTCAACCTATATGTCCCATCATCTGAAACATGACAACCAATTACTTGATAATTAGAAATATAAATATTTAAAATTATAAATTAAAGGGTTTTACATCAGTTGATGTAATTTGATATATATGGCCCAAGTTTTGAAATGTGAAATTGAAATTTAAATGAAATTTACAAGGAACCTGAATTGCTAAGTTCGGTAAAACAACAAGTATAAAATTTGGATTTGGAAGTTAAAGGGTGTCCCAATAGTTGTTGTAATGTCAAGTATTTAAACGAATTTCTAAACCGTTAGAGACAGAGCGCTGAAACTCAAAAGGAACCTGTATTGCTAAGCCTGCTATATTTACAAGTTTAAAATTTGCATTTAAAAATGAAAGGGTATTCCCATAATTGATGTAAATTTACTTATATGGGCTTATCTTTTGAACCGTTATAGACAAACGCTTGCAAATTGGATAGATTGCTATGGCCGCTAAAGTAACAAGTTTTAACATTTAAAATTATTAATTAAAGGGTGCTTCAAAAGTTCATTTAATTTGATCTGATTTTAACACGCTAAAAAAGTAACTAATTAACTTGTTTATGTGTTTATTGGCCAATATAATATTGACTGCGCCTATGCTCCTTATAAGGTAATTGGGCCTGTTGAGGATAAATGTAATAAAAACCAAATTTGTTACATTTCTTAACCCCGACGTTTCGTCAATTTTTTGTTGACTTTTTCAAGGGATTTCGTAATAAATTAAGAAATATCACATTTAAAAATAAACAATAAAAAGAATTTTACAAATGACATACGAGGGCAGCTATTTATATTTCTGGCCTGACAACACTGAGTGCTGCCAAGTGCAATCTGACATTTCCATTGGAAAGTTTGTCATTTTTAAGCATAATCGTACTCAAAACGTTTTGACGTACGACCATTATTTGGAATTAACTCGTGAACATTTTCGTGCCATAATTTTTCACAACTTTCGACGTGGATTATCACGACAAGAGTACATTGATGAACTTAAATCTTTGTATGGCGATGAAGCACCATCCTATAGCACTGTGAAAAATTGTTATAATGAATTTAATCGTGGCCGAAGCTCGCTCAAAGACGAATCCCGTGAAGGTCGTCCAAAAACGGCTGTTGTGCCAGAGAACATTGATGCCGTGCGTGAACTCATAATGCAAGATCGACATGCGACATACCAAGAGATAGAGACATCCTTGGACATTTCTTCCACCAGCATACATTCGATACTGCATGAACACCTGGCCGTAAAAAAAGTTTGTTCTCGTTGGATCCCGCACAATTTGAAAGTCGCTCAAAAAAATGCTCGTGTCGATTGGTGCAAAGAAATGTTGCAAAAATACGATTGCGGTGCTTCAAAAGACGTTTATAAGATCGTCACAGGTGACGAGTCATGGATCTATGCGCATGAGTCCGAAACGAAACAACAATCGACCGTGTGGGTCTTCAAAGACGAGCAAAATGCAACGAAAGTTGTTCGTGGAAGAAGCACTTCGGCATAACTGGTCATGTGGCGACAGTTCCGCTTGAGCAACGTAGGATGGTCACTTCTGAGTGGTACACTACAATTTGTTTGCCTGAAGTCATCGGAGAAATTCGAAAAACCAACAAGAGAAGACGAATCATTGTTCACCATGACAATGCGAGCTCTCACACATCGGGACAAACCAGAGCGTTTTTGACCGGCCGAAACGTCGAATTAATGGGTCATCCGCCGTACAGCCCTGACTTGGCACCTAATGACTTCTTCTTGTTTCCGCACATCAAGAAAAATATGCGTGGTCAACGATTTTCGTAGCCAGAAAAAGCTGTTGAAGTGTTCAGAACCATGTTTTAGAGGTGTCTCAATCGTAGTGGAAAAAGTGCTTCGACAATTGGTTTGAGCGCATGCAAAAGTGTATAAATCATGCTGGAGAATACTTTGAAAAACAACAAAACCATTTTTGATTATAAATATTCGCATTTTCACTATTAGGCCAGAAATATATAGAGCAGCCCTCGTACATTTAAACATTGCACTACTTATTTTAATATCACAGTTGTGATAAATATTTAATATTAAAATTTTAAATGACATTGCATCGTTTATAATTAAAAATTTATTCACCCGAACTGAATTTCGGGGAATTTCAGCCGAACAATTTTTTCTACAACTTGAATATTGTTAACATTGCATTTGCAAAAATGAAAAAAAAGTTGTTTACGGGGTATAAAATGCAAAAATCATAAAGTGAAAAATTTTGGACTGACCTTTAGATTCGCCGTTACGGATCTTTAAAGCTTGTATGTATAATATGGCATATATCGAAGCAATTGACCTTAAAATTTTATTTAGCAATTTTATCCTAAAATTACTTTTTACTTCCTAAAACTTTTTTTAGATGAAAAATATGAATTCCATTATCAAAATTAAATCGAACAAAACGGTGAAAAAATTCCAAATTTTACGCAAAAAGATAAGATTCATGATAAGGGAATTTGATTTCACGGAGCTATTTTATTCAAGAAAACAGGAATAGGCTGATGTCAGCGTTTTTTGACTAACTAACGCGAACATTGAACAATGAATATATTAATTTATATCTCTACATTCTTATGAAACGTGTAAATTTACAAATCATCCCCTCAGAATTTGTTTAGCCTCATTACATACATTAAATTTAAGTAAGAACCCCAATTACCCTTATTATACCCTTCACCCAAAAAGTGGAAAAAGGGTACAACTAAGTTTGTCATTCCGTTTGTAATTTCTACAATATCCATTTCCGACCCCATAAAGTATATATTCTGACTTCTTATGGACAGCGAAGTCGATTGAGCGATGTCCGTCTGTGATAGTGTTGAAACAAGTTTGCCAAGGCACTAGATAAGCTAGAGAAAATTTAAATACGCCAATCTATTAGACATACTGCCGATAGAGGTGCTATTGGAAATCAGCATGATCGGTCCATATCCTTCGATGCAGAGGGCAAAACACCACGCCACCTCTAATTTTTTCATATCATTTGGAACAATGCACACTTTACATAACAATTTTCCAAAAAATAACGATGGTATTTTATAGCTAATAAATTGGGAAACTTAAATGCAAAAAATTGGAACCATGTGGCAACCTTTCATTTAACGGGAAGCTGGCAAAATTAGAATTATTTGTTTTCATGTATTTTTCACGTGAGAAGTAGACTAAAAAAGGAGTAAATAAGCAATTTTTCTCAAAGTTGATAAACTATTATTAAATGGATAATATTAGTAAAAGTATAAGAATTTAAGTTTAAAAGAAAAATGTACAAAAATACTGCTGTGTTTATACGTTTTTTGGAGTAGAACGTTGTTTATTGGAACGTATTGTAAAAACCATTTGTAAAGAAAGAAAGATGTTCGTGTCTAACTTGCGTGTTTAAGAAATTAACTGCTGCCGTTTTCAACCTTCTAAGATATTAATCATTTTAAATTGAATGAAAATACAAAATGGTAATATTGCTAAATTTTGGTTAGAAAATAATCGACGTGTGACCACTGTTATCAATGCTAATTAGAACTGTATGATACCAATTAAGAAGAAAATTAACAACTTCTGTGCATACATATGCCAACCAGAAATGGACCGCAATCTTCAGAAACTGGTATATATTAGAAAAAAGGAAAACCAATGGTTATCATGTGAAACTGAGCTCCAGCTAATAAATAATGATGTCCCAACTAAAAAAGGTCACCCTAGTGTTGGTAAAATGAAGGAAGTAAGCGGCAAAAACAAAAAATTACATTTGCAGAACAGGCAAGTAACACCAAGTTGTTGCTTCATGCTGTTGCAGCTGTTTTAAATAAAGAAAAAGATTTAAAGTTTGTTTTTAAAAAAGCACCTTTTTTCCGAGCAAGACTAACCAAAATTATAAAAGACCTTAATTCTGATAATGAAAATCCGTATATGATTTACCTGAAGCATTAGGTTTTTTGTTAGAAAATAACCTGACAAAAAACATTATATTAGTATGAGCGGAATAAATAAATTTAAAATATCACAAATTTATTTTTTTTACTTTTTTACAAATATTTTAAAAATTTATAATTTTACAGCTCTTGTCGCAAGCATTATATTGAAAATGGCCGACAACTTTCAGATTTTTAAATTGGGTGTGCTAATAAGATTGACACTTAAGTTTTATCCAAAATTAATAATTAAACTAAGCTCAATTTCCAGTCGTAATGTTTTCTCAGATATACAATTCATTTATGTACGTAGAAGTGGGCGGGGTGTTTGCCTAATCGACATCAAATTATTACTGAGGTCTTTAATCGCCCTTATACTCAATTCCACCAAATTTAAAGCGTCTAGCTGTTTCCGGTGTGTTACTGCCTCAAAAACTGGTCACTGAGCCCACTCTAATAAAGAAAAAACAAATATATGGGACAATACTCGTATAGAATTAAAAAAAAAAAAAAAATTAAGTGAAAAAATTTACGCACGCCCATATTTTTCGGGCCTCTGCTATTTTGAAATTTTTTAAAATATCAATATTTGAAGAGATCTTTAAGGAAACATTAAATTTTTTTATAAATGTTTAAACCATTAACTGCCGATAGCATTTTCATGTAGAATTATATATACATAGTACTTAATTTTTTTTCTTATTTTTTTATTCTATGTCGCCCCAATATTTACGTTTTTGATTGCAGTTACTTCACTAAACTAGATTAACATAGATGGTGGAGGGTATATAAGATTCGGCATAGACGAATATAGCAGTCTGACTTGTTTAATTTTGTAATAAATACTTTTATGTCATTTTATTCGGAACAACGTTCCTTTAAGAAAAGGTGTGATTTACATATGTACATATTTTTACAAAAAACACAAAAAAGAAAACATAACATAAGCGTAGGACAGTCACTATTTAAGATTTTTACAAAAAAATGTAATCTTATCCTAGGAACACAACTGGGACAAACGACAAATTTCGTCCGACACAACGAATACGTCGTCAAAAATTCGTTAAATTCGTCGTATGAAACACAATAACGACAAAAATCACAGCTGTTATAATTTTAGAAGTTGCTTACTTTTTGTAAGCTGCTTAGGTGACCTTAAAAAAATAATATTTAAAAAGTTAAACATTAGCAAAAACAAACTTTAAACTATTTTTATATTTAACTTATAACCTGTACGCTTATTATAAATGCTGCAAAATAAAAATACACAATTTTTTAAGTAAATAACTTTATTTACTACAATACTTCGAAAGAAAGAAGAAATAGAAATAATTCTATTGCATAGTTCGCCGCGTATGACGAATTTCTTACTACGTCATGATTGTGTGCATTTTCATATACACAAATGTGTTTCATTTTTTACGACGAATATTCGCGAAAATTCGTCGTTCGTCCCAGTTGTGTTCCTAGCATAAGGCAATTATTTTTACGTTTTTAACACTTATGTTTTATTATATTGTTTTTTTATGTTTCTTTGAGTATTAAATAATAAAATATAATAGTAGTAGTAGTACTGTTGACTTTATGTATTTTTTAATATATCAATAAATACAAACTTAAGGATTGTTTTTATCACATAAAAATAATAGTTAAGGTTATAAGGTATCAATTTGCTATGATTCAGACATCGTATTTTCTCCTCCAAATAACATTAATATTTGATTTTATTCATAATCTTGCTTCGATAGACATATATTTTACTTAACATAAAGGACACAAATAATTTAAATCTTATATGGGTGTGAAGCACAAAGAGGGAATTTCAAAAACAAAATTTTGGAGCCGAAAACAATAATTTTTATTTGCGTAGAAGATTGATATATAATAACTTATCATATCCAAACGTACTAAAGCTTTCTTATTTGTAAAAAATATGTGCAGCAATTCATTGGGCTTATAAAAAAATAGATTGATCGTTTATATTTTAAGGAAAACTAATGTTAACGTTCATTAGCGTATTTCTCGTTACAGACTTTTTGGCATATGTGCTAAAGCAATTCTTAAGTGACGAAATGCTATTAAAATGACATCGGTTCTTAATGAGTTAAGCACTTTTAAAAAAATTTAATATTTCTTTAAAAATCTCTTCAAAAGCTTTTAATTGATACCCATATTGTTATTTTAAAAATTTGCAAATATGAGCAATAGCCAATTTTTCACTGGAAGTTGTTCTCTTATTTTTTAATTCTCTATCGACCCATATTTTAACTTTTTTTTTCATTGGAGTATTACTATTTCAAATGAAATGAAAAAATTAGAGGTAGGCTTGGTCTTTTGCCTGCTGCTTCGAGGGAAATGGACCGATTATGCTGATTTCCAATAGCACCACGTTCTACACTTTATCTGATCGATTGACATATTGCTTTTTTTTGTGAAAAACACTAACACAGACGGACATCGCTCAACCGACTTCGTTATGCAGTCAGAATATTTATACTTCTTGGGGTCGAAAATGGAATACACACCTCATAATACCATTAAAATTAAATTTTTATTTTCTTTGTGTTAATTCCCTAAAAATATTTTTATTTTATTTATTTATTTATTACAGTAACCAACTGAGCCTTTAGAGCCATATATAGTTGGTGGACTACAAGTGTACATAAGCAACAAAGTTATAAATAGATAACAATTTAAGTCAATACAAGAAATAATTATAGAAGTTAATAATTAGAATATAAAAGAAATATATAATAATAATTAGAATATATAAAAAATAAAAAGAGTAGAGTAGTTCAACTGAATCAACAGAAGTTAAGTGGAATTCTCTTAAGAAGCGTGGTAAAGAGTTCCAACACTTGGCAAACTGATAATGAAAGGACCTTTCATATATTAAACGATTACTAACAAGAATTAGAAGCTGCGGGTTTCTGTCAGTCTGCAAGAAATTGAAATGTTTGCGAACATACTCCGGGCAGTCTGTTAGCATAACATTGTAGAAAAATACAAGAGATCTAATCTTAATGTAGTTTATAAAACTACACCCCGAAAAATCGTTCACATATGTAGAAACATGATCATGAATTTTTAATTTATATACAAAACGTATGATTGTATTAAATAGTAAGACACATCTATTTAGGTTTTCGCATGGCGAAATAATACAGATGGACGCACGGGCGAAAAAGCCCATCAGCTGTATACATTACAGTTGTCAAAAAAATTTGTCAAAAATAAATAATTTGTTAAATTTTTTTTTAATTTAATTTTTTTTGATTGCTAATAGAAAACAAACAATTGAAATTCCTAGAGAAAACTACCACAACATGGAACCGTATTTGCAGTTCCTGATGTGTATAATCAAAATATGCGTAAAAAGATAGTAAAATTATTGTTAACACATTTATAATTTCTTGGTTTTTTGTGGAAGATTATGTTAGTCTTCAAATGGTCAACGTGCAAGAATGGAACGGTGCATGTGATTTCGGCCAACTAGTGGTACAAAAGAATTTTGGTCACTTTTCCTGTATTTTTATTTAACTTAATTTTTTTATTCTGAAAATTTCAACCACTTTTTTCATCAAATATATTTTTTTATTTTGTTTGTTTTTTACAATATTTTTTTGACAACATACATAATTTTGTAGCAACAAATTGCCTGTTGTTTTTTGTGTTGTTGGATTGTTGTAGCCGTGCGGTCACCTGTATTAATTCGCCTTGGGTTTTCGGCACTACAACCAAAATATACCTCGACACAAAACAAGAGATTGTACATAAATAAGGAATGAGCAACAATCTATCTTATGTAAGGGGGCAAATATAAATTTAAAACTTCTTAAAGTCAAATTAACTTTTGAGATAAGACCACTAATATGGCCAGCAAATCCAAGATGTATGTCTAGTGTAACATCAAGACATTTCATACGATCAACAAAATCAATAACTTGATCATTAATTGTGATAGATAGGTTAATCAAAGTGGAAGTTGGTTTGAAAATCATCGCCTTGGTCTTTGAAGAATTAATACGAAAATTAGAGTTTGTCATCCAGCGTGACACATCGGATAGTAGTGTGTAAATATCAAATTCGAAAATATCAATGAGCTAAAGGTGACCCTTAAATAACAGTTGTATAACGTCTGCAAAAACAAAGGACTCACGTTCAAAATCATTCAATAAATCAAAGAAGTCATTCATGTAAAGCAGGAAAAGGGTCCTATAACGGAACCCTGTGGTACACCACTGGTTACTGAAAGACATTCCGAATTACGATTACCACTGTAAAAATATTGAGTACGACTTAAAAAATAGAAGTAGAAAATTCTTCATGTGATCTTTTAAAACATGCTCAAAGATTTTTGACGAAATAGGGACAAGTGATATTGGTCTAAAATCGATATCTGAGTGTTTTTTTTTCTAACGGGTATAGCTTTTGAGATCTTCCAGTCACAGGGAAATAGCGAAGTTGATATAATAGCACCGAATAAGAAGTTGATGTTGTATAAGAGGAAAGATTAGCTTAACAAATTTTGGAGGAAGCTTATCGTGTCCTGCGGCATTAGATTTAATTTTAGAGAAAGCCTTCAATAAATCTTTTAATACGAGGGCTTCTATATATATTTCTGGCCTGGCAACACTGAGTGCTGCCAAGTGCAATCTGACATTTCCATTGGAAAGTTTGTCATTTTTAAGCATAATCATACTCAAACCGTTTTGACGTACGACCATTATTTGTGTTGTTTACAGTGACTTGAAAAAATTAATATAGAAAAAATGGAATTAACTCGTGAACATTTTCGTGCCATCATTTTTTACAACTTTCGACGTGGATTATCACGACAAGAGTGCATTGATGAACTTAAATCTTTGTATGGCGATGAAGCACCATTCTATAGCACTGTGAAAAATTGGTACAATGAATTTAATCGTGGCCGAAGCTCGCTCAAAGACGAATTCCGTGAAGGTCGTCCAAAAACGGCTGTTGTGCCAGAGAACATTGATGCCGTGCGTGAACTCATAATGCAAGATCGACATGCGACATACCGAGAGATTGAGACATCCTTAGACATTTCTTCCACCAGCATACAATTGATACTGCATGAACACCTGGCCGTAAAAAAGGTTTGTTCTCGTTGGATCCCGCACAATTTGAAAGGCGCTCAAAAAAAGGCTCGTGTCGATTGGTGCAAAGAAATGTTGCAAAAATACGATTGCGGTGCTTCAAAAGACGTTTACAACATCGTCACAGGTGAAGAATCATGGATCTATGCGTATGAGCCCGAAACGAAACAACAAACGACCGTGTGGGTCTTCAAAGACGAGCAAAATCCAACGAAAGTTGTTCGTGGAAGAAACACTTCGAAGCAAATGGTCGCCTGCTTCTTCGGCAAAACTGGTCATGTGGCGACTGTTCCGCTTGAGCAACGTAGGACGGTCACTTCTGAGTGGTACACTACAATTTGTTTGCCTAAAGTCATCGGAGAAATTCGAAAAACCAACAAGAGAAGACGAATCATTGTTCACCATGACAATGCGAGCTCTCACACATCGGCTCAAACCAGAGCGTTTTTGACCGGCCAAAACGTCGAATTAATGGGTCATCCGCCGTACAGCCCTGACTTCTTGCGTCCGCACATCAAGAAAAAAATGCGTGGTCAACGATTTTCGTCGCCAGAAGAAGCTGTTGAAGTGTTAAAAAACCATGTTTTAGAGGTGTCTCAATCGGAGTGGAAAAAGTGCTTCTACAACTGGTTTGAGCGCATGCAAAAGTGTATAAATCATGCTGGAGAATACTTTAAAAAACAATAAAACCATTTTTGATTATAAATATTCGCATTTTCACTATTACGCCAGAAATATATAGAGCAGCCCTCGTACAATACTCTGAAAAGAAAAGCCAATGCTAGAAAAGTTTTAAATAAAATTAATAGGGTTGAAACTATCGACTGTCCTATATCTTGAAAACTCTGCGTCAGGATTTCTTTGAAGCATTTTCCACAGGCCTTTAGTATCAAAATTTTTGAAAATATTAATATGTGCTTTACGTTTTATACTCCTTATTTCAATTAATTTTTAGGAAACATTTCCTTATGGATTAAATCCCAGAGCAATTTGAAATTAACATACCATTTTAAACATCGAAATTGTGTTCTGACAAAACAGAATATGTCTATGTAAATGATTTTCGCTGAACAAAAAGAATGCGACCACACAAGTAAGTAACGAACTTAAAGAGTAGGTACCTCATATGATAAAATAACATACATACATATATTAAAAACTTTTAATACAATTAAAAAAAAAGGTTAGAATAGAAATGTTATAAAATGCGAAACACAGCTAAGATTACATGGAAAAAGAAAAAACACCGTAGAAAGCACAGTTATGACCATAAAAGACCAAAAGCAAACACTTATATGATTATGATTTGTTTTTAACTAAACAAAATTTAAAACATAATTTTAAAATGTGTTCAGATAAAACAGCATATCTGGCGCTCTGTTTTTAGAAGTTGTGTAAAGAAAAAAAAGGGGGATATAGGTCCATATTGTTGATTTTTTTATAATTTTAAAAAATCATTGAAAATATAACAATTTGGTATCATTAACTTGAAATGTGAAAATTTTAACATAGGCTGTTATTTATGAAAACCACAGATACCCAGCAAAAAATTAGGCATTACCTTAAAAAGTAATCGAACTAGTCGTTTATGTTAAAAGAGACTACCGTACTAATGGTACTCATTATTTCCTACAGTAATTAATGTAATCGATTTTTAGTAATTGATTATAAAAGTCTCATGCCTTCTTAAAATCATTAAGATGGCAATCTAGTTGGGAAGTACTTCTGCCAAAAATGCTTAATTCCACACTCGATTAGCTTTTCAAAAAATTTTTGCTGGGTATTTGCTTTTTTTATTGGAGTTACTTCACTAAACTAGATTTGCATTGATGGTGAAGGGTATATAAGATTCGGTATAGCCGAATGTAGCACTCTTACTTGTTTATAATATTTAAAAAGTCTACTACATCTTTTTTTTTAGAAAAGTGACGGTTTCAGCTGGTCTACAACCGTATCCGGTCGTCGTCATCGACTATTTTTAGCGTCTTTGAGCGATGAAAATAAATTAACTGGTTTATTGACGTTCTTATTTGCTGACAGTCTCGCTAAAACCGTTGAAAACGTTTTTAATAAAAAACGGAGTTTATTTGCAAAAGGTTCATTAGTTTTATATGTAAATTAACGTAAAAATAAATAACTTAGTGTAAAAAAATTAAGGTCAATGTATACAATTTAAGTAAATTTTGTAACTAAAGCAAAAAAAAAGTAATTTATTTTTGTAATGGTTAAAAAAAAATTGATTTAAGAACATATGTCAGTCACTGTATGAAAACCTTTATAAACACTTTTTCTAGAAACCAATCAAGCATGTCTTTTAGTATTTTGGTTTTTAATACAGAAGTCAACAATTCTCTTCATCACATCGCCCTTTTCTTTTAGAGCCCTTGCTATTTAATTCACTAATTAACATTTATTTGCATATACGAGGTCCGTCCAAATATATGATTAGTTTTTAGTCCACCATTTATTAAAGCAATGTCAAAAATATCACCAAGTATTTTAAATATCGCAACGTTTGGCGGGTAATCGCCATAACCGACAACGCTATTAGCAGGAAAATATATCTAGACTCATCGCTGACTCACATCAAAAAGCAGTGTTGCCAAAATGATGATTTTATCATATTTTTGATGATTTTTGAACCAAAATATGATTTGATAATTTTTTTCTTAAATTATGATATCTAATTTATAAAACTATGATTTTTGTATTTCAAGTGTGTACTACTTTCATTGTAATTGTACTGCACAGTGAATTTAAGTTTTGTATCAGCTTGTTGTAAACAAAACAAAATATTTTAAAGCTCATCCTGTCAAATACCAAGATTGTATGAGAAAATTTTAGAAAATAACGACCTCAACTTTGAAAATAAAAGTCTATTTCTACACAACAAAAAAGTCTATCTGGGTGTTTTTGTAAGATTTTTAGCTCAAAGCTCACTGCAAATAAAACAAATGAATTTATTGAAAATTGTATGGCATTTTACATTGAGTTATGTAAACAACTGTTAAAACGATTTGATTTTAACGATACGTTTTTAGAGGGCTCTCTTGTCTTGACCCTTTTAAAATTATAAGTAGAAAAATTAATTCTCTTTTATTAAACTCCGTTTCATAAAATTCAGTGATCACTTTACAACTCTAGATAATCTTAGGAATTTTTGGTCAAAAGTTTCAAAAATAACACGTGCTGACAACATTCCAGCTTTTCCGGTGTTGTCAAAATTTGTTCGAAACTTATTAAGTCTTCCCATTTCTTCAGCAAAAGTCGAACGAATATTCTCAACAGTCAATTAAAAAAAAAAAACTCATATCGAAATATATTACACAACAGCATTCTCGAAGGTAACTTATACGCAACCGATTATTTAGCAATAAGAAACTGTTCCTGTTATAATTTAAACATTAACCAAGATATTATTAAAAATTTGAAACCCTGTATATATTATAGTAAAAGTTCTGTGTAAAACTTCATACACTTTTAACAATAATAATTTAAATACATACAATGTATGTTGTTATATGTATTTTAAAAAATTATGTATTAAAAAAATGATCATTTTTTTCATAAAATATGATTTTTTATGCATAGGATGATTTTCTTCTCAAAGCTTCTGGCAACGCTGACGTGAGTAAATAAATACGACTGGGAGTGTATAGCGTCAGAGTATCATACAAATACACCTTAACAATTTAAGTGCTCTCTGGCGCTTACATACATATACATACTATATAGTCACATTTACGGCACTATTCACGTAAAGTGGCGCCAAGCATGTAGGCGCCAACAACCGACAGACCACAACTTTTAATACATATTCCTACAGACATTCATTCTTATGCCTGCACTTTTATTTATGTGATTTTTTAACTTTTTTATTGAGTGTTTTTTCACGATGCTTTTGCTGCCGCTAACTTATTCTAACTACAGCAGTCAGCGGTCGGTACGTTGTTTGGTTGGTTAGTGGCTTGATTGTTATAATTATTGAAATTGTTGCTTTTTGTTGCTGTTGCTCGCGGATGTTGTCAGCAGTGTTGCCAGGGGAAAAAAAGGAAAAATTTACGCTTTTAATTCAAAAAATATCATTTCTACATTAAAAGTTCATTTTTGAAATTTTCCTTAAATAAATAATAATTTAATTTATATAAAATATAGTAAAAAGTTTTTTATTTCATATTTTAGGGAAAATAACACAGCAACAAATTCATTTACTAAACAAAAACAAAACCAAAATAATAAAAAAAACAAGTAAGAGTGCTATATTCGGCTATGCCGGATATGCCGAATATAGCACTCTTCACCATCTATGTAAATCTAGTTTAGTTAAGTAACTCCAATCAAAAAAGTAAATATTGGTACTGCATATATATATATAATTTTTCTCTTAATGGGTTATTTTTTAGTATTTCCTTAAAGATCCCTTCAAAAGCTTTAAAACTATATCCATATTGATATTTTAAAAATTTCAGAGCACCGTAACTCGGAAAATGTGGGCGAGTGCCAATTTTTTTCACTTGATGATATGAAAAAGAGGTATATAGGTATTGTCGAATTCTCTCTATGTTTATACATAAGCCAACGTTAAATTTTTTGCAATCCGCACATAATAAGCACACCTGTTATATAACTATTATTTAAAACACATTTTTATGGGATTGAAGCGGTTGCGGCCGTCTTTAATCTTGAACGTTTATTTTTATAATAAATTTTGTTTTTAAAAACTAACGTAAAGATACTTAAAATATATTAGCAATAAACTGCTGGCGCAGCAGAATTTTCACGAAATTAGAAACCCGCAATTCGGTGGGAACCGAATTGTATTAAAGGCAAAGTTAAATAAGATATACTGTTTATTAAGTGCTGGTGTAGCTGAATAACTAAAGAAACTAGATACTTGTTTTTCGGTGGGAACCAAATTAAATTAAAGGTAAACAAGTATCTGCAAAGCTCATGTTTTGCAAATGCTGCAAAACGTTAGAAAAACCGTGAGCTTTAAAGAGCTGCATTAATTGGAATTTAAATAAAATGTATTATAGATTTTTACTACACACCATCGTAACGCGTATCAATCAAAGTAAGCGTATGACGATCAAAGTAAGCAATCACAGACTCGTGATACGATAAACGCTGCTCTGGATGGAAATATTGGACGCATCGTACACATTTTGTCATTTGCGTTGTTGTGCAGATAATTTAAGGCAAAATAAATATTTTGGCCGATAACTCTAAATCGGTTTGCTGGCATTGCATTCGAAACAGCTTGATTGCATACGCTCTGCTGGTTGCAAATATCCACTGTTTATTAAGATACATATATATGACCCAATGTTATTTTCAATTATAACTGAAGAAAAACAAAACGAAAATAAAAAAATAAAAACGTATGACAAAATATTTCATACCGATGATATTCATGAGCATTTAAATTTGGACTCAATACTAATATTTCAGTATGGAAAAGTGCATGTTCTCGGAATTCAATAAAACTAATTTAAGTAGGATTTTTTAATAAATCCGTTATACCTTTTTCTTTTAAAGATTGAGCTTCGAACGAATTTGCAACACTAGTTATTTTAAAAATACTGTTATTACAACCGTTATTAAACAAGTTTAAGCCTTATTTGCTGAAAACTTCAACATAAAATTACTGACAATTTTTCTGTTATATAACCCAGCATTTCCTGAAGGATGTTTGTCAAATTTTTCAAGCGGCATAACTGAAGTTGCTAACAATTTTTAACAGGATACTTAATTTTTAGCGCGAAATGCAGCTCACACTATTTCACACTTGGGGAAAATTGTTGCCAGAATCATTATGCTATTTGTAAACATGAAACATTTCGTGATTTCTCACGAATTGAGCAAAGTAAAACTTTAGCAACGTTTTTTTTTTTTTTGTTTAAAATTTTTATGTAGGATTTTGATAGCATTTGCAGTTAACCTTTGTTATTGAAATCATATATTAAAGAATGTAAAAAATATAACCAAATGGCAACCTTGGTTGCCAAGAGCTTTAAAGGTTTGCATTTGTAGATCGGAAAATATTCAAACATTTATACGAGTATTGGCAAGAAACTGATTTTTCTTAAATTCAGCGACGGCCAAAAATAAGAGTAAACACGTTTCGTGCTTTTACCTAAATTAAGCAGTGGCCGTTAAATATGATTTGAACCGAAAATAATGGCTTACAATGTATCCTACATTTTCTTTTATTGAGGCATAAAACCAGAAATTTTTAACGATGATCTCACGGTGAAAACATTTATACTTTTGTATGAAATTAAAAAACAAAGAAACACTTAAGCAAAACAAATAAAAATAAATAAGTAAATAAATAAAATACTTGCTTCACTTAAAAAAAAATCTTTCGGACGGAAACTTTCAAATTTATTTTCTTCGTTACAATGGCATAAATTAAGGTCATTTTTAATTAAAAGCCTCAAAACAAAAAGCTAAGGCTCGATGTATGTACATATGTATGTATGCAAACGGCTCAATATGATAGCATAAGTTCTTGTGAAATTATAAAATCTGTTATGACCTGAGAAAATGATCGGTGTAAACGATAACTTGTTACAACGATTATATATTACCCACTGAAAAAATGCACTTAGATTAAATAATTCTAAACTAAAAAATAGGTTTTATTAGAAGGCGAGTTTATAACATTAACGTCTTAATATGATTTCAGGCATATGAGCGGGTCGTAAATCGGCAGTAGCAGTTCTACTGGTGTTGATGACTTTAGAAAGCAAATTTTTGCTTCTTAGCAAAAGATTCATTCTTGGAAGTGATTTAATTAGTAGACATCGAAATGTTTATTGAAACAAATTGCTGGCATCAGCTCTATTTACGAATCTTTATTTGGAATATCAAATTCTGTTAGTTTTGCAACATTAGATTTGCTAGTAATTTTGAAACTTATCAATGAATCCAACAAAATATATATTCAGCAGCAGAAGTTGAGGTCCTTAAAGAACATAACATGTCTCAATCATAAGTTATAATTAAAAATAGTTCTGCTGAACGTAAAAACACCTTTCAAATTTATTTGTGTAACTTTAAGTGAATTTGAAAAAAGAATGGCAATAATAAAATATGCTAGTAGTGTTATTTTGTTCACCCCTCACTATTTGTATTTAAACAATTAAAACATCATCCTAAGTTGGTTTTATAAATCATCTTGTAACTTGACTCTCACATAAAAACTAAATGAGATTTCTTTAACTTTTCTAAAAGCAAAACGAAAACCAAGAGTTTCTACAAAACTATATCGTGGCTGTATTACAACGATGTTTCTTTCAATTTTTAACGCAAACGGTGCGAGGTAGATACTGCTTAAAAATATCCATCGAATACTAACACACACTTGCTAGAACAAATATTTGGAAGTACTTAAAAATAATTGAGTTTTTTTTTAAATATGTTCTTGACTCGAAAACTATTAATATGACGGAACTAGGGAAGCGCATAAAAAATGTGAAGCTTTTATTTCGTGTAACAAAATAGATCCGCATTCGCTCAATAAAAAATGTTTAATAAAAAAAAGTCAAGTGCAAGCTGAAGAGTTCCGTAAGATGTAAAGGCAACATTGACATTATAGGTACGTAAAATTAAGGACCTCCACAGATTATCCGCGAAGGTCGGGACCAAAAGCATTATGGATAATTGAATTTAATATTTTTATTATTTAACAAGTAAACTGTGGTGTACATACATACAGGTATTTATATTAAAAAACTTAATGCTTCTGACTCATTGTATGCAAACAAGAGAATTCCCCCTTTTTAATGCTATTACGTATATTGTATGTATGTAGGTATGAATTTGAAAAATAATTGATTCGATTTATCGATGCAAGCAATTTTAAAACATTGCAAGCAAAAAACTGATCTTTGGCCATCACGGTTAATCAGGGTTACCAGTTATTCGTATCACAAATAATCGAGGCCCGACTGTATATATATGTATTTGTATGTATGGGGCTCAACCAGCGATAAGTTCTAAATCTATATATAATGGATACTTCCTATACGTGAAAATCAAATACCTATTGTAATATCTCCTAATTTAAAATTTTATTTTTTCCACTTGTTTTTATATCGGACAATTTCTAGTATTAGTTGTTGCAGCATATACTGTGAAAATTGTAAGTTTGTAGTTATTACGATACCTGAGATACACTTTGCGTACGGAATCCTAAAAATGGCAACAGGAATTTGTCAAATGCAATTTGATTTACTTTGCAGTAGTGAATTGTGCTTTGAATATTTTAAATGCAAACGTCACTCAGATTGTGATAATTCAAAATGCAACAGTTCTATTTATAATAAATTTGCCAACCCTGATTTTTATGTACTCAATTTTGTGTATATGTATGTATTAATAAGTTTGTGTTGTTGTATTGGCAAACGATTGCGGCAAAATTCATTACAAACGATTTGCGTAAATTTAGCTAGTGGCGCAAGGAAAAATTCTGCTTTTTGCCACAAAGCACGCGTGGTTGCTTTAGTACTTTTATTTATATTCGTATTATGGTTTGATAATTTTTGTTGGAAAAACTTCGCCAAAATACGCTTTAGACCCATTGGAAGTATTTAAAACGGTTACTCCTTAACAAGTTGTGTTTTAGTCGTTCGAGTGCCAAAACGTTTATACGATTTAAATAAAATGAATTGCAAATGAAAAGAATTTACTTGTTGCCCGAAATTGATTTTTGAATTGTTTTCTTTGTGTGTTGCTGTAAAAGTTGAATAAGAAACAAAATAAGACAAAGAATGTGAAACATACCTGTTTCGAGGATGCGACACCAGTGTAATGGATTGCAACATACATACACCGGGTCGCGTTCGTTCGGACACACGGGTAAACGTTTTAGTTGGGAAGCGTTTTTTAGATCTCGCCAAAAAAATAGGCGACATGCTATCACATATGGTTCTTCGTCGAGAATTTCGGCACGTCGTATGAGTATACAGTTCGTTTGACAGTTGGCCACATAATAGCATTGTGATGAGGTGGAAGAAATTTTGGATGTTGCTGGAAATAGGGGGATAACTTGATCGTGTCGCGATTTCACTGCTTTCAATAGTGACGATATTTGACTGGCCTTGAGTTGTTTTATTAGAGCGGTAAAATGTTGTTCGGGTGGGTAGTTGCTGCTTCTGTTCTCCAAATGATCTACACCACTCTTGGAGTGTTGGTAGTTTGATTTGCTGCAGGTATTGGTAATGGCATTGTTGTTGTTGGTATTGGCGTTGGAAAGAGCTAAAACAGAATTTGAGGAACCGAAAGTGCCGCCGCAGCAATTCCTTAGAATCTTGGCAGCCGTTGAGGCAAACGATGTTGTCGTTGTAGTTGTCGGCGTTGCAACTGTTTGAAAATTTGTTAGGATTTTTGATTGGGAAGACGTTCGACGAGCTTTTTTCTGCAGTTCGGCTGGTAACTCGTGACTGCTGGACGCTGTTTTTTCGCTCAGTTTTTCGTAATCGTCTACGAGCATTGTGTCGCCAATATTTTCGCAGTTGCAACCATCTCTGCTGAATGGTTGTTTTCGACTGTAGCCCGTATCGGAGTCTTTCGTTAAAAAAGGAGTTTCCGTTTTTCCGTCTGTTAAATGATGATAATGAAAAGTCAGACAGTTCACTGGCATTATTGCATTTGAGGAGTAATCTAACTCGGACATAGAACTGTAGGGCGGTGGTGGAAAACTGACGTTTTCCTGCCGGGAAGTGGTCCTCGTGTGGGCCGACGATGTTGAGCTCTCGCCATAGACGTCGCAACAGTCCAGCCACGACGGTTGTTGAGAATACTGTGTCATCATGATAAATTCTCGCGAATGAGGGAGGCGTTGATGTGGAAGGCGATGCGGCAGTGGTAGCTGTTTGGTCATTCCACGGACAGGTGCTGTTAAGTTTTTTGACGCATAACGCCATAGTTCTTTCTTCTCGCTTTGAAATTTCATGGAGAGACATTAACTGTAGTGGTAACATCGATCTTATCCTATTTACATTCTTCGCTTTAACGGACTTTTATTTTAAGGACACTTTTTAACTGACCCCAATTTAAGTTTAGTACTTATTTCTTTTTTTAACGTGTATTTTCTTGCTTGCGTGCACACACGAACTATCATAAAAAACTTGAATAGAAATATCGTTGGACTTTTAAGATCTGAAATTATATAGAAAATAAACATCGTTAAACACGGATTAAATTGTGAATATTTAAAATAATTATGTATTTAGTTAAGACAACGCACACACACACAAGGTTTCTATGATATCGATTCTGTCTATTCTAAGTAATATAAAATTTGGTGTAGGATTTACGTAAGCGATATGCACGTAGATACACAAACATATTATTGTTGTATGAATATATTAAAGATTATTTTTTGGTTGAAATAATTCATATGCTGCATAAAATGATTACATTGATATCTGTTGCTGCTGCTTCTTAAAAAAATAAAAAAGAAACAGGAAAAACAAAAAGTTTATTAATTAAACTAATATGCAATGTTACGGTTTGGAGATTAAGAAATTCTTCGAGGATATATTTTGCGTTTTGTGGATTTAAAGACGATTTTTGAGGATTTTTTTTAAATTATGTTTTTGGTTATTATAATTTCACTAATATTAAATAAATTTTACTTTTTTGCTACGTACAAGTTTGCTAGCATGGTAAGAAAAAAATTGTAAATTTAAAAATGAATTCGCCTCTTTTCAGCAATGAACTCAATAAAAACCAAAATAAGAAATAAAATGCCATACGAGAACCCGAAATATAGAATTATTTGTAGTCGGAACTTATGAGGGATTTCGGGAATAAAATTTATCTAATTGGGGATATGAAAAAAAGCCGGGAACCTTGAATTGGTACACAGTTTAATATTGTTTGAAAGTTTGTCTTACTATAGAGTACAGATTCAAACGTAAAACATTTTCAATATGTTATTGTCTTTTTGTCTTATTGATTCAATGGCGTTCAGTTTGGGTTTTAAAATAAAATTTTCAAGTTTTCTATACAAAATTTGGATAAAATCCACTGATGAGCTTTATGAGCAGTAGTGTAATGGCCATATGGATATGCTTTTCCCGCAGTAATACATTTCAATTTGTAGTTTAAAATAAAAAATATTTTATGAGAATATCATGAAATATTTATATTTGAAGAATTCAAGCACGATTAAAGTAAATTTTAACTTGAATTTCATTTTCTTTTATGTTACAAGTTCTATTGCTGCAATAAATTTGTTTCTCTCTTCGATATAAATGGTTCGTAACTTACATACATTTCTGAACATTTTGACAGTTTAATTGAAGATTATACTTTTGCTAAATCGGTGCTTTCTTTCTCCATGGTGACTTCTGCATGAATTTCTCCCCCAGTAGTCCGCTTAGCCGCACCTTCTCAATTTTGACCCATTTTTGGGCATTTGAAAAATGTCCATATGGAGGAAATGGGTAGTTTCACATTTTTCTTAATTCTATTACTAAAAACCTATACAAATTCTGAATATAGAATGTACAGTTCTGAAATCTATAATGTCGAGGCTTTCTCCCCCCAGTAGTCCGCTAAGCAGCACCTTTTCAACTTTTACCAATTTTTGGGCATTTGAAAAATGTCCATATGGGGAAATGCGTAATTTCACATTTTTCTTAATTCTATTACCAAAAACCTATACAAATTCTGAATATAACCTTTACAGTTCTAAAAATAATTTTTTCGACTTCATTTTAAAAATCCTTATATTTTGACTTTGTATATTTTGCTATTAATATACGAGTATAAACTTAATTTTATATACATTTATATCCTTTTTTTTATATAATATTTTTATTTTTCAAACGCAAATGTTAAAATAATTCAATTCTGTTAACTTAACATTTTCTGAGTGAAATGTATGCAAACTATAACAGGTTTGTCTAAAACGAAGCTAACTGAAGGAGCTATCTTCACACCCTTCTGCTTTGAAAATGATTAATGTGTTTCGGACGAAATAATCAACTTTTTTTAAAAATCATTTCTTTTCATTCCATTTGTTAAATGAATTAAAGTTGTTAGAGTGCAATTTATCGTCAATGGCTCCATCGATGGCAGCAACATGTTGTGTTCAGAGCTCTGGTTGTTCTTTTTTCCTCTATTTTATTTTATGGCAATGAAAACGAGTTAACTTAAATCAGCAGTAAAGAAACCATTTAGGCAGATTATCAACTAGATATTCGGCAAACCACTTAGCTATTTAGACATACGGATGAGTGTCGTGGTGTTTTTCTACTATAAAAGTACTTATTTTTGCAAAAAATCGATAAACTAAAGAAATTGTGAATGCTGTCTTTTTCTTCATTAAAACACAGTCACCGGCTATGTTTAGTTGTCCGAGTGTCACTTTGTTCTATAATTTAATATAGTTTTCGATATTTATTTTCGTAAGATATTAGTTTATTGAAAATTATTATTATTTTTTAAGTTTGTGTTCCTTATCACACCTTTTTGGTGGCACCAATAGAGTAGAATATTTACGACAACTTAAGCAGTGTCCGGTTGGGAGTGAAGTTTTCTTTATGTACAGTTTCAAATTATTTGCTTGCGTGCTGCAAGTCTATCTAAGTAACAGCAAAATAAAAACAAAAAATATATATGTATGTATTCGAATCAGTCAACATGCGAAAGAGTAGCAACAAACAACTAAATTTGTTGAAGGTAACAGCTTAAACATTTGGCGCCAGTGGGCGCCACTGACGTAATAAAAGAAATAATAGTAACGATGGCAGCGGCATGCATGGCGCCATAAGCAGACAGAAACAAATAATAAACACTATCGACGAGCCAACACACAAGTACAAGAGAAAAATACAGTGGCATTAAGCAGTGGAAATCAACCATTGATAATTGCACACAGTAACAGCTACGCACGTTCCCGAATTAAAGTTGGTGCTTATATACACAATCATCGTGGCCGCACTAAATATGAACAATTTTCTTACAAACTAAAGACAACATTCACTTGTTCTGTTTATAAATCTTATACATACATATTGGGACTCTCACGATCTCTATATTAATTTTTATATTGTTTACGGCTGAATCTCCGACTGTTTTTTACATTTTACCTTAATCTCTTTCGTTTCTTAAACTCTCTTATTTTTTTTTTTAATAATTGTGAAGATCATACTTTTACTCTTATTTTTAGGATCTTCCTAAAATATGGCAAGCAGGCCTGCCATATTTGTCATTTACCAGAATTTCGCCGATTTTTCGCCCCAAATTTATCAAAATGCCGATTTGCCGATTTTGGCTCAAAAATGCCGATTTTTTAATAAACAAAAGGTAAATTTGTTTGTTTTAGAAAAATTTATTTATTTTAAGCGACACTAAAATATTTGTACCATTAGAAAAAGACAACTGTTAGTAAGCCAGCACTTCTGTTACGGAGAAAAAGGGTTAGGCTTATTTGCTGTTATAAAAAAATCGTTGGAAAAAACAGTTCTTAACTGTATGATGTTAGATATTAGAAAATAAGAAGTTCTCGCTGGGGTTAATGACGCTACCGATCTATGAACTACCAAGTCAGTGTGTTTGGTTGTACGTACATGTGTGAAATTAAAAATACAGGAATATTTCTTTAGATTGATAAAAATAGAAAATGCTACCCAAATGTTTGTACAAGCGTTACACAAAATCACAAAAAACTATAGCGAAAACGAATATAAAAAATATAAAAATATATCAATATGATAATTTATTATTCAGAATGTGGATATGCTTTCCCCACAGTATTACATTTCATTTTGTGTTTTTTTATATAATAAATATTTCATGAGAATATCATGAAATATATTTATTTGAAGGAATCAAGCACGATAAAAGTAAATTAACAAATCAAATCTAATTATCCTCTTTAAATATATTCTTGAATTGTTAATAGTTTAAACAGAAAATTTTTATGTGAGTCAACAGCCATATGGAAAGGCTTTTAAGAACTGTAAGTAATTTTATAAAAATCGATGAACTTTATTTAACGGAATTTATTAATGGAGAGCATTTTGTGAAATTTGATGAGATTTATTTGGGCTCATTGGCTAAAGAGTAAATATAAGAATCAAAACATAACAAAAACGAAATTAATAAATTTTTAAATAGCTGCATCAATTTAAATTTAGAACTTACAATTTAGATATTAAAACATTTTGATTTTGAACATAAATCTTATAAAATGTTAAATTATTTGATACTTTTCGTTAATGAAAAATATATTTTATTGTATTCAACATCTGTTTTTTTAGCTTCCCGCTTTTTTCCGATTTTTTATAATTAAAGTGCCGATAAAGCTTGATTATTTTGTGCAAATCTGCCGATTTCTTATCAAAATTTTCTGGCACCCCTGATGGCAAATGTAAATGTTTGCTGTGTTTTTGTGTATAACATTTTTTAGTTGTTATTGTCTTCTGTCTTATAGATTCAATGGAGTTCTCATTTAATCAATTTTGCTTTTGATATAAGACTTTCTGTTTTTCTATACAAAATTTGGGTAAAATCCACTGATGAGCTATTTGAGCAGTAGTGAAATGGCCATATGGATATGCTTTCCCCGCAGTAATATATTTCATTTTGTAGTTTAGTTTAAAATAACAAATATTTCATGAGAATATCATGAAATATTTATATTTGAAGGAATCAAGCACGAATAAAGTAAATTAATTAAATTTTAAAAGATTCCGAATAATAAATTTTCATATTAAATAACATAGTGTAAAAAAAGTGAGGTCAATCAATGTACAGGATTTAAGTAATCTTTATATTAAAATATTTTAATAAATGTTAAGAAAAAATATTTAAGAATACATATCAATTATTATTATACTTAAATCTACTTATAATATCTTTCGTAGAAATGCAGTTGTTACGATATATGTTACTTACATTCATGTCTGATATTACTGCCAGTAAAGAATTTAGTTTTAATAGAAAAAGTTCTTTCGACACAAGCATTACTTGTGGGAACAATCAACATATTAAGACATCGTCATCGACAACTCCTTCAAGTGGTAAGTACTAGCATCATCCTGGTCAACGTAAACTTTAGGCTAGAGCTCTTACAGGCTTTTTGGTACTTTATTATCGAAATATTGAGTCCAATTTTTGAAAGGAAGATTTCCCTACTGTGTTTCATAAATGCCAAGTGGTTAATTATGGTCTCCAAATTTTTTAAATACATTTTTAACTGCAGAAATATTTAATATGAGATACAGAGTTACAGCAATTTGAAATTCAAAACGGACAATAAACTGAAATAAACATGTTTTCTGAAAGTCGATCAAGCATTTTTATTAGCAACTTTTTTAAATATGGAAAACAACTTTCAATTCAATTCAGTTTAAAATTTTGTTCTAAAATCAACGCTGTCTATATTCAAAAACGAATTTTGTAAATGTTTTTCTTCTTTAAATTTTTCATTCACTCTTTATTATACCTTTTTTGCTGTCGATTTAATTTGATTCTTACTGCCTTTTATGAAAGCGCCCTTACCATTTGACCATGGCGAAGTCTCGTACCAGGCGGTGGCAGTGGCGACTTCATTCATTTTTGCCAAGCATCGCTGATTTTTTATATTATACATGATTTCGCCATGCATTTGACTTTTAGTTCTGAAATTAATATATATTTGCAAACACAAGGCAGATAAAAAAGTACTTAAAGCAACTTTAGTTAATTCGCCAATATACATATGTGCAGTTTTTGCCAACCTCAAAATATATAAAAAAAATGTTATCGTAGAGAAAATCATACAGAATAGCCAAAAATTTCGCCAAGTATTTTAAATACCGTGAAGAATCACGCCTCTCGCCATTTTAAAATTTTTATCGCCAAGAAGGAATTTTTCTCACCACGTTTGGAGAAAAATCGCCATAACTGACAACTCTGCTAGTGCCGTCTCTACAACTTCGCTTTTTTATTGCTTTGAAAATTAATATGTCAAAAAGCAACAGTGTTGCCAAAGCGGCGTTTTTCCCATTTTAGAAAATACTGATAAATTATCAGTAAATATCGTATTTATAACAAAAAAAGAGGATGCCTCTTAATATTTGGAACAACTGGGTTATGGCCCGTAAAAAATCGAAACAATTTAAAATTAGCTTAATAATATAAATGCTATTAAATGGAATAATCTAATGGATACTACATATTTTTGGTACGAAGTTTATGAATATCAAAATGCGGCTGGAAATAAAATTTTCAAAGAGCTAGCTGAGTTTGCCTTGCGATTATTATCATCATCGTCATCGTCTAATTCAGAAGTGCAACGAGTTTTTAGACAACTTAATATAGCTAAATTAAAGCTCAGATCGATTGCAAACCCATATGGTAACTGATATTTTAACCGTTAAGTATGTCAATTCCTCATTTTTTTTTTGCCTCTTTATAATTACTTTGTTGTTTAAGATAAGGTCTCCGTCGGTATAACAAATACTACTACGAATACAAGGTTCCGAAAAAATTTGTAAACTTAGTCGGAACCTCAATCAAAATCTTAACTAGAGATAAACAATTAATTATTGCCATATTCATAACAAAGAATAAAAAGTTGTTTTATGAAAACGGCAGTTAGTATTTAAAAACAGTATTAAACAAGTATGAGTGCTATTTGCGGCTATGCCGAATCTTATAAACCCTTCACCATGTAAATTTAGTTTACTGAAGTAACTCCAATGAAAAAAACAAATATTGGGGTGACAGAAATTAAAAAATAAAAAAAATGGTACTGCGTATATATTATTTTACATAAAAATGCCATCGGCTTTTACTAGGTTAAATATCTCTTCAGAAGATTTTAAATGTTAACCTTATTGATATTTCCAAAAATTTGAAAATTTCAGAGCTCCGTAACTCGGAAAATATGGGTCAAGAAACGTTTTAGCTGTTAATATCAGCGCTTTTTTGTTTCTACTAGTTAGCGGTTTCTAGCGTTTTTTTAAGTAATATCTAGCGGGAATTGGTTCAATAGTTTTGGCAACACTGAAAAGCAAAGAGTAATAAGAGAGAATTGATTGAAAATCGTTAACAAACGGCGATGTATTTGTTAAACATACCCATTTTTGAAATTCTGAACTACAAAGCAACAAAAACAGCCATGTTTTTTTTTTTGCAATAACAGCAAGTTGTAAAATATAAACTGGGCGGAAGACACTACCTAGTAAAATAAATGTACTTTGAAATATAACAACAATTGGATTCTTTGGCAGTGTAACCAGATATTCAAATATTACAATAATAATTTAATGTCAAAAAGCCACTAAAATTAGTCAATTTGTTTAATTTTGGTGTGTAATTTTTAAATAAATTTATCTTCTGACAACCTAGCAAAATAAAATATTTTTTTGCGATACACCTGCTATATGTTTCCTTAACTGGCTCGAATCTCTCAATATATCTTTAAATATTACAGCATACTTTAGTTGTTTATAATACATAATTATCAAACCACACTTTTTCAATGTGAACAATAATTTTTTTTATTTTTCAAAAGCACTATTTCAGCAACTCAGTTTTGAAAAGCACAAAACACTAACAAAAAAATTAAAACCTGCCATTAATACCCTGATAACTTCTTCTTTTATACGTATTTAAAGTTCTAAACACTGAACCTTTTAGCTTTAAGCATTTGTTCGTATATAAATGAATTTTACATTCGTCAAGCATAAGCGTATGGATTGCTTTTGTAAACAAACGCAGAAAAACAAATGTGTCTTAAGAAAAAAACTTAACGACCAGCAGCCAAATCCTATAAAAAAACAACGTTAAGATGTAACTTTAACAAACGGTTCACATTTAATAAAATAAATGCATACAGCCAGAGAAAAAAGATGGCTGTGATATGGTCACAATGACCATATTATGTTCTTTGTAACAAAGTATAGTTTCGGTGAACAAATTATTGTTGTCAGTCATTATATACATTTTTTTGTTATCAATTAATCGTTATATAGTTACTTTGAACAAAAAATGCAACATAGGGTGTTTTAGCTCAAAACAGCCACCATCACCATCTATGTAAATCTAGTTTAGTGAAGTAACTCAAATCAAGAAAGCAAATATCGGGATGACAGAGAATTAAAAAAAAAAAAAGAAATTGGTACTGCATATATGTATATTATTTTACATAAATTTGGCATCGGCTCTTAATGGGTCAAGCTTTTTTAAAAATTTTAAGTATTTCCTTAAGATCTTTTTAAAAGCTTTAAAATGATATACATATTAATATTTTAAAAAAATTTGAAAGGTTCAGAGCCCCGTAACTTGGAAAATATGGGCGAGCGCCAATTTTTTCACTTAACGTTTTTTTCTTATTTTTTATTTCTCTATCGCCTGATATATTTATGTTCTTGATTGGAGTTACTTTATTGTTCCAAATGCTTTGGAAAAATTAGAGGTAGGCGTGGTGTTTTGCCTGCTTCCTCGAAGGAAATGAACCGATCATGCTGATTTCCAATAGCACCTCTTTCGACACTATATCTGATCGATCGACATATTTTTTCTTTTTTTTTTGTGAAATCTAGTTTGCCTCGGAAAGCTTGAGTATAGGTTTAGTAATTTGTTTGTTAGCTATCGGTGCATGTGCAAATGCTTAAAATTTATACAGTACAGTACAGATACAGTCAGCCTTTATCGTCAAATCGAAAATATCGTTATATCGAATGAATTTTTTGATTGTTGAAACTGCAGAGTAAAGCTATTTTTTAGTTTTATTATATGTACGAGTATGTATTTATTATTATAAATATAATAGAAAACATTAAAAACATGAAATTCAGTAATTTATTGGCAAGCAATTATTTCTAAATTTCCATTTTATGAAAAAGAAGAGTCTATGAAGATTTAAAGAATTGAATAATGGTGTTTTGCTTTTGAGGAACTACTAGGCTAATACGAATGGCTTCTTCTTTAAGTTTTTTCTCAAAACTTATTCCACAACAATCTGATCAACAATGGCAATGAGTGTTAAAAACAATACAGAATTCTAAAATACAACAACTGGAACAATTACGGTATTTTTTGGCTTGTTTGCGTTTTTCTTACCTACCTTTTAGAACCACTAAAAAAACACTCTGTGTTGCTAAGTTCTATAAACACAAAAATAACCCCTTTCAAAAACTCCAACATTCTATGCGTACGGAGAGTATGAAAGAGAGCAGTAGTTGAATACAAAAACAATAATAATTTTACCTTTTTAGTGTGTAATCGTTATATTGAGTACAACATTTGTTGACACCCATCGTAATATAAGGTACACAATGGTAATGAATTGTGCCATCGTTAAATCGCATGATCGTTATACCGGAATACTACTGTACAGTTATTTATTGTTGGAGAAAATAGCTAAAAAATGTGTAGAAATTGATTTTTTGTGAATTTATGTTTTTAAATAATTTTTATAGTAAATCCTTAATAATTAAAACAATAAATATATTTCTACTTTACCAACAACCAAGGAATTGAAATTAAAGACGTGCACTAGTATATCCAACAGTATGGTAAAAACATATACATATATCATATACGTATATCATATACATATCAGTTACAACATATACAAACCAACGCATGAGTGTAGTTGATATTGTATGCTTTCGCTTGTGCGTACTCACACTATGTATATAAACCAGTGATGCCCAAGCCATACCACAATTGTGGAAAAATAATTTACACACATTCCTATGATCTTTTGTTTAGTCGTCGATTTAACATCGACGAATGCACATGTTGTGGATGTATAATTTTTTTCTTTTGATACACTAAAAGAAAAAATTTTAAATTTTTTACAGCAAAAAAGCGAAGTATGGCATTTCAAAGATACTCTGGGATTGAAAATGCTTTTGGCGGTATGCAGTGCCTTTTATGTAATAAAACATTAAAAAAAGAGAGGCATTTTGGAATTTTTCATTTAGTATTATAATGTATCGTGTTTGGTGGTTTAATAAGAAGTGATTTATTATTATTTCATTTCATACTTAACAACTAGTTTGACAGATCATCTTTCAATAATATATTAATGGTGTTATCACGTAACTCACACTTAGATGGCGCCACACCACAACTCCCATCTCAAGTTTAATAATAAATATTCATTAAATTTTGGGTTTATAAACAAGAAATACAAAAAATAAATTTTGTTATAATAACTGAATTTAACCATTTTAAAGCAAATACTTTTTTTTAACTAATAGGAAATATAGTTATATACAAAAGCTCTTTTTTCCAATACAAAAACGACAAGCATAACTTACACGTAGTTTTCTATACTTTTAAATATAAAAATAATTTTGAAATATACAAAATATAACATAGCATAAAAAATTATTCTTTGTAATTAGGACGTTTCAACGCCTTAAATTACGAGATCTAGTCTCTTCTTGACATGGAGTAACGTTCAGCTGTCCACCCTCTTCCCCAGAAGCTGATTTATCAGAATCTGATGGGTTTTTGTCGATGGAAGTACCTGGAACCGTTTGCTCGCTCACATCAGCACTCTCCGTTTTGTTTTGTGTACCGTGAATCATTTGATTAATATGTGTTTTAACTATTCTGTTATTTCGAGTTATAATACAACAATACGATTGCGGACCAAACGTTCTTTAATCGTAGCTTCTTGCCATGAAGCTTTATTCGGATTAGAATAGTCACGAACAAAAACATTTCTACCGGTATCAAAATTAATAATTCGTGCCCCTTTATGATTTTTGGTGTTTGGCAAGTGACTCTCAACCATTTTGTCCTTCACTAAAGGTGGACTAAGCATACTAAAACGTGTCTTAATCTCTTTACCTAATAACAATTTAGCAGGCGTTTCACCTGTAGTGCAATGTTTTGTTGATCTATAATCAAACAAAAACGTATTTACGATCTCATCGAGATTTTCACCATCACGTAGATTGGCCAAAACAGACTTTTTAAAAGTTTTTACAAAATTTTCGGCTTGACCATTGGTCGCCGGGTGACCTGGAGCGGTCAAAACATGCTTAATATTATTTGCCTTCATGAAAATTTGGAATTCTTCGGCTGTAAACTGTCGCCCGTTATCACTCACTAGAGTATCTATTAACCCAAACCTTCCAAAGACTTCAAGCAATTTGCTGATAGTAAAACTTGACGTTATACTTTTTGTTTTAAATACCTCGACCCACTTTGAGTACGAATCGATGATTAAAAGAAAGTAAAAATTCTTAATAGGACCCACAAAATCAATATGAAGTCTGGACCACGCGGAATCTGTGGACCTCCTTGGAATTAATGGACCTTTTTCAGGACTTGGTTGGCCTAATTTACATGGAATACAATTAGAAACTAATTTTTCAATATCGTGGTCTACTTTAGGCCACCACACATACGAACGAGCTAAAGATTTAGTTTTTACTATTCCAAAATGTGAATAATGCAACTGCTGTAAAATTTTTCTACGCAATTTTTTTGGAACTACCACTCTAAAACCCCATAAAATACAATCGTATTCTACCGAAAGCTCGTCCTTACGACTAACGAAAGGGACAAATTCATCCCCCTTCAACGATCCAATTTTGCCAACCTGAATGGCTTCTTTCAATTTAGCCAAAATAGGGTCACGTCTAGTTTCCCTAGAAATATCTTTAAAATTTAAATTTAGCCTATTATCTCGACTAATATAATTTACAAAACCAAAGTCTTCACTGACTTCTACTACTTTTCGTTGAGGAAAACGAGATAAATGATCTGCAGAATTTTCTGCACCTTTAACAAAACGCATGGTATAATTAAAACCAGATAAAATAAAAGCCCACCTTTAGATACGAGCTGCTGCCATAACAGGCAACCCTTTACTTTCTCCAAAAATAGCTAAAAGTGGTTTATGATTTGATTCTAAGGTAAAATGAATACCAAGCAAATATTGTTTAAGTTTTGTTACGCTAAAAACAATAGCCAACGCTTCCTTTTGTACAGTACTGTAATACTTTTCGGCGTGTGTAAGCGCACGAGAAACAAAAGCTATGGGCTTTGTCGACCCATCTGCACACATATGGGACAAAATACCCGATACCGCGTAATTAGAAGCATCCGTTGAAAGCAATATAGGCAGTCTAGGGTTAAAATGAACCAAAATTTTATCGGACGTCACCTCCCCTTTCAACGACTCAAAAGCATTTTGACACAACTTAGACCATTTAAATTTTACGTCTTTTCGCAAAAGTTCATAAAGAGGTGCCTTTTTATGGGCAAAATTATGAATAAATTTTGAATAATAATTCAGCATCCCCACAAACGCTCTAACCTCAGACATATTTTTAGGAACTGGTGCCTCCAGGACTGACGAAATACGATCCTTATTCATACTCAAACCATCCCGATCAATGTTAAATCCTAAATAAGACACTTTATCTTTGAAAAATTCACATTTAGTATTATTAAGACGCAAACCTACAGACTCTAGCTTAGTTAATACCCGCTCAATAGTTTTGACGTGATCCTCAAAATTACGACATGTAATGATAATATCATCAAAATAGTTTACTACGTTTGGAATACCACGTAAAATATTTTCAATAGTTTTCTGAAAAATAGCGGCTGCAGGCTTGACTCCAAATGGTAAACGAGTCATTTTAAATATACCCATGTGGGTACTCCATACGCACAACAGTTGAGAACTTTCATCTAACAACAACTGATTATAAGCATTAGACAAATCTAATTTTGTAAAAAGTTCTCCACGAAGAGAAGCAAATAGTTCGTCAATTAACGGAAGAGGATATTAAACGTCTTCTAAATATCTATTAATGGTAGATTTATAATCCCCGCAAATACGGATCTGACCATTGGGTTTAATAATGGGTACCAAAGGTGTGCCCCACTCCGAATTGTCTACTTGTACCAATACGCCTTTTTCAACTAAATTCTGTAATTGTATTTAAATTTTTGAACGCCAAGCCAAGGGCACAGGCCTTGGTTTAACGTTTTCCATTAAATTTAACGTTACCGTACCCCCTGTGTATACACCTAAATCTTCTTTAAACACGTTTACAAAACGTTTCTTTATGCTTAGTACACATTCACTCATGTCCCTTATTAAATTGACATTCGAGAGACCGATACCGAAGATCGTCATAAAATCACAACCTAATATAGGAGGGCTACGCGTATTTGTAACAACAAAACGTAAATTTTTAACTTGGCCACGAAATCTCACCGTTGCTAAAAACTCACCAATAACAATTATGCCCTCTCCCCCGTAGGCACATAATTTTTTTGTACAGGGATTCAATTTCTTGCCTTTAAAAAAATTACCAAATGTTTCACTCGACATCAACGAACAAACGGCCCCAGTATCCAAAACAAACTCCACCATTACATCATTAAGTTCAACCGACAATGTAAATGGAGCAGCAGAACGTTCATCCGTTACCCTGTAAACAGAAAAAGCATTATCATTATTATATTCATTTAACCTTTCACAACAAATATTGCTAGGCAAATTCCTATTTGACACTTGAATCACATTAATTTGATTATTATGGCATACACTAGCTAAATGCCCTACCCTGTGACATTTGTTACAAACACTACTTTTGTATTTACATTTATCACTTGCGTGATTCTTCCATCCGCAATGAGTACATTTCGTTTTTGCCTTCTTGCTGCCGTTATTCTCGTAGACATTAAATTGTTTGTTGTTTTTACTGCTACTCGTTGCTTCATCTTTGCTGTTGTTGTTGTTGTTGTTATACTTTTTAGGTCCCCGCGCATATTTTCTTTGCACATAATTAACCTCTTCACTTATACCCCTTTGCGCATACAGCTTAGCCTCCATAGTTAACGCCTTCCTTAACGCCACTTCTAAAGTAAGGTTTTCATCTTCCTCACACAGCCTTTCAAAAATTTTGCCATCCAATCCAGTGACAAATTTATTTAACAAAAATTTTTCCAGCTGTGCTCCAAATTTGCACTCCATTGCTAATTTTTTTAAACGTGCATACCACACTGATACGGATTCCTCATCCCTTTTCTTTGCTTCAAAAAAATTTCTACGCTCTCGAAATATTATCACTGGGGGTGAATAATGCTGGTTTAGCATGTCACATAACTCCTTATAATTCTTCTTGGCAGGTAAATCAGGGAAACACAATTCCCTCAGCAAGCCATACGCTTCAAGGCCAACAGCCTTCAACAACGCTGACGTTTTTATACGGTCTTCTTCCACTGCCGCCTCCACAAAATGAGAATCCAACACCTCTTGCCAAAGACACCACTTGTCCACCACCGGCCGGAACTCCCTTATACCAGTCGCCACGGATGTTGTAAAAATACTCTCGTTGTGAGCTATTGTTGTATCACCTGGGGCTGGCATCTTTACACTATTAACCAAAAAAAGACCACCAAAATACACACGATCTTTTCTTTTACACAGAAAATTTGCTTATTTATTATATATGTATATTATATAGAAACAAAAAGTTCTTTTAATACAAAATCTATTAAAATTATGTATGTATGCAAAATTAACTGTTTTTTTATGTATCTGCACACTGTTTTATTTTTTTTTTTTTTGTATTTTACCAAAACTCGTCGCCACTATAATGTATCGTGTTTGGTGGTTTAATAAGAAGTGATTTATTATTATTTCATTTCATACTTAACAACTAGTTTGACAGATCATCTCTCAATAATATATTAATGGTGTTATCACGTAACTCACACTTAGATGGCGCCACACCACAAGTATTAAAGAAATAAAAAAGAATTTATCTTAGATCTTGCAATTTTAGCTGATTTAGCCGTTTTTTAAAATAAATTGAATTTAGAATCTCAAAGCACGAGGGAATGAAGGAACAGAGTTAACTCGGTTAACTAAAAAAATATTATGCTTATTCGAAATTGCAACAAAAAAGCTGAAAATAGAAAATTTCATATATAATTTTTATGACATTTTTTATTATAATTATTTTAAAAAGAATTTTTACTTGGATTTAAAATACTTTAGTTTTTTACTGTTACCAAGTAACATATTTTTTTCACTTAGCAACTTTTCTTACATTTAAGAATTAAAATTTTTACTTGAATTTAAATTAAACTTTAATTTTATTGCTTATGTGCACTATTTTATAATGTTACCAAGTAACAGCAATTTTTCATTAATCAATTTTTTTACGTTTAAGAGATGAAAATTATTTTATAACATAATTCTGCTAAATTTTGTTTAAACTAAAATTTTTTGACTTAAATGTAAAGTACTTTAAATTTATATTATTTGGTTATGTGAAATATTTTATAATTTTACTAACTAACACCGTTTTTATTAAACAACTTTTCTCATAGTGTAACTTTATATTTCTCACCGATACAAATACATTTTATATTTTGGGCACAGGGCTGCCGTTTTTGGTTATTTCTAACCAAAAGTGGTTATTTTTTTTCTTTAATGTGGAGATGTGAATATTTTTCTCATTTTGGTTATTTTTTCTCCAAAATAATAATACACATGTACATATTTTTTATGTTATACTTTTTAAGCTTTTATATACTTCAATTTTCCGAATTGCTAGCAAGACAACTGAAAATAAAACAGCTGTGACTTAAATCGCTAGTGCAGCCACCTTTCATGAATTCGCCTTTATTGCTACTCACTTGCTTATAATACTTTTCTTTTACAACACTGTCAACAGCTTTTAATTTTGCTAAATGTAAAATTTCACTTCAAAATGCAATGAACTTTTAATAAGTAAATCAATGGTCTCAAACTATTATACTGTGAACTGCAAGTTTTGTTTACTTTGTTTTAAACAAACTTTTATTATTTTGAACATACGTGTACAATCGTTACTTATTACATACATACATATGTAGGTAAAAGAATTTTATTTTTGTTATTATTATTAACTGAATTTAAATCAAATAAGTTACATTATAATAATGTATCCATTTTAAATGTTATTTAATAAAAATACTACATATTGAAATTTGGTTATTTTTTTCATTTGGTAACTTCTAAAGCAAATTTTGGTTGTAAAAATTTTTTGGTTGTGGCAGCACTGTTTGGGCATCACTGATATAAACACGCAGTTTGAACATTTAAAAAATCAAAAATTGTGAGCAGTTTAATGCTAGCGGGGTTAAGAGATAAGAGGGAAGAAATTTCTGTGAGCGCAACCAAAACTCAAGAGAGTACAATATTAGTTTTGTAAACAAGACAGATTTATACACATATGCGTTTAAAAATGTGTGTGGATGTTCATAAGAATTGTTTTGTTAAAGGAAAGTATTGAGAGACAAAAACACATATTTAACATATAGAAACGTACATACATACTTTCATATCTACATATAAAGAAGAATGTGCTTCATAACATTTTATTTCTGAATTCTATCTTTCCTACTTGTTTAATAATTGTTTGCAAAATAAGCTTAAAGACAAAACTATATGACTGCTTTTGTTATTGTAGGGTAAATATATATTTTTATTTGTGTATTTTTAAAAATATGCATAATCGCAATGAACTAATCATACCCTAAGTTACGTAGTAATAAAATAAGGCATTTATTTATATATATTTATTATTACATTTTTTGTTAAGTTTATTTAACCTGCATATAGATTCAATATATATAAACCTCAATATGAATTTGATAGCTAAATTTATAAATTAAAATTGCCAAGCAAAATAAATTACTGGCGCTTTAAAATTTAGACTTTCCCAGTACTTGTTGCTTTGCACTCATGTGTTTCCCATGAGCAATGCTTTCTTAGCAACATAAGTATAAGCAAATTCGGAATTTCCAACCTGTTTTTGTGACAAGAGTTATTCTCGTCAAACCAGACATAATAATTTTAGTACACAAGGACATTGCTTCGTAATATATTTTTTAGCTGCTGTTTTTACAAAATAGTATTTATAATCCCTTTATGCGAATTTTTATAGTTCTTAGAACGGATATACATTTCCGATGGATATGTCAGAATTTGTGAAGGTTTAATTATATCTATTATTCTGCATTAATAGCAAGAAAATCGTTGAAATATCGCATTTTTCGCAATTTTCCATGTTTTACACCAAGAACTTTCTATTTTTCATTTGGAAAGCCATTAAGAAATAATTTCACCCAAAATTTCGTACAAAAAAATTAATTTTAATCTTTAAAAATATTGTGCTAATTATTCCGAACAAATTATTAAAATCACCGATTTTGATTATTGAAGGTAAAAGCACGTCTCGATGGCCATTTCACTACCGTTTACTTAGCTCTTCAGGAAACTTCTTACAAACATTTTAAATAAACTAAAATTTTTTGTTCAAACAATAAAGTAAAGACAAAAATCAAAGTTTTAGCAAAAACAACAATTATCAACACTGGGGGCAAGTTACGGCATTCGATATCGATCGAAATTTACATTTAAATTCTATTAAAATTTCGATCGATATCGAGTGTCGTAATTTGCCATCTGATTTTATTTTTCTTTATATACGGTATAAGGCTGAATTTTTTTCGGCTCTTCTATACATTTAAAAGATGATGAAAAATAAAATTAAGACAACAAATAAAATATCACAACACACCACGATAATTTATTTATGCCTTTTATATGGGCACTTGTAAGTTAATAATTAAAATTAAATTACGGGAATTTTAAATTAAATTTATTATCTTTAAAAAATATTGTTCTAATTATCCCGAACAAATTATTAAAATCACCAATTTTCTGATTTTTAAAATTTTCCGATTTTTCTGGAGGGACTTTCAAAAATTTTCTTCCGTAAAAACCTTCTCATTGAAAATACGAACAACTGACAATAAATGTTACAGAAATCGGCACAGCTGTTCTCATTTTATGAATTACTATACATTTTTTACACCATTTTTATATATAAGATTCAACTGAGACGCTAAACTAGTATTCTTCTTAGAATAGTGATAAAGGTTAATAAAATAAATGTTAATAATATAAAATAAATGTTAATAAATGTTATTGAAACAAATTAATTAATGTTAATAATTATGGTATTTAATTTATATGTATGTAGTAATTAAATTTAGATAATAAATGAATTTAATTTACTTTATTCGTGCTTGATTGCTTCAAATATAAATATTTCATGATATTCTCATGAAACATTTTTTATTTAAAAGTAGAAATTTAAATGTATTACTGCGTAGAAAGTATATTCATATGGCCATTTCACTTCTGCTATTTTAGCTCATTAGTGGATTTTACCCAAATTTTGTATAGAAAACTTGAAAGTCTTATATCAAAAGCCAAATTAATTAAATAAGAACTGTATTGAATCAATAAGAGAAAAAGACAGGAACAAAAAGACAGTACACAAAAACACAGCAAACATTCAGTAACTAAAAAAGTAAAATAAATTAAAACCTAAAAGGTTCCGAATAATAAATTTTCATATTGATAATAAATGACTTTAATATTCGGTGTAAATCGATGTTATTTCTTTTATACAAAAACAAAACACATATTGTTACCATACAAATACACAATCGGTAACATTGGTTTACATTGGATATTTTATAATGTAAATATATACACACTCGTATGCACGTATATACAAATGAATTAATGTGAGATGAGAGTAACAAGTTTGCTGAGAATAATAATCTCTCTTTGTGATTTTACTCTTAAAGTGGCAGTAGCAGTACGTCCATCGACAAAATATTCACTGGATGTAGAATGTATGGCAGTGAAACATCTTAGTATATTTATAGTCTTTGTTTATGGTTTTGCATAGAGTGAGAAAATTATCAGTTTTTTACACTCAAATATCTGTTGTACATGAGTATTTGGATATATCTATTTATGAAACTGCTATTTTAGATAATTGTGTGCTGCTTATGAAAGAGGCGAGAACTAATAAGCAGTATTTTAACTTCGTAGTAATAACCCGAATTGTAATTATTATTGTTTAGCTTTAGTAATTAGTTTATATGATTTTAAATGTAGAATTAGCAATATTTATAATATTAATAATAATTTTATTTTATAAAAACAAATGAAAAATTAATAAATTGTTGTCTAATCGCCCGTTGAGTTATGAGGATAGAATTAATTCAATTAAGGAATTTTATTATATGTTTGTTTAAAAAAAAAATTAATTCCTTTTTGATAAAAACTAGTAAAGAGTTAAAATTAATATGTAAAAAAGGTTTATTTGCTTACTGTACATGCATATGTACATAAAAATAGAAGTTCCGAAAAATTTCATTTACACTTCTAGAAATACATCCAGTAATTATACCTTTTATACATGTACATATTAAATGACGCAATTTTTATTTTTTATGCACTTAGTTATATTATTTGTACATTCAAAATTTCTAAAATTTCTAACATGTAATAAAAAAACCTCTTTTCTGCATTAAAAAAAAGTCCTACAGCTTAAATAAATAGAGAGTAAAATTTATTCGAAATTGAAAAGTGACATTTTTATCACAAAAATCTGGTGAAATGTGTACGTTTTACCATTAGGCACTTTAAGAATATATTTTTGTTTTCGAGTTAGTAATAAGATTTGCTAGCTGGGGTTTGAGTTAAATTTAGACATCAGACATCAAGTTTTATTCCTATCTCATTTAAATTTAATAAATTATTAAAATTTTCGAATGTATATCGATCAACGAAAGGGTTCTTTTTAAGGTTTTTTTTTGCATATTTATTTATTTAACAAAAGTTCAATGTTACACAATGCTAATGTCTCAGTGCCTTTAAGGCATTGTTGAGACGAGTTTGCAATAATAAAAAAAAAATATTCACAATGTTTCCATAAAAATTATAATAAGCAAACTATTCCAAAAAAAAAAACAAAAAAAAAAGAAAAAGAATTTAAACAATTTTTCATAATAAGATCAATCAGTTTTACGTCAGAAGTTCTTCTAGATGTAGCATTAAATATTCTTTTAGTAAAGTTTTAAAAATTCAGATTCTGTTTATGTTTTTTAGGCCCTGTGGCAAGCTGTTGAACTCACGACTACCCATATATTCTACTAGTTGCTTGGTTGTCTCTAACCTGCAAAAGACTCCAGCTAGGTTGTTGTTATTCCTCGTATTGAATGGGTGTTAATTTCTTCTAAACTGTAAAGTGTGGTAACCAATATCGTGAATGCATTTAAAAACATAAGTCAAAAGCTGCATTTTGTAGACACCACGAATTGGAAGAACTGATTTAAAAATATTACTATAAAGAGAAAGTGTTGGGTATGCTAATGAAAGGTTTGCTATTACTTTTAGCACTTTATTTTGCACCAGTTGAAGCGACTTCAACTCATTACTGTTTTTGTAGCCATAAAATATTGCTAGATAACACTGTACAACACACCAAAAAATTACAAGATCCGGGCTATAAATTCTGATAGAGGAGACAAAAAAAAGATATACGTGTATCGGCGTTTTGAAAGTTTACATCTGGATTTCATTTGAGAGGGGGTTAAAGTTTCCCAGCTCTGGCACATTCTTATTGTTAAACGGCATAAGAAACCATGTGACCCTAAAATTTTAGGTAAAAAATGTGTTCAGCAAATTTATGTAAAATGTTACGGAGAACATTTTTGTAGAAATTTTAACCCTCTAACTCCTCAAGATATGGGTCTTTTTTGTCCTTCTTTTAAAAAAGAGTAAAAAACACCATTAAAACAGAGTTTTAGAGGCTTAAAATGTTCCACAAAAATGTTACCCGTTAAATTTTACTATAAGTCTCTGAATACACCAAAAAGGAAAATTCAACCATAAAGTCAGAAATAAGACGCAACAAAAGAAAGCTTAGGGTTAATTTCGCATTTATTAAGAATTTTGTTTTAAAGCAAATTTGGATAGCATTAATTACATTTTTTTTAACTCTAGGCAATTTCACTTCATTATCATACAATGTCCAGCATATTTCAGCGATAAGCGAATGAATGCTTTTACATTTATCTTACGAAAATTGTTATTACTTACTGCCCTTTTATATACCTTTTATTACGTGTGAAAAGGGATAATAATTGTGGTTTTAAAAAATCTGTTTTAGAAAAAACCAATTCGAGAATGTCCAAAAAAAAGCAGGTAAATATAAAAAAAAAAAAATTCAATTGAAAATTAAAAGGAAAATGTTTCATTTAGAATAACAAAGTTGAAAAAGCAATTAAATTGTATGATAAATCAGGGGTGGAATCGTTACATCCGTGTTCGTATCGACAATCGTACGAAAAAAAATTACGTGATACGTTAATCGTATGAACTAAATGGCATTATGACATACGATTGTAAACGGATCGTGATTTTTTGAATGATTCACAATTGTTTTGAAATTAAAAAATTCTAGAGCTAAAGAAAGAGTATTCAGGCTGGTCAGTTTTCCAAATTTTGTTGTTTCCAAAGGTCAAAACCGATTTTTTGCCTATAGAGCTCGATTCAAGGACTGCTGCTTCAATTAACACTTCTTCACTTGGCACCAGCAGCTTTTCTTCATAAAGGCTTCCTTCATTCTGGGTTTTCAATTAAAAAAAAAAACTTTTTTCTTTGCTTGATACCTATTTTTGATCAGCCAAAATTATAAATATAAATATTTTCTTGCAAAAATATAAATTGCGAATTTCCTATTTTAAAATTATAACATCATTAACTGGTGGTGCTAGTGCGTTCATACACTTGGAAAGCTCATGCCATAGTCTGTTAGCATTAGATTTTAATATGCCCAATTAGGAAGCATGTTTTTTGCCAAATTTTTGTGTTCATTCATGAATCTTAGATTTAACTTATTGTAATAATAACTTTATCATAAACTAAAATTAAATTTGTTTAATTCGCACTTTTTTTTAGAGAATTTGTTGCATTTTTCATCCTATTCGAACTAAGTTTTGTTAACGTATGACAGTTCGTAAAAAATGTACGTTCATGTATACGATAACGTATGTTATAATCTGCGTTATTGTTAATTACCATCCGTTAACGTATGTCATAATCCGAAAAACGTATTTTTACGATACGTGTTGTACGTTCACGGATGTAACGATTCCACCCCAGGTCAATTTGAATGCACAAAATAATGTAATTAGTAATTGTGGTTGTTAAAATTCCACAAATTTGGGAATGTCCCTAAATAAAACCAGGTACTAGAATAACAAACTGTTAAACCATTTTTCCAAGTCATATTTTAAATACTTGAAAAAGCTTTAAAATAATTTCTATAAATTATTTTAGTGTTCCATCAACGGGGCCATTCCTTCCATGATTGGCAACTAGAACGATTAACAATGGTGTTAACCATATTTAGTAAAGGCTTATTTTACTAACAGATTAGTAACGATAATTTCTACATACAATTTACATTTAAAACAAAAACCAAAAAAATTTGTGTTCAGTTCCCGTTTTGTATATAAATTATGTGAAGAATACTTAATTCTATGAAGTAGTGGTCCTAGGCATTTATTATATGAGTATTCCCCTTGAATCTGTATTTTTTATAACGTAAAATAATTGTTTTCAGCCAGAAAAATTAAAAAAAAAACAACACCTTATTGAGGCCATAAATACATTTTCAATTACTTCGCAAAATTATTTCTCCCCTTAAAGATTGTAAATAACAAGTAAGAGCGCTATATTCGGCTATGCCGAATCTTATATACCCTTCACCATATAGTATATGTAAATCTAGTTCAGTGAAGTAATTCCAATAAAAAAGCAATTATTGGGGTGACAGAGATTTAAAAAAAATTGGTACTTCATATATATTATTTTACATAAAAATTTCATCAACTTTTAATGCTATTTCCTTAAAGATCTTTTCAAAAGCTTTAAAATGATATCCATATTGATATTTAAAAAAATTGGAAAATTTTTAAGCTCCGTACCTCGGAAGATATGGGCGAGCTCCAATTTTTTCACTTGATGTTTTTTTTTCTTATTTTTAAAAATGCAGTTTGGTATTCCTATGCGGTGGTTAGATCCAGGTGAACATAATGACGCTACGTGCTACGTGTGCCAAAATATTTCCTAATTAAAATTGAATAGATATATGCGAAAGAGTTTTGTATACAAAACTGTGCCATCAGCCATGCTGCCATTTCCGCAGTCTGACGAACTCCCAGTACCTGTGCTACAACTTCGATGTCCTAGTCATTATGTTGATGGAACCATCGCTGAAACAGGAACCTTTTATTGCGTTCATATGTCAACAAAAATTCGTTTTTTAAATTCCCATATGGATTACTTTGAGAACCAGTTGTCAACAGAATCTGATGAGCATGGTGAAAAATTTCATCAGACATGCGCACCCATTGAAGAACGCTATAAAGGTAAAAGCATTCATTCACTTATCGCTGAAATATGCTGGACATTGTATGATAATGAAGTGGAATTGCCTAGAGTTAAAAAAAATGTAATTAATGCTATCCAAATTTGCTTTAAAACAAAATTCTTAATAAATGCGAAATTAACCCTAAGCTCTCTTTTGTTGCGTCTTATTTCTGACTTTATGGTTGAATTTTCCTTTTTGGTGTATTCAGGGACTTATAGTAAAATTTAACGGGTAACATTTTTGTGGAACATTTTAAGCCTCTAAAACTCTGTTTTAATGGTGTTTTTTGCTCTTTTTTAAAAGAAGGACAAAAAAGACCCATATCTTGAGGAGTTAGAGGGTTAAAATTTCTACAAAAATGTTCTCCGTAACATTTTACATAAATTTGCTGAACACATTTTTTACCTAAAATGTAAGGGTCACACGGTTTCTTATGCCGTTTAACAATAAGAATGTGCCAGAGCTGGGAAACTTTAACCCCCTCTCAAATGAAATCCAGATGTAAACTTTCAAAACGCCGATACACGTATATCTTTTTTTTGTCTCCTCTATCAGAATTTATAGCCCAGACCTTGTAATTTTTGAAAAAATTTGATTTTGTTGTACAGTGTAATTAAAGTGACTTTGAATTAATGCATTATATATTAACAATTTTGTATCCTTTCTAAATTCGTTTTTAAATTTGTATAATACGCCAACTGCTTGCGCTGTTTTTACTTGAGATACTTAATATGTTGACCCCAAGACAAATTGCTTTGAAGATTTACACCTAAATACTTTATCGAATTTACTTCCATGATGTTTACTCCATCAACGTATACACTAAAATTATTATTCGTTGGGGAATACTCGTATGGCCTAAATCTTAATAGTTTTGTTTTACTTGAGTTTAAAACAAGTTTATTTATTTTTATAAACTCCGAAATTAAGGCAGCATCTCGTTCAATATATGAGATTGTTTATATCATTTATGTAAATTGAAAATAAAATTGGCCCAAGTACACTTCCCTGTGGTACTCCATATTCAACTTGACCAAAAGTACTTTTGTAATCTTTAATTTGTACAAATTGTTTCCTATTTGTCAAATAACTTCTGAGGAGTGACAAGTCTCATTGACCAAATAAGGTGTAATATCATTAATGCACTCTAAGAGAATTTTTTGGAATATATTATATGCCCTGAACTTTTACTTAGCGATAAGTTTGATATAATATTATATATTTCGTTGTAGGTAGTGTAATTCATTTGAAATCTATCTTTGTGCTGAACCAAGGTTCTTAAAGCGTTGCAGTTATCTGATGGGGGTTGTTCAATTTGTAAGCTTAAAGCTTTCACTGACTCCAGAAAATGTTTATTTAAAGTTTCAGCGTTTACTGCATCATCCACAAGAAGTTCCCCATTAGTGTTTTTAAAATTTACAGACTTTTTCTGGGTTCTCCCAAGGGTTTCATTGATAAACCTTCAGCATTTTCCCGTCGTGTTACAAGTGAGTGACAATTTCTAAAGTCATAATTAGTGAGTAGATTGAAGAGTTCTTCCGATGCATCTGTATTTAAACAATCAACATTAGAATCACCAGCAAGAACACAGGGATAACGGCCATAGACTGCAAGAAGATTTTCGAGATACTTTAAAAATGTACCGAAAACACACTTAGATGATCTATAAAACGATACAAATTTAATAGATTTTCCATTTACTTTTGTTTTATTTAATTTAAATACAATTGCTTCAATAAAATCTTTACTGGTGCAAAACTCAATGTTGAACTCCAAATCGTTTTTCATAAAAACTGTTGTACCTCCATAGCCATCACCTCTACAACAATGTAGAGCACTATAACCAGGAATATTATATATTTCGATCAACTTCTTATCAAACCATGTCTCTTGGACTGAAATAATATTAGGTAGTCGTGGTAACATACTTATTAAATTCTTAAATTTATTAATTGAAGAAATACTTCTGATGTTTACAGATATTATGTTAAAAAATAAATTTGCTGCGGTATTCATAACAAAAAATTGAACAATCGTTGTATACCACTCATATCGAGTGTAACAACTAAAATGTATTTTAAGCTAATTCATAAGTTGTTCAGAAGTTTATTCATAACACTATTTCAAATTCTGACTGAACAAAATTCAAACTGTATTTCTTTCTATCAACTCTGATTTTTATTAAATAACCCTGATTTTGTTTTTCACCACATTTCAACTGTCACTTGAATTTTAATAATATTAAAAATTTTACAAAATTTTTAAAAATAAAATGGAAAAAAAAGAGGGGAAATCTTTTAAAAGGTCTTCTAATTGGGAGCAGGATGAAAAAGTAAGAATTAAATTTACATTTTGTTTAAATTTACATATGTCAAATCGTAGTACCTATTTAAAGGATATTTTATCAAAACTGGTCATGGAGCAACTAGAAGTAGTTGAAAACAGTAAAATAGATTCAAACACTAACAAAAAGAAAAAAAGATGCATGGAATACTATTTCTACCCTCTTCAATACGTCTTCAAAATCTGAAAGAACTCTGGATCAAATACAGTCACAATGGCGAAGAATAAAACTTATAGCGAAATCAAAAAATTCTGCTTTTTTAAGACAAAGAAAACGAACAGGTGGAGGGCCATCACCAGAGCCTCTAAGCAGTTTTGAAGAAGAGTTATTATCACGTATTCCACATCAATTTGAGCATGACACCAATGAATTTGATAGCAATTCTAACTCTCAAGATATATTAAAGCAAAAGGATGCTTCTCAGACAAATGTGAGTCAAAAGTCTGTGGAAAGTGATATCGAAAAATACTTTTTGGAATTGTCAAGTGATGAAGATGTGGTCCACGTTGGAAAAGAAAGAAGGAAAAGAAACCAGATTTAAAAAGAAAAATAAAAGAAAAAGGCGACGAAACTGGGAAAAGAATAAAGTTGCTAGAAATAAGTGTCCAGCAAAAAGAAATACAGCAACTAAAAAATAAAATGCATGAGGAAAGACAAATTAATGAATTAAAAAAGAAGATGCTAGAACTTCAGATCACACAGTTAAAGAAAGTACATGCGGCAAAAATGGAGAAAATAAAACTGGAAATAGAACGCCCCAAAAAGGGATTCTTTAATTAACTTTTTTAAATTATGTACTTTGTTGCAACTTTCATAAAATAAATACATTAGAACAGAATTCATTAGAACAGAATTTCTTAACGCTTATCGTCCATCTAGCCAGACGGACAGCCATCTGCCTATCTATATTGAACTGGGGTATAAAAATAAATAAAAGTAAAGAAGTAATAAACAAACTAAATTTATTTATAAAAAAAAAAACGTTGAATATATACAGAGCGTGAAATAGAATGATCTGTATCCTCGTTTTGATTAGCTGGTATTTGTTGTTGTATTTCCTCAAGGTAATCAACTGAAATTATATGTAATATTATTAACAAAACATCGAAGTCATTAAATTATCTTACTAAAGTCGTCTTCTTTGAATATTATTGCCAAATTGTGTAATACAGCCCATGCCACAATCAGTATTTTGGCATTTTTCCTTGAGAGACGCATTTTTTCAAGTAGGATTCGAAAATGGCTCTTCCACAATCCTTGTTTTTATATGGGCTTTATTATATGACTCTTCCTTTTGATCTCTAGGTAATCTAGATAATTGGTACATTTATACCCACCATCACCAAGAAGCCTACCAAAGAAGCACCCATTTTCAAATTTTTCCTTGATTTTACTTTCATTGAAAATTCTTAAGTCATGGGTGCTACCTTTCCAACAAGCTACAATATCATTTATTTTTAGAGAAGCATCGCAAACAACCTTTAAAATAAAAAATCAGTTTATAACTTTTTACAAAGTTTTAAAATTTACCTGCACATTAAAAGAAAAGTAACCTTTTCGGTTTACATATAGTTGTGCGTCGTCCCCTTTAACTCCTTGTATGCGCAAGTGGGTACAATCTATTGCTCCTACGAGGGCTGCTATATATATTTCTGGCCTGGCAACACTGAATGCTGCCAAGCTCAATCTGACATTTCCATTGGAAAGTTTGTCATTTTTAAGCATAATCGTACTCAAAACGTTTTGACGTACGACCATTATTTGTGTTGTTTACAGTATCTTGAAAAACTTAATATAGAAAAAAATGGAATTAACTCGTGAACATTTTCGTGCCATCATTTTTCACATCTTTCGACGGGGATTGTCACGACAAGAGTGCATTGATGAACTTAAATCTTTGTATGGCGATGAAGCACCATCCTATAGCACTGTGCAAAATTGGTATAATGAATTTAATCGTGGCCGAAGCTCGCTCAAAGACGAATTCCGTCAAGGTCGTCCAAAAACGGCTGTTATGCCAGAGAACATTGATGCCGTGCGTGAACTCATAATGCAAGATCGACATGCGACATACCGAGAGATAGAGACATCCTTGGACATTTCTTCCACCAGCATACATTCGATACTGCATGAACACCTGGCCGTAAAAAAGGTTGGTTCTCGTTGGATCCCGCACAATGTGAAAGTCGCTCAAAAAAAGGCTCGTGTCGATTGGTGCAAAGAAATGTTGCAAAAATACGATTGCGGTGCTTTAAAAGACGTTTATAAGATCGTCACAGGTGACGTTTCATGGATCTATGCGTATGAGCACGAAACGAAACAACAATCGACCGTGTGGGTCTTTAAAGACGAGCAAAATCCAACGAAAGTTGTTCGTGGAAAAAGCACTTCGAAGCAAATGGATGCCTGTTTCTTCGGCAAAACTGGTCATATGGCGACTGTTCTGCTTGGGCAACGTAGGACGGTCACTTCTAAATGGTACACTACAATTTGTTTCCTGAAGTCATCGGAGAAATTCGAAAAACCAACAAGCGAAGCGAATCATTGTTTACCATGACAATGCGAGCTCTCACACATCGGCTCAAACCAGAGCGTTTTTGACCGACCAAAACGTCGAATTAATGGGTCATCCGCCTAATGACTTCTTCTTGTTTCCGCACATCAAGAAAAAAATTCGTGGTCAACGATTTTCGTCGCCAGAAGAAGCTGTTGAAGTGTTCAAAACCATGTTTTATAGGTGTCTCAATCGGAGTGAAAAAAGTGCTTCGACAACTGGTTTGAGCGCATGCAAAAGTGTATAAATCATGCTGGAGAATACTTTGAAAGACAATAAAACCATTTTTGACTATAAATATTCGCACTTTCACTATTAGGCCAGAAATATATTGAGCAGTCCTCGTAATACCTTTTTTAATCCGGCAATTTTTTCAAATTTGCGTGGTTTTAAGTTGCTCTTCTGCACCCATTGGCATTTTTACAAATTTTCTTGCTAATCTTGCATAAGCTCTAGCGACTCTTTCACATATTCTACTCATAGACGGTTGGCTAAAACCGTGGGTGTCAGCACAACCATCTTGATTTTGATTTCTACCCCAACATCTTAGAGCAGAAAGAACTTGGATAGTGGCCGAAATTCTTCCACCATTTCTTTTGCCTTTCAAGTCAGCCTTAACCAAACCTATCAATTTTTTAGCACTTTCCTTCGAAAACCAATAACGTATGCGGAACTCTTCGGTATTATAGATATAAAAAGGATTTTTCCTCTTTTTATAAAATTTTCTTGAAGGCCTTCTTCTAATTTAGGTAACATTGAAAGTATCCAACACATCTAGCGTATCCAGCGTATCCATTTCAATAAATAATATTTTCTTTCACAATTTTAGTAAAAAAAAAATTTTTATGAAAATACAAATATCAAAAAATATTCAATTTGACAATTGAAAAACAAGAGTTAGTTACTGTTTGTTCATTGTCTAAACATTATTTATTAATATTGTTATGAATAAAAATTTCTTGTTCAGAAGTTAAACACTGTTTAAAAAATTGTTATGTATACTGCAGTTGATATTTTACTGACATAATTTACAAATGAATTTAAATTTAGAAAATATTGATTATTCTTCATAAAATACGGAAAAATTAAATAAAACAAGCTAAATCCAAAAATACTACTTTATTAAGTTGATAAGAACATATCATTGGCCTCTTCATAATCTTTAGTTGTTGCCTGTTGAGATCCTCTATTACTTGGTTTGTTGATTGATGCTTCCAGTAATAGACTATGAACTTCAGCTTCACATCTTATAATTCTTGGCTTGGACAACTCACTTCTTTTAATAAATACCCTTCCACCTACGGGATACACTGCACGATAACCAACGTTCTTTAATGATTTTGCATAATTCAGCAAGCCAAGCGTTTCACGACTAAATAGTCATTAGCAAAAATTTCTTTAGTGTTATCATTGTCCTTTAATTTTGGTTTTAAAGACAAAAGTTTTTCTTTAGACTGCTTCGAACTGAATTTTACCGCCATCATTTGTTTATTTTGATTTTTATTTTGGTTTGCATTTTTGTTTTTGATAAAATAAGCATCATCTATGCTTTCTGGTTGTAAAACCACACAAGCATCACTTGATTACTTTATAATAGTATCAACTGCAGACTTCCCAGGCTCCACTTTAACACCTCTAATTAAACAATCATGCTTTACACGTTGATCGTTCAGGAATTTTATCGAGTTTTTTAGCGTTTCAACTTCGGCTTTTAAACATTTATTTTCCTTTAGGACAATCTCAAGTTTTTTTTTTATTCTCCGCGACACCTTTTAAAATGTCGTCAAATTGTTTAGACATAAACGTCATAGATTCATGTAAAACAGACAATTGATCTAGTTTTTTCAATTCTCTTTTGATCTCACTTAACTCGTCCTTAAGGGTACCACTAGAATCACATAGATGACATGTATACTCTTCTGCTTCATGTTGTAACAGATGTTCGTATTTACGTTTATCGAGTCTAGTACAAAGTACATGATAAACTTTACTGCACTTATCACATTCAATAAAATCATCTTTTTCTTCGTTTACCACTAATTTGTAATGGCCACAAAATGTTTCATTTATTTTAATACTGCGACGGCCTTTACTCATTTTAATTCATATAACTTAGACTTTACTTACTTTGTTATATACAAATAGATTGTTTATAGATAATAAACTTTGTTTATTGTTTACCTTTTAATATTATTTAAAGAAAAATTTATAAGCACTCAAACAAAAAAACTTTACTTTATGTCAGTGATGCCAACTCTTTTTGATCTTTTGCTATTATAATTTTATTTTACATTAAAATAATTTTTCTTTCCAGTTGTTATTCCATTCCATTATCATTATTAAAAGAATTATAATTAAAATAAAATTATTAGCATGATATCGCATTTTTATTATTTCAACTAATGCCAATGAAATTTTAATGGTAATGAAAAAAATATTTTTATTTTTGCTAAAAATATTTAAATATTTATACTTCATTTTTAAATTGAATTTTTATTATTTTCTGCCGTATTTATTAAAAACAAATTGGATTCAAAAGGTATTTTAAAACAAACTTAACATAAAAATATTTTTAATTGATTTTATATTATCAGGCTTTTCGTCTTTCTAAATATAGAAATATGCATACATATATTTATTTAGTTATTGTATCCTTAGAACTGTTGTAATTGCTGGTAAAAGTTATTAAAAAACATAATAGTCATTTTAATACAATTATACGCATTAGGTTCATAAATTTTTGTTAAAAAATTCAGTTTTGTATATTCAACTTCAATAAAACATAATAAAACAATTAATAATATTGATCATCTTTAAAAACAATGGCCCATATTAATAGTTAAAATAATGTATACTTTAAGGGAACTAAAGTCGGTTTTACCTTAAAGTCGACTCTAATTTATTCATGGACAATATATATAAATACACCTTTGGCGAGAAAGTTAACTCTAAATTTAAAACTGCCTAAAGCTGTTTTTAACTCATTTTTCCAAAATTATTTTATTTGGTTTAAGAACACAATACTCTATATCTGATTTTTATACCAAAGTGAACAAAATAAAAACAAGGTTACTTTTTTCTAATGTTTGTTTAGAAATTGTACGAAAACATTTATCAAATTACAGTTGACACCCAGTGGAAGGCGGCTAAACTTAAAGTATACTTAATTCTTGACTATGAAAACAAAAAAGATAATAAGAGCATTTTATTTTAGAGTATACTTTAACAAGAGTCGACTTTAGTTTATAACTATGAATATGGGCTAATAATTTTATTTTTTAATTTTAATAAACAAATGCATATGTACGTATGAATGGACATTGATTCGCAGCATATAATAAGTACTTATGATACAACCATCAATATCTGTTTATATTCGTTTGTGCGAAACATAGGAGAACAGATATGTTACTCTCATTCGCATCCATCCAATGAGAAAAAGTAACAATAGGGTAAATGTAGCAGTAGTCGGCAGTTTAACTTTTTTTTGTGTTTGAACTGGTGCTGTTATGAGTGTAAACCATGTATTGGTGTATCAACTATTTATTACTGTCCAAAAATTACTTGGTTTTATGCTCAATTAACAGTTTTTAAATATATTTGTATTAACTTTGAGTAATTTGAATGTTTTCTCAAATATACCATTTGTGCCTATAGTCGGCATACATTTCCCTAAATCCGGCATTTGCTGTTCCTATTGTCGGCATTGTATTTTTATAAGAGAAAGAAAAAAACCCGTTCAAAAATTTTACTTTTTTATTTAAAATAAGAGCTATTTAAATTCCTTCGTGTAAAAAAATAAACAGAAAAGATTTAAAGAAGTTATTTTTAATTAACGTGCTGTTAATTGTTGAGACAATAGTCGTTTGGTTTATATCTACATGAGCAGGTACACAGCTGGTATGGGACTTGAGCAAATTAAAGGCTTAAAAGATATTTAAATGCTAATATTTTTTGATCCAGAAATGTCATTAAGAGTATTTGTTGCAAAATCTCATTTTCATTTAAACACAACGTCCTGCCGATTTCAGAACACTTTATTTCATAGTCGGCAGGTCCTTTAATACTCAATTAAACGTGTGCCGAGTACTGGTTAACTCATTTTAAACTTATTTTCTTTATAACTAATGCCAAAAGAGGTGAGCAACAAATAATATTGTAGAATTTGAGTTTAACATTAGAATACACTTTTTTTTACAAGTTGACACCCCCATGCCGACTATAGAAAAATAAAGCAGGTTTTGTTCCTAATGTCGGCAGCCAATAAAATGACCACAAAAAGAATTTTTTTATGAAAAATAGAACTTTACAATCAAAGTTTTAATCTATTTCTTCCACTAAAAACTGCCATGGTAAGAAAATTTATTTAATTACTATGTTTACTTAATTGTTAAAGTTAGCGTTAGCTAATAAATAATTTTTTAAAAAACAGGCACCTGCGACATGAGTTGAAAGGTGGTCACTGAAAGAGGTCAACAATAGATAGAAATACTCATCTCAGTCTAATCTTAATATTAAATAGAGAAAACTGAGTGTATATTTTATTAAAGCTAAATCATATTTATGCATATAATCACCGTGTTTTTTAATCATTTGGATTTTAAATAAAAAAATGCCGACTACTGCTGCATGCCGACCTTAGGGACGTTTACCCTATCAACTTATATCAGAAACACAAAAGTACTCATCTGTACGCACTCATAAGAGTAGACACACAAAAACTAATATAAACAGATATATCTGTGCACGTCTTTAATTAAAATTGTAAACCCCTATAAAATAATTAATTTCGAGGTAATCACAGTTAAAGTGTTCGACTCGTTCCCACCTGGGAAAATATCAAACTGCTTAACTTCCCACTACAATTAGTAAAATGATTAATAAAAAAAAAAACAATCCATCAATTATATATCAAAGCGGGGTTTTTAGGAAAAACTATGTAGGATGTTTGAATTATGACGCAAATGCTGTAAAAACATTAACAACAACATCATAAACTAAAATGTATCGTTATGTACGTAAAGAATAACTAAGTTTTACTTAATAAAAATTTTCATCAACACAGTCGATATATTTTAAAAAGATCACCTCTTCGTATATGTATACAGTCACAAAACGCACTGTGAAGATATGGAAGGAGCGATATGATCGTCACGTTGTGAAGTTTACTCCACAACTCAAGCGTGTCATTCTTATTGAAAAACAAAGTTTTGAAAAGTACAAAAGATATAAAGCATGAAGTGGCAGATAATTTTGCATGAATACCTCCAAAATTTTAAATTTTTAGTTACGACGTTAAATTAGTAAATCCGATCGTTGTGAAAGACACGAAATTACACACCTGTAGTAATTTGTTTACTACTTGAAAAGGCGTATTTTATGACTGGTAAACAATTTACATTACGGAAAATAAGCTTAATGCCAAAGCAAAATAAACATTTATATTTCCCTCAAAAACTCAATTCATAATTAGTCTATGAGACTTTAAAAGGGTCTTAAAAGTTATTCCATTAATATACTAGTTTATTACCATTTTTAAACCCTTCACCACAAAAAGTGGAAAAAGGGTATATCTAAGTTTGTCATTCCGTGTGTCATTTCTACAATATCCATTTCTGACCCCATAAATTTATATATATTCTGACTTCTTATGCATAGTTCCCGTTTAGACGAGCGAAAATTTGGAAGAGAAACATTTAGTTTGATAGCAAATTACGGATGGAGAAGATAGAATCGTTTTTGTGTTCGGTATTTGGCGACATTTTCTTTGCGTACATTTTAAAGCGAACAATGACAATACTAATGAAATGTTGCCGACAACATGTTCGCCTGCGTGAACGCAAACGAAAAAACAAAAGAGAATTCAAAATGTTTTTCTTTCAAATGTTCGTCCATCTAAACTCGGACATAGCGAAGTCGATTGAGCGATGTCCATCTGTTTGTCTACCTGTCCGTGTTAGTCAATCGCTCAGATATAATGTCGAAAGAGGTGCTATTGGAAACCAGCATGATCGGTCCATGTCCTTCGAGGCAAAACACCACGTCAACCTCTAATTTTTCATATTATTTGGAAAAATAAAGTACCTGTAGTCAACAAAATAAATATATGGGGCGATAGAGAATTTAAAATATGAAAAAGTGAAAAATTGGTGCTCGAGTTAAGGGGGCTGTGAAAATTTCAAATTTTTAAATTATCAATATGGGTATCATTCAAAAGCTTTTGAAGAGATCTTAAAGAAAATACTAAAATTTTTTAAAAAATAGTTAACCCCTTAAAAGCTGATTGCATTTTTAAGTAAAATTATATATATGCAGTACCAAAATTTTTTTTACAATATAAGCTTTTTTAATTGGAGTTACTTCACTAAACTAGATTTACATAGATGGTGAAGGGTAAATCTTACTTGTTTTTCTCTTTCTTTTATATAATACTATTTGTTCCTACGACTTCGTCTGCGTGTTATATATAATTTTCTTATTCCAGACAGTGATAAAAAAATTTCCATTTACGAAAATAAAATGTGCTGACAACTATTTTAGTACTATTATATCGGTAAAATTATGTGCTTTCACATTTTCATTTCCGGTTTTTTTACGAACTGACATATTTTTATCAAAAAAAAGTGTTCTATATTTGAACCAAGGTTCCGGGGGACCTCCTCACAAAATTTTATTCAAATTCATCCAGCAGACAGTGTTTTGTAATCTATATTGATTTATACAAATTTTGTGTGCTAACAGAGTTTTTAAAATGAAAGTGTAATATCCTCTTTCTTAGATCAAGTTTAAAAGAGCACTCAATTTGCACTGGAACATATCAAATTGTCACTAAGATTCGTTGTAACGTTTGCTTCTGCTTAATTGCATGTATCATTTTCTCGCCGGTGTTTGTGGATTTCTTCTACAACATATTTATATGTCAAGGCAAAATCACATTTCGTAAAAACTAAAGTTCATACACATAACAAATTTGCTTTTTGAATAGAATTTGCTTTTTGAATAGAATCTAAAAGTTTCCATTGTTGTAAGATACGAATTTTGTAATATTTAACAATTATTTTAAGACAAGTAATAAAATTTAATTAATTATAAAACCATTTGCATTATATCTATGTACATACATGAAATTTATTTATTTTTATTAAACGACAGTCCACCAAGTCTTCTCAAGTTTTGGCAAAAGTGTTTAAACGGTGAGGTGATATACAATACCACTGCATTAAGATTGTTTACTAGAGTCGCTTCTAATCCCTTCCGGCTATTTGCGGGGCATTTTAGAAGTCACTTCTTCGTTACTTCTTTAGATTAAAAGTTAATGGGACAAAAAACATGTGTGTAAAGATAAATTATAAAATTTTTAGCGTTGCCACAAACCTTTTAATTTAACAGAGCTCTGTTAAAAAGATAACCTGTTAAAGGAATACAAATTCGGTTTATGCATCCAAACTGTACATTTTATGGAAAAAACGAAATATGGCAAAACCAAAATAAATGGGATTTGTTTTCGAGGTGTCCTTCTATAGATCTCCATACTTAAAATATTTAAAAGCGTGTGTTGGAACGGGTTTGGGCACTAATATTTCTCTAAGGGATGAGCCCAATTTTATGGAAACAACAAAAGATGGCAAAATCGGAATAATATGGTTTTGTGTGCGAGGTCAACAAAAAACACTTGTCCTTAAATTTGTTATGTTTAGATTAACATTTTCTCAACTACCAAATGATAATAAGTTGATTGTTCAAAAAATTCCAAAAAGAAATTTGCATAGATATTGAATATTTATTTCTTATAGGTCACCACTTCCACTCTTCCGTAAGTACATAAAATAATGTAACAGACATACAAAAACAATATTGCTTTTGAGTTCGACTTATGCAGTGTTCGGTTATATGTAGTAATGCGTGTGATTTTTAAAAAATAATAAAAAGAAGTAAGAGTTCCATATTCGACTTCACAGTTATTGTAAATTTAGTTTAATAAAGTAATTCCAATCAAAAAATAAACATTGAAAAATAAATAATAAATAAGAATAAAATAATTAAATTAAACATTTAAATAATAAATTATATATAATTTTACATAAAAATGTTTTATTTTTTTAATTTTCTATCGCCGTATGTATTTGTTTTTTTTAATGGAGTTGCTTCATTGTTCCAATTTATATAGAAAAATAAGAGGCATGTGTAGTCTCTTGCCCGCTGCCTCGAAGGACATGGACCGATCTTGCTTATTTTTAATAGCAATACTTTCGAAACTATGCCTAATCGATTGGCGTATTTAAATTTTTTCTAGCTCATCTAGTGCCTTGGCAACTTCAACGCCATGAAGAAACTATATAGTGTCTTTTTCGATAGAAATGCCTGCAGGGATGGAAAACGTAAAGAGCTTTTTCTATTTGGGTGTCCGCCTGGAATGTATACTACTTTGTTTTGCCGCCATTTTGGTAAACATTAGTCTTAACAGCTCGTATTTGGCAGTCGAGTTGAAGATACGTGGAAAATTTATTATGGAAAAATATTCGGCGCCACATCGCATACAGCCAGGATTAAAATGGAGATGCTGCGAAACCAGAAACGCTTAAGCAACTCAAAACAAAATATTCGTGATGAAATTAGTGAAGTACCTCGTGAAATGTGTGAAAATGTAATGAAAAATGTGCTCAAAACGCTATGTATTAATATACATTATTCTCTTTTATTTAAAATTAAAACTTCCTGGCGGACACCCGTTATATGTTCGGGTGTGCAATCCGCCAGAAAGCGTATTTATATTTTGTAATAGAAGTAACGCTATTGAATTCTTCTGGTTATTTGTGTGGATTTTACCTTTCCTTTTATATATATATATATATATATATATATATAATTGTTGCAAGTGTGTTGATTTCATAACTCAGGAACGGTCAAACAAAATTTGATTAAATTTTTAGGGTTTATTCGTATGGTCGTGTAGATGGTTTATCTAAAGTTTGCACAAATTTGGCGCGTTCGTGAGTTATGACTAAAACGGGCATTTACGGCTGCACCGATTTAAAAAAATTTAAAAGAGAGATATTTATAAGTTCCAAGAGGATATGCTTATTAAAAAACAAGAACAGGAAGTAGGTGGGGGAAAGAAAAAATGTACGGTATCTATTTTTACAAAAATCAGTTTTAATTCCTGATTCATAAGGTACATTAGGCAAAAGAAAATCTGTTATAACTCCCACATTAATATACAAAAACTTGGTTAGAAGAGTTGTCATGGTACAATTATTCTCATTGAGAAGGCGAAGAGCTTTTCCATTTGGGTATTCCCGGGGCGCTACATTGTAACAGTTTTGATTTTATAAATCCATATTTCTAAATAAAACAGAAATAATACCATGGCATAATAAGTTATCTTGGTAGGTGCAGTAGCTGTTCTTGTTTTTTCATATCGACGGTCCCATGTAGAAAGCACTAACTCGAATTTTTTCGGAATTAAGGTCACACAGATATCCAATGTTCATTACAAATTTTACTTTGATATAAATACAGTTTCTATTATGTTTTTATCTTCTCCTGTAAGATCACAATTATGCGAGTTAGGGCCTTTCTTCATGAGACCAGCGATATGTCGTTTAACTCTAGAATCAAGAAAGTTCATATGAAAAATAATCAGCACTCACCTGTTGAACCATTGTGCAATGAAACGCGCTGTAAGAAAACAAACATAATGGTAAAATGTTCTTTTTTTTGGTCATTCAATTTTATTTGTTTTAAAAAACAGTACTTATTTCAAACAAATGTTAGGCCTCTCTCTATATGTATAATGTGTGTATATGTAGCTCTTATATTCTATATCAACTTACATGATTATTGATAATGCAGCTTTTTAGTAGTAGCTTCAGCTTTCCGTTATACAATTAAGTAAATTTAAATTAACTTAAATATAAAGTGTTAACTTTTAGTCGATTTTTTGTTTATTCTAAACGTTTGATATGATTATGTTGCAACTTTTGATTACCTTTTTAAGTTTCAGTATTCAATATTTTCACTAACAAATAATAGTAGTCATTATTTAAATTAAAGAACTTTTCATTATACTTTTTCTATGTAATAAAGTACATTTGATATGTGTACGTTACTAAAACTTTTTTAAAATTTATTTTAACTACATTTAGTATTACATTTAATTAATTTTTTTACCGTTTGCTTTTTTTGTTTTTTTTTTTATTCGTTTGATTCAAGTGTGGTATCTATTAATTAAAAATAAATCATTTAGAAAATAACATATTTAAAAGATTTTCTTTAGAGCGATTTATTATAAAATGTTTAAACACGCAGTTTTTTTCATTGCATTTGTGGAACGTTTAATTATTCTAAAACACGTACAAACTCACGTAATCTACCCGTTCATAAAGCAACAACAATGCAACCAGTTATTTTTGTTTCTTTATTTTTTTTATTTTATGTCTAATCACGTTTCATTCCTTTTATTATACCCTTCACCACAAAAAATGGAAAAACGGTATACCTAAGTTTGTCATTCCGTGTGTAATTTCTACAATATCCATTTTCGACCCCATAAAGTGTATATATTCTAACTTCTTATGCATAGCGAAGTCGGTTGAGCGATATCCGTCTGTCCGTGCATGTTAGTGTTGAAATAAAAACAAATCACAAAAAAATATTAGATATGTCAATCGATCAGAAATATTGTTGGAAGAAGTGATATTGGTAATCATCATGATCGGCCCATGTTCTTCGAGGCAGCAGGCAAACCACCTCGCCTTTCTCTAATTTTTCATGTCATTTGGAAAAATAAAGTAACTCCAATCAAAAAAAAAAAATATATGGGGCGATAGAGAATTAAAAAATAAGAAAAAAAATTATGAAATTTAAAAATTTAAATAAATATCAATATGGGTATCATTTTAAAGCTTTTGATGAGATCTTTAAGGAAATATGAAAGCTTTATTAAAAAATGCCTATATATGTGTATGAAGTACTTAATTTTTTTATTTTTTTAATTGTGTCACCCCAATATTTGCTTTTTTGGTTAGAGTTACTTTACTAAACTAGATTTACATATATGGTTAATGGTATATAAGATGCGGCATAGCCGAATATAGCACTCTTACTTGGTTTTACTTAATTTTTTACGTTTAATATTAAATATTATAATTAGGTCTTAACGTCGAAGCTATTTTCTTGCAGCTTTAATTAGATTTTTTTTTAATTTTAAGTTCTTAAGCGCATTACGAAATATCAAAATAAATCTCCATTGTTCAGGAAACACAATGAATTGCAAATTTTGTTAATAATATTTGAAATATATTAAAAAATGCCAGCGATACTCATGTATTCACTAGCTAAACTTATTTTATTTATTAACTTAAATTTTTGATTACTATTTTCATTATAAAATGTGTGCAGAACATAAAATATTGTTCTATCAATGGCTAAAAAGTTTGTTTACTTTTGCGAAACAACAACACAAAATGCCATAATCATATGGTAAAACTGTATTATTTAAATGGACTTTAAATGCGCAAGATTGGTCATTTAAGTTTCATTTAAGTGTGCATTGAAAAACTGAATTTTATACTTTAATAGAACTTAAATATAAATGACATTTAAATACGAAGTCAAAAACTGGCCCTAAGTCCAAAAACATCTGGCCAAAAAATAAATATTATTTGTTTTTATACCCTTCACCACAAAAAGTGGGGAAAAATATCCATTTCCGAACCATTCTTATGCATAGCGAAGTCGATTGAGCGATGTCCGATTGTTCGCCAAACTTGATTTAACAAAAAAAAAAAAATATATATATATATAAATATGTCAATCGATCATATATAAATATGCTAATCGATCAGATATAGTGTAGAAAGAAGTACTATTGGAAATCAGCATGATAAGTCCATGTGCTTCGAGGCAGCAGGCTAAACACCTTGCCTACCTCTAATTTTTGCATGTCATTTGAAACAATAAAGTAACTCCAATCAAAAAAATAAATATATGGGGCGGTAGAGAATTCAAAAATAAAAAAAAAAAATCAAGTGAAAAAATTGGCGTTCGCCCATATTTTCCGAGTAACAGGGCTCTGAAATTTTCAAATTTTTTTAAATATCAAAATGGGTTTCATTTAAAAGCTTTTGGAGAGACTTTTAAGGAAATACAAAATTTTTTAATAAATATTTAGCCCATTAAGAGCCAATGGAATTTTTATGTAAAATTATATACATGTAGTATAAAATTTTTTTATTTTTAAATCTCTGTCATCCCAATATTTGCTTTTTTGATTGGAGTTACTTCATTAAATTAGATTTATACAGATGGTGAAGGGCATAAAAGATTCAGCATAGCCGAATACAGCACTACTTCTTGTTTTATATTAAAAAACTTTTCTATATTTGTTAATGTGTAATGCAGATAAGATTTCGCCGTTTAAAGTTAAAAAAACACCTAAGTGATTTATTTCTTTATGCCCGTTTTTCCTGATTTTAGGGAACATTACTTATTTTTTAAGTAAAGTAAAGAAGAAGCTTCAATTAAAAACTGAATTAAAATAATTTTTGTTTTTAATTTTAATTTTTTTTTTTTTTTTTATAGTTTTAGAATTAATAGTGCTTTTCTTTCCGTATGAGGCGCATCATTACCGATAATCAAGCGCACCAGTAACTTAACCTAACAAAATTTTTAATGTGTCGACATTCAACAAGTCGTCTGAGGTGGCAGATGGCCGTTATCATGATGGTGAATTCGTTTACATATGTTTACGTATTTTCAATAATAGATTTTAAAATAATATAACAGTTAGACTGCTGAATTAATTCAGTGTTATTCAGCCTGAAACCTTGAAAGAAAAATTGCCGGTTGACCACAGGAACTATAAAGTATAGAAGAGCATATTCGAATTTGCAGCACTGTGCACGTTCTAATGTGAAATATGTAGATCCGTTTTGTCCATTTGTGTTCAAATAATTTTAAGCTCCATGACATGTCGAAAAGTTGATTGATTTGTTGCATAGTTTTTATACCTACTCGGTACAAAAACTACGTTGTATATTAAATTAAGGTTTCGATTACTAAGGTTATTTCTACACTGACGGTCTTCGACCATAAGACTTTAAAAAATGAATTGAGTTTTTTAATTTTTACCTTTGCAGAACTTTGGTGTCTATGAAATGTGTAAACTATATTAAAATTTTCTCTATCAAATTTATAATACCATACCGTACTACGTTAGCCGTGATTACCATAACCGTATGAAACATCTTACGTTGGTGCGTGTCTAGATGCGGAGATATAGCAATTTCTATTTTGAAGGTTTCTTATGTTAAAAGAATCCTACGCAAATAGTCCAAATAGAATTATGATTTTAAGCTATTTGTTATTTCGACACTGATAACTGTTTTTCTGCGATTATTCGAATTTCGCATTTTTGTCTCGGTGGTTTTATCAACAACCACAATTTGCGTATCAAATAACGGCGAACTTCCACGGCTTGAAATGGAAAATAGAACTAAGATAATTTTGGTTTTAGGTTTTGCCGCTTCGGAGATGCAATTTGACCCCTGGAGATTTTTTATTTTGAAGCGCCTTTAAGGGTTAACAGTCCTTGATATAGAACCAGAAAGGGGGAGCGGGCATTTTTATGCGTTTGAATTGATTTATAACAAAGTCTTGACTAATCGATTTTAATAAAACTCGAAACGTATGTAGGTCTTCATTTATAAAGTCCTATACTTATCTATATGCAGAGCTAGGACATATGAGAGAAAGAAAAAAAACGGGCAAAGCAGAACAGGCAGGAATATATCTCTTAATTATATATAATATAGTAATTATATATATATATATATGTGTGGGTACTTATTAAACAAATGTATATTATTTGTATTCTATCACTTGCAAAAATTGAACTTTTTGTAAAATCCTTAAATATAAAAAAATACCAAATCCAAAAGCATTTGAAATTCTATATAATAAAAAGGTTATAAAACATTAAATATCGATAGTCAACTATAAGGGCTGACTATCGATATTTAAACATAGAACAGAGCTAATACGCAATGATTTCAATGTTGCAAGAGCAGAAGTTTCTTAATGATGGACGAACGGCTCATTGAAAACATTAAAAACATAGAATAATTTTTTACTTCTCATGGACCAGGTGCTACGAAATTAGTTGTTATAAAAAAGGCTACATATTTTTGTATAAATATATTTTTTCAAAGAAAACTGTTGAAGTTAAATGATTGCGGTATAATTTGCTTTACTATTTTTATCGTAAAAAGCTAACGATTTGACAAATCCAAACAGTGGTTTGGTATTTAAATTAAGAGCTATTTGTTTAATTAAATATTGACACATTGTGAATAGATTATTTGTATTCACTTAGTTAGTACCCGATATTGCCTTGAATTATTTAAAAAATGAATATTTAAAGATCTGCTTTTTTGATACTTTCAGAGAGAAAGTTGCCAGTAGAAGTAAATAAGTCACGCTTATGTTATATAACTTATAACTGACATTATTGTTTCACATAATAAAATATTAAATACTTTGTAACCGAAGACTTTATTACTTACGGCTAAAAAACACAACACTTTGGCCTGCGTTTATTCAATACCTGAAGTAAAATTCTGTCTTTAAATGTTATTTATGTGGGTGAGAGTATGTTGTATGACTTACAAAGTCATTTATATTAAACTTATACGCATACCAACAAGCCGTGTTCCATAATGAAGTTCCTTTAAAAATGAGTTGAAATGAAACAACCGAGCAATATATATAAATACCACAGAGGAAAAGATATTGATGAAAATAGTAAAAGAGTTGACATACATACAAATTAAAAAAATAATAATACTGTTTTTGAACATTCAAATCCAATATCAATAAAAATTTTTATTTGAGCTAGTTTCTAAATTTTTAAAAAGAATGAAAATAAAAAAGTATTTTCTATTAGAAATAACAGCTTTATAGGAACATACATACGTACATACGTCTGAAAAGACAACACGTTTCCATTCGTCCTTCCAGGTCATGTAATTTTCAGCAAACTTTAGGCGGTGTTCCTTACGTAAAGGATTAAGTGGTGGCTTTTTTTGTAGTTTCAATCTTTTTAAGTGTTGGCATTTTGAATGACTCGCTTTACAGTCGCTAAACTACTTTTACAACAAACTTTTGGAGGCAGATCTAACGATCATTCTCTTTCAGTTGCTGAAGTTGCTCTATAAGTGCCTCCTTTCATGTTTTTTCCATAGGTATTTTTATTTCGTAAGAAATTACTCGCACAATATTGGCTTTTGTTAATTTTTTTGCAATTTCATTGTGAGAAAGACCTCCTTCTGCGTAGATTTTAACTTTGACCCTTTCGGCTTCAGATAAAGGTTTTCCACGACCCATTTAAATTACAAATTGTTGTAACAGTTTAGAAATTAAAAAAAAGTTATTCAAAACAACGCACTCGCGGTTAAACGTTAGTGTAAACTAATACAATTATTCGTAAACCTATTCTGATGAGCTTAAAAAATGCATCGTTTTAATACAATATTTCTTTTACAGCATATATTAAGATAACGGCACAATATTCCCGTTAGATTTTTTGCAAAGATTTTAGGTATACATGCAATTTTGACAGTTTTAGACAGAGATGGTAAACAAAATTATTTTAATGCCAAACCTAATCAGATGAGCGGCAGTGTAAGTACATACATAAATAAGTAAAATACAGATTTTTATATTTTTATTTGTATTTTTCATATGCAATTTTTCTAGCACATACTACATAGTTTGCTAAAAGTCGCAAATTGTTTTAATAATAATTTCGATACGTTTTAGTTGATTAAGTACTTTTGAATATTCCTATTCTCCGCTTGATTTTTAAAATGATGCTTTGTCGGGATATATTAAATCTTTGATATTAATTTCTGTTACCATTTTGTTTCTCTTTTTTCTGCTATTGTTTAGTCTTTGTATTAATAATTAATTTTGCTAAGTAAAAAATAATATCAAATACAATACAATCGACTGCCGCTTATTGCATTTCTTTACTTTTCATAGACTGGTTCCTATACCATACCAGTCGTAAGATTGACACTGTTGGGGGACTTGAAACGTTAAACAAAGCACTTAGCACGAATGGCAATTCATTATAATTAAAAAACTGGATAAAATATGATTTCTTAGTTAATTTTCGATTTTAATATTTTTTGTAGTTTTAAATAATATTTTTTATATGAAATTTGTCTTTATTTTGTAATCCGCTGTAAAAATTATTTCAAAAATTAAAAGTTACGAAAAGCTTGCAAGTTATACATAATTTGTTGGAATTGATATTTTGGAACCAAGCACGGAACTGCTTATCAAAAAATATACATACATGTACGTCAATGTTTAAATTGCCAAGATTTCTTACATTTTAAATAAAATTGCAACAAAAATATTCTGAACACCGTTAAAACTAAGACATGGTTATCAAATTATGTGGTCTAAAAGTTTAACTCATTTTTTTATTGTAAAGTTTTAGATAAGTTCGCGGTAAAACTAAATTGTGACTACGGCAACACTGCAACGATGAGGAGTTCACAATCTCTCTATGAAATAATAAAAACAATTGAGAGTCCATGAAATATGTATGAAGGCCAGCGTTGCCGCTTTGGTCCAATCGGACCAAACTTGGTAGTTTTTCGTTTTTAAAAAACAGATTGGTAGTTTGGTTGGTTTGTTACATTTTTTTTTTAATTTTTGGTAGGTTTTCCTCCTCTAGCAATTTTTAGCAATAGTAAATTTTTCACCTTAAAATTTCAGAACATAAAATAAAAAGAAATGTAACTTTGAATTAAATAAACAATAACTTTGAATAGTGTTTTCACTGTTTTCAAAAACTGTTTTAGGTGTAATAAAAAACATATCTGCTTTTTTGCATAGAGATGATTAAAGCTATAACCATCTCTGGTTTAAGAAACGCGAACAATATTATGAAATTGAAATTAACATAATTTTTGAGTGAAGTTTTATTTTTAAGTGTACGTATTAAAAAAATTCTGTTAATGGAAAAGAAAGTAAACTTTTTTAGTTGTAAATATGTACCTATTTATTACATAAATATTTACTAATATTGCATGTAAAGAAACAGTCAAAAGAAAATTTAGAACCGAATGGTTGAGCGAATTTGATTGGCTCCAGGAAAGAGATGGGTGTTCATTCTGCATAGTATGCTCTAAAATTATTTTAAATCATAATACCCATCTCAAAAATCACCAAAGACAAACTACCATCTCAACAACTACGGGAGAAAAAACCAAGTGAGTATAACAGAGTTTATGTGCAAGAAATGCATTTTTAAATTTTTGGTAGGTTGTGAACGATTTTGGTAGGATTTTTGAAAATTATTGGTAGAAAGTAAATTTCTTGTGTGGTAACGCTGATGAAGGCAGACAAGCAATGTTGCCAGTTTTTTTTCGAGCTTTCTCGCCATTTTTCATTTGAAAAAAGGAATTAATTTAAGAAAGGTACATTGGTTTTGTAAAACATTTAAAAACATAAAAATAGAAATCAAAACTTAATAGGAACAAAAATAAATAACTTAGTTTAGAAAGTGAGGTCAATAAATGTACAAGATTTAAGTAATCTTTATAATTAAAGCTTAACCCCCGAGATCATAGCTGTATATTAAAAATAAAAAAAAGATTTAGCAACAGATATCAATTATTAAATTAAAACTTTCATACTCATTTTGTTCATTGTTCAATATAGGTATTTTAAATACCGCCATTTGAAAATTTTTATCGCCAAGAAGGAATTTTTGTCGCCACATTTGGCGAGTATCGCCATAACTGACATCACTGCAACCAAGAATTTAGCCACATTCAATCTAGGAAACCAAACTTGAACAAAATTAAGAGGGAATTTGTCTACAATTCTTTTTTTTTCGTTTTGCTCAGATTATGGTCGTTTCTTGTTGTTGCTTTTGAGAATTCCTAAAAACAACAACTAAGCATACAGACATACCCAAACACACAGGCGATTACGTGAGTTTGTATGCTTATATGCACGTATCATATTGGCAATGTATATTTTAAGTTCTATGCACAGAATACTAATGGTTTATTTTTTCTTATAAAAAATTTCTTGGAAAATAAAAATCATGTTAAAAAATTAGGCTGCAAAATTCTTTTATCGATAAATTTCTTTTTCTTTATTTTTAAGTTTTACACCTTTTATTGTTAGTTCTTTTCTTTCCAATAATCAATAATTGAGATTTATTATATGTATGTACATACAAATACATATGTACGTAGATGCGAGTAATAAGTATAATTAAATTCTTTTAAGTAATTACTCATTTTATTTTTTACTTTCTTAAAAATAATTTAAATATTTAACAAATTTTTTTGTCACTTATTCTTTTGCACTAAAATAATAATCCACTTTTAGGACTCTTATAAGAAACTTTTTAGACTGTGTTGATTAATTTAATATTATACACACTCTTCGATGCCTTTTAGTTGTGTGTCAGCAGATTTATTATACACACATGCACATAGATTCAAATACACTTCTTGATATTATTTCGCTTTATGACTACTCAGCATGTTGTTCGGACTAGTTTAAAACACAAACTAAATTCAGTCAATTCGATTAAATACACTAGTGGCCGTATTACTCTTTTTATATTCCTTTCTCTTCATACTTTAACAGCTGCTGTTCTCTTATAAGTATCTAAGAGATACATTCGTTTTTATACGTAAGCGAAAAGTTCACATGAAATTAATCAATAGTTGCCACATGTAGTTGATAAAATGTCGACAAATGTTTCGGCAAGATTGCCAAAACAAAAGGCTTCATTATTTTTTCGTAATACGTAAACATGCGGTCGGCTTTAACGTTATGCCGTTACTATTTATTATTTAAACGTACTGTTAACAACATTTTTAACAAATTAATGCCATATTAAAAAAATGTCATTTCATACATATTTATGCCCAAAGTACATATCTATATCAAGTAGGAATTTGATTTGTTCGAACAATTTTAAATAAATTTTGTTAAATGATAATAAAAAAGATATAACAAATCGATCTGTTTTTATTAGAAGAATTCATACAAGTTTGAAACCAACATTTTGAAAGTTTTACTTTACCATCCCTAGTGAAACAAAAGCAAAATTTAATAAAAATGTGAAATGTGAAAAAAAGGTAAAACTCAAAATAAATATTTGTAAATTAAACAACAATTTTGCAAGCCTAAGGAAAATAAATCGATACAGCTTTCACAAACTAAAATTCAATTGTACCGAAGGCAATGGCGGTTTTAGTTTTGACATAAAGGGAATTTTTTTAAGCTTGATAGAACTTGAAATTATAAAAAATAACATTAATACCCTGTTCTTAATATAGTTAATTAATTTCAATTGCGCAATTTAATTTAGGGGTCACACATGCTCAATTAAGCTTATTCAATTAACATTTTACACACAGAGAAAAGAGATTCGTTACGACAACCGAATTTGTTTCCAATTTGGGCGGATGTGAGTATTATTTGAAATTCGGTTATGATGACTGAATAAATAATACTTACAACTTTTTCAAAAATTCATTCGACAGTCGATATTAAATATTTTTGTGTAGTAAATAAAACAAATTTAACAACTTTCATTCCAATGTACTTTTATTTAAAAAAATAAGTTACAGGAATAATAGGTATAACGAAAATTTCATGATTGGAACCATACGAATCAACAACGCCACTCTATGTTCTCCTGATTTGTTCCTTTCCACCTACTTTCTTTCAGTTTACATTCTATTTGCAAATACCGAAATTCTTGTCACTACGAAGTAAATAAAACATTTTATTTTTATTTGCAAATGTCTTTTTAAGACAATTTAAAACTTACCTTTTAAGGATCTTGCGGAACTTTGCGCTATTTTCTTTAAATTTTTATATTTTTTAAACCTAAATATCACTTACATTTTTTATTACATTTTTTATGATATTTATTTTTTTAATTATGTCAAAAACTTTTTTGAAGAAGTAAAGCAAACGATTTATATAATTCTGACTACTAAAATTCTGTTTTCAATAGTAACTGCCATCCCTAAATTAGCGCGTAAGATGCAAAGCAAAGTAATTCATAGCTTTTGCGCTGGAATGTCAACCCTAAATAACAGCGTCAACTTTATGTCTTTAACAGTAATGTTAACTCATTTTATTTTATAAAACCCGCTGTATAAAAATAAAAAAGAGATAAAACCGCTAGATTGCCTTAAAAATAACTAAATTGTCATTACTTTTCAACTAAAACAAAACAGAATAAACCAACAAGCAGCCAACTTCACTTCCTAACGCACTGTCAAAATTGGATTTTCCAATTGATAAGCGTTGACGCCGTGCTATTTAGGGATGCTTCATACATTTTGTATGAACATGAGAAATTTTGACAGTTATCTTGCGCTTTACGCGCTAATTTAAGGACGGCAGTAATGTGCTGAATTACTTTGGTTGCCTCTCTCAATTAATAGAATTAATTTGAGTAAAGCCATAAATCAGTAAGATGAACTTTCTAAACAGTTGTTGCAGCTAACCTTTAGTAATAAATATTATTTTTTAGTTTTTAATATAAAAAGTATGTCATTATTATATTTTATTAACAACAAGAAATAAATTGTGATAGTAATAGTTAAATTTTTAATAAATCAACCGAATGATGTTTGAAGTTTGGCCAATTTTTCTGGTTATTTATAAAAATATGCTTTCTGCTCAAGCTAGTTGGGCCTACAAATTTAAGGTAATTAAAAACAACTTTTAATTACAAGTTTCACCCGACGTTTCGTCGATTATTTGTCGACTTTTTCAAGGGTTGTTGTCTATAATTTATTAAATTAAAATTATGAAATATAAAAACATTTGAATATTATAACATAAATACATATTTAAATCATTATTATTTAACTTACAATTTTAAACGTTATTAATTTGAATTACATTATTCATTAAAACACAAACAGAAACATAAAAACAATTTACAACAAACTTCAAAAAACAAGAAACACATAAGTTTATGTTAAGATCAGCTAATAGCGACTCTATAGCTTGCATTGATGTTATCGGTGTCCTCTTTCAAATTCATTGTGTTGTCTATCTTCTTTTGAATGTGTAAGCTTTCTTTAATGTATCTCTTTCTCTCCACTTTCTCTTTATCCAATATTTTAACTTTGTCAAAGTCAGCTGTGTGACCTGTTTTTTGTATATGTTGAGCCAATGCAGTTGTCTCCTTTCTTTTAGCAATGTCAGCTTGATGCTCAGCTATTCTTGTTGACAAAGTTCTCTTTGTTGTTCCTATATATATTAAATTGCACTTTGTTGTCCCATTACCCTTACATGGTATTTCGTAAACAATGTTATTTTGTTGTTGCTTATTAATTGGCGCCTTAATTTTCGTAAATATTGTATTTATTGTTTTTAGGTTTATAGGCAAAAAAAAATGTTGTTGTTGTTTTTAATTATGTTACGTATATTTCTGTTGTCTGTTAAGCCAGGAATGTATTTTACACTGTAAAAAGTACAACTTGTCTTATCATTGTCTATTGTTTTATTTGATGTTTTGTTTTTAATTCGGTTTTTTACTGTATTTATTAACTTTCTTATGAGGTAATTAGGAAAACTATTGTTATTTAATATGTTATAAATTTTCTGTATATTATTATTATGGAACTGTTTGTCGCTGATTTTTAAGACTCTTTCTATAAAGCTCTTTGCTGTGTTAATAATCTGGTTCTTTGGTTGTGTTGTATTGTAATTCATTAATCTGCCGGATGCTGTTTCCTTTGAATACCAATCAAAAATAATATTATCTGATGATCTGATCAATTTTGCATCCAAATATGTGATTTTTTTCTGCTCTTCGATCTCCATAGTGAATTTTAATTTGGGGTGATGATTGTTAAATGTTTTTAAGATTTCATCTTGATCGTCAATATTTATAATAACTAGGATGTCATCTACATATTTGGCTATGTATTTTATTTCTATATTTTTATTTTTTAGTTCCATTAAGGCGTCGTCAAGTAAACTATCTAAAACTATGTCAGCTATAGTTGGTGAAAGTGGATTTCCCATTGGCATTCCGTAAATCTGATTATACAATTTTTCTTTATAAACAAAATAAACGTCGGGTGAAACTTGTAATTAAAAGTTGTTTTTAAATACCTTAAATTTGTAGGCCCAACTAGCTTGAGCAGAAAGCATATTTTTATAAATAACCAGAAAAATTGGCCAAACTTCAAACATCACTTAACAAAACATCGGAAAGCTAGCCGAAATATTTTGTCTAATTAAGATTGCAAAGAAATATAAAATCATTTCATCAATTCATTGACGACAACTAAAAGAACAACATGAAAGGATACTTCAAACATATTGAATTAAAATACAGCAGGGAAACATGCAGAACGATGAAGGAATACTGTAATGAAATAAAAATACTAGCGCACAAAAAGCAAAGGCTGGTGTTCTTATTGTCATGCAGGAGTTATGGTTTGATTCCTAACCACACAAAAAATTTAACAAAACAGGTAACACATCTCTTTAAATGTCGTGATATTCATAGACAGGTGGAAAAAATAGAACATAATTTCCATAAAAAAGTCCTCAACTTGGAAATATCGCAGACTAACACTGATATTAAGCTGACTGCCCAAAGAATTTTTCAAATTACTAATAGAATTAGAGATATGTTAACAACTGCAGATTATAATTCCTTTATAAACAAACAAAAAACACGGACAAAACAAATAAGGAAGAAAATAGAAGAGAAGAATTAAAAAACTTAACTCACTGAAAGAAAAAGTTTTTAAAAAATTTGGATTTATTTACAATGACCATTGGTTTGAAAACAAAACCGCATATGAAATACCAATTGAATGCAAATGGATGCTCTCCCTAGGGAAAAAATTTGCATTACCTACTGACAGACGAAAATTCTCCCCAATAGATATTATTGCAGACGTTGAACAATGCATACAAGCAATTGATGATAAGGACAATAAAGCTCAGGATATAGCAAGGACAAAACTAGCTAACAATATAACATCGTATAAGCGAAAAATCAGCAACACCACAAAGGAAAAGTTTATTCTAAAATCGTTTAACGTAACAAAAGAATTTTTTAAAAAACACAATGACGAGGTAATTGTACAAGCTGACAAAGGAAATAAAACTGTGACAATGTATAAAAATGACTATGAGCAAAAGATGGAGACAATTTTAGAAGATAAAAATACATATAGATTAATAAGAACTGACCCGACTGCGAAATTACAAAAAATCAACAATAACATTGTATCAGACCTTTACAAAAATGGCATTATTGACAATTGGCAAAAAAGAAAGCTGTTATGTTCTGCAGCTACCGCACCAAGGATATATGGATTACCTAAAATCCACAAAGACGGAACCCCACTAAGACCGATAGTATCTTCGACACAAGTGCCATGCTATTATTTATCCAAATTTGTTGGAAATATCTTAAAAAATGTAATTTCCAAGAAATATAACATTAAAAATTCAATTGAATTAAAAAGGCAAATTCAGGCCATAAAAATTGGAGAGAAAGATATTTTAGTTTCATTTGATGTTATTTCCTTATTTACCAACATCCCAGTTCACAGTGCCATCAAAAATATTATGAAAAAATGGGACATAATAAAAACAGTCACGACGATTAGCAAACCCAAATTTTTGGAAATTTTATAGTTTTGTCTAAGTGATAACAACTATTTTGTTTATAAAGAAAAATTGTATAATCAGATTTACGGAATGCCAATGGGAAATCCACTTTCACCAACTATAGCTGACATAGTTTTAGATAGTTTACTTGACGACGCCTTAATGGAACTAAAAAATAAAAATATAGAAATAAAATACATAGCCAAATATGTAGATGACATCCTAGTTATTATAAATATTGACGATCAAGATGAAATCTTAAAAACATTTAACAATCATCACCCCAAATTAAAATTCACTATGGAGATCGAAGAGCAGAAAAAAATCACATATTTGGATGCAAAATTGATCAGATCATCAGATAATATTATTTTTGATTGGTATTCAAAGGAAACAGCATCCGGCAGATTAATGAATTACAATACAACACAACCAAAGAACCAGATTATTAACACAGCAAAGAGCTTTATAGAAAGAGTCTTAAAAATCAGCGACAAACAGTTCCATAATAATAATATACAGAAAATTTATAACATATTAAATAACAATAGTTTTCCTAATTACCTCATAAGAAAGTTAATAAATACAGTAAAAAACCGAATTAAAAACAAAACATCAAATAAAACAATAGACAATGATAAGACAAGTTGTACTTTTTACAGTGTAAAATACATTCCTGGCTTAACAGACAACAGAAATATACGTAACATAATTAAAAACAACAACAACATTTTTTTGCCTATAAACCTAAAAACAATAAATACAATATTTACGAAAATTAAGGCGCCAATTAATAAGCAACAACAAAATAACATTGTTTACGAAATACCATGTAAGGGTAATGGGACAACAAAATGCAATTTAATATATATAGGAACAACAAAGAGAACTTTGTCAACAAGAATAGCTGAGCATCAAGCTGACATTGCTAAAAGAAAGGAGACAACTGCATTGGCTCAACATATACAAAAAACAGGTCACACAGCTGACTTTGACAAAGTTAAAATATTGGATAAAGAGAAAGTGGAGAGAAAGAGATACATTAAAGAAAGCTTACACATTCAAAAGAAGATAGACAACACAATAAATTTGAAAGAGGACACCGATAGCATCAATGCAAGCTATAGAGTCGCTATTAGCTGATCTTAACATAAACTTATGTTTATGTTTATGTTAAAGTTGAAGTTGAAGTTTGTTGTAAATTGTTTTTATGTTTCTGTTTGTGTTTTAATGAATAATGTAATTCAAATTAATAACGTTTAAAATTGTAAGTTAAATAATAATGATTTAAATATGTATTTATGTTATAATATTCAAATGTTTTTATATTTCATAATTTTAATTTAATAAATTATAGACAACAACCCTTGAAAAAGTCGACAAATAATCGACGAAACGTCGGGTGAATCTTGTAATTAAAAGTTGTTTTTAATTACCTTAAATTTGTAGGTCCAACTAGCTTGAGCAGAAAGCATATTTTTATAAAAAATCAACCGAATATTTACATATCATTTTTTTGTGTGCAGCTAAAAAAAACTTTATTGTAATCGCGGAAGACTTTAATTCGTGTTGTGGAAACTGTGCTATTTATTAAAACTAAATTACTTATAAATATTTTATTTTTACTTTTATTTTGAAATATTTACTAGTGTATCTAATCTAATTATACAAAGTGTGTAGTTGAAATGCATTTAATCAAAAATACTGGTTTTGCATGTTTTGCCATACAACGGTTTAAGTAATCAAATTAAATTGGAGAATGCATTTTAACTGCATATTGAACTATCTTCTTTTTTTTAATCTCTCGAAACTAATTACATATTAATGCTAGCGGTTCACAGAAATTTTACCTTGGGGTAGTCATTTAAGTTTTAATATATTTTGCTCAATTTTACAGTATTTATATATACAAAGGCTTTTGTTTTTGATTTTGCTTTAAAACGATATCTTTTTCATTTGACTTTAAAGATGACAGGTTGTACTCGTATTATAAGAATCGTTTATAAAATAAAATTGTTTTTTTTTTCTTTCTATACTTACTACAAAATTCTAATTCTTTTTACAAATAAAATTCTGATAAAACTCAACATAAGATTTGGTGCCGAAACCCGGGACTAAGTCGGAACATAAAACTAGCCCATTTATAAAAATTTCTAAGTGACTTTTGTGGTGGTTTTAAGTGGATAATTATTTTAATTTGTTTGTGTTTTATAAAAAGGAACAAATAGCCATGAGTCAATTGCTAATAAAATTAGAAGTTCGTTTTGAACAGAAAACAAGAAACGGGAAAACAAGTGGTTATTTGACTTCCTTGGCATAAAGGGTGGAGATATTTTTAGTAAGCTTGAAGCCGAAAATGACAACATTGTGCGCAAAATACATGAAGGTTCTATTAATGTTGATGATGTTCCTTACATTCATGACGATGTTTACATGGATTTTTCAGAGAAATATATCACAATTAAAGGAAAGTTAGTTGACTTCCTTGCGGAACATTCGGCTGTAAATAGCCCCATGGCTAGTACTTTTGTTGCACATAATAGTCGTTCGGACGCTACGTTAAGTTCTGATGCTAGATTTCCGAAAACATCACTACCAAAATTTTCCGGAGATTATATAGATTGGATCCCATTTCGGGATATATATTTCTCCCTTGTTCATCAAGACGATTGGCTAAACAAAGTCCAAAAGTTTTATAACTTAAAAGGTACGCGTACAAGTGAAGCTGATAACTTAATAAGAAGTATTTCCGCCCAAGACGCTTATTATGATTCCGCTTGGCAAATTCTAGAATCAAGGTATCACAACAAGCGATTGCTTGTTGTGAATTTAATTTAAAAATTTTTCAATACACCAAAGTCAGATGGTGGATTTCAATCGATTAAAACTTTATTAGACTCTACTCAAGAATGTTTATCTTTATTAAGTAATTTACATATCAACACCCAAAGCTGAGATCCCTACTTCTGATACACCTAGTTGTGCAAAAGTTAGACGTTTAAACGAGTAAAGATTGAAAACAATCTTTAAAATCATCCACCAAACTTCCTTTAAGGGATGAACTCTTTTCATTTCTAGAAAGAACATTCCGAAAATTGGAGTCTATAAATAATGGGCCGGGTTTGCCGAAATTGTTTTTCAATAGGCCACAAACGGAAAAACTGCAGCTCGCCATTTCGCTGCATTTTCTGCAAGCAAGAGCACCACACTATTCTTCATTCCGAAGGAAATCATTCTTCTTCTGTTTCTTCTTACATTTCTGATTCAAAACGTAAAATAGAGCCTCCGGTGGCAATTCATAATGTCAATTCTTTTCATACGGTTCTACTATATACTATTCGATTAATTGTCAACACAGAGCGTGGTTACCTTTATTAACGTGCTCTTTTAGACCCTGGGTCACAGGGATGCTTAATTTCTGAATCTGTGGTACAACTTTTAGGCGTTAAGCGGAATAATTCCCATTGTAAGGTAATTGGTATTGGTAATGACAATGAAAGTTTGTCGAAACATTTGTTAACATTGATTTATACACTCGGAAAAGGGAACCATCACTTTCATGTACAGCTTTAGTTTTACCCACTTTTTCTTTCTATACTCCAGATCCGTCAAGTAAGTGTTTTACCATGCCTGAAACTGTGACCGACAGTTTAGCTGATCCTTTATTCTTTAACACTGATCCATTGATTTAATATTAGGTTCGGATATCTGTTCGAAAATAAAAATTGCTGCCTACTCATTTATACATAATGATCTCTTTTTTAAATAATCTTTCGGTTGGGTATTTTCTGGAAAAAATAATACAGTCACAAGTAATGTGATCTTGATACATAACACAAATTAAGAAAGCATATTAAGGTTGTTCTGGGAACAGGAAGAAATGGTTACGAAGAGAAAATTAAAAAAAGAAGAATTGGCATCTGAAAATTTTTTTAAAACCATAAACACTCGAACAGAAACTGAACGTTATATGGTAAAATTGCCATTCAAGTTCTTCTGTACGATAACACTGAGTCTATTATTCAGAATAATGTCATAAACGCGTTCAGACGCTTACGTTTGCATTTTGCTGAAAGTTATAAAAGCTTCATGCAAGACTATGAAGCTCTGGGACATATGTATTTTTTCCAACTGTACTTAATAAAAAATTCTAATTCCTTTTAAAAATAAAACTCAACAATTTGTAAAGTTAAAAAATAAATAAAAATCACACTTTAAATAATTTTCACAATAGAAATATTGAACTATCGCATTTAGTACTATCAAGTTTTGAATATAAACTATGTAAAATTTAAGCCAATAACAGTTACAGCTTCTTGAAATATTAAATCATAATATACATCGAAGGATATTGTGGAAGTTGAAAAGTAAAATATCGAAAATTTCTCTGTTTCTCTGTTTTTCAAGAGTTATTTTCGTATGTTCCGCCAACCACTTCCTCTTAAATTTTTTCGCTTAAACAAAAAAAAAAAAAAAAGATTTGTTAAATTACAATAAAAAAAACAATTTAATTTATTTTTAATTATTTATTGACTTACCCTCAGCTTAGCTTGCCATTTTCTTTTTATTTGTTTGTTTATAGTTTTCCATCGGCTTGTCAGTTTTATAAACACACTTTCCAAATTTATCGATTCGCCGTCAGTCGTTCTTTCGCTGATTAGGCTCTAAAGCAGTTAGCAACTGACCCTTATTTTATCCCTAAATTGTGTTCAGCGACGAGGCTCATTTTTGGCCTTACGGTAAAATTGACGCTTATGGAGTGAGACCAACCCACAACATATGCTACAGACTCCATTGCATCCAGAAAAATGCACCGTTTGGTCTGGTTTACGATAAGGTGACATCATCAGACCTGTTTTCTTAAACAATAAGGCCGGATTTCACGTTACGCTCAATTAACCTTTAACTACTGAGGTGAAATATTTGGACGTAGCTACTGAGGTCGTGGTCAATTTTACCCCATTTTTTTTTATCAAAAATTTTACCCTAGTCATTAGACAGATAGATTCCTCAACCCTTCTGATGGCTGCCTTACACTCCATTAAAATTTTTTTTACTTAAATACATTTGCTTCGATATTATATATTCTACTAGCGATTTCCTCGTTGCTGACAATAGCAGCATATCCATTACAGTAGTTTTTGCTTATAGTCACATCTCTTAGTTGCACACAATGTTGTGACTATATCGCTAATGTGACTATAAGCCTAATTTTTTTATATGCCACAATATTGCATATAAACAAAATCGGATACAAACAATTCATCTGATTATAAAAAATAAAAGAAATTTATTATATTTATTTATGTATACTATACGTATGGTATACATCTGTAACGACACGTTTCCGCTGGTTGCTGGGGCAGAACTCAGCGGCGTCCAGGGTCGTCGTGAGTAAAACACGGTATTCTTTTAAATACGATAGCGTGTTTTTTTATTTTACTACACGTTTTAACAAAACTACTACTTAATCAATTGCAAGTGACCTAGGCTCAAGCGTGTGGGCGTCACTTACCGTCGGCAGCCGTTGTCGGTTAGCGGAAACGAGCGTGTGAACCACTACTCGTACCACTTGGGAAATACACAGGCGCGTGCACCGCAACCGATGTAAACCCGAATATGACAGTCGACCAACTACGACAAGTGATCACTCTCGGAGGAGTTGGTACTGAGCGCAAGCAGTCACTACCACTTCCTTTTTACTGCCTGTGTAGGATCAACAGTCTAGCGTGTATCCACTACTAAACTCCCGGTCTTACCTAAAGGCCGGCCGGCAATCAACTGCCACCGAGTATACAGAGGCGACACGAGAATATAGTCATTTCGTTTTTTCTATGCATCTCTTTCTTGACATCCTATCGACACTAAGCATACAGAGGCGACACGAGAATATAGTCATCTCTTTTTTTCTATGCATCTCTTTCTTGACATCCTATCGACTTCAATTTTGTTTTGTAGTAGTCGATAGGATGTCAAGAAAGAGATGCATAGAAAAAACGAGATGACTATATTCTCGTGTCGCCTCTGTATACTCGGTGGTGTCAACTGCCTCGATACAGGCAAATTGCTCGCCTTTTATACCCGTCGGCTGGCCACACATACAGGCAGGCTGTGATTGTGGTAGTGTCTGCTTGTAATGCTAAAAATACATTTGCTTACACTAAGTAAGCTAAATGGTTGACCATCAACCAACGCATGCTTGGTTGTTGTCGTGGGTGTTGTTGTAAAAATAAAAACAAACAATAAAGCAGCAATACTTGCTTTTGATCGTTACAGCAACAACCCAGCATGAGTAGATCAATGTTTAACAAAGAAAGGAATGCCTTTTGCTTATAAAATTAAAATAAGAACTTAACAATCAAATAATACAGAATTCATTTTATAAGATCTTAAAGCTAATACTTATGCTAGAGTAAACTATTTTACGATGTGTAGGTAGAAACGACCATCGGGACTTCCACCGTCACAGTATGTACTTTAAAAGGTTAAATTAACTTAATTAAAAAATAAAGTAAAAGAAAATAAAATATTCTGATAAAAAAAAACTTAAAAAGAATTATTGATTGCCTTCAAAACTTCATTTAATACATATTTTCTGATCAAATAACGAAACTTTGAAAGCTAAATAATTTGCTTATAATTAAGCTTTTAATGACTACACATAGGTGATTATTTTGTATGAATTTGACTTATAGAGGGCTGTAAAAACGTATATTTGCATTTAAAATAAGAGTTAATATTTAGGTTTTGCGAATCCTTATTTATTGAAATTTTTGGTAATTGTGCTACAACTGTTGTTGGGGTGGTATATATTCCAAATGGAAATATTGACTATTATCGGAGATTTTAATTGTAATCTTTTTAAACCTGCAATATTTAAAAGAATTCGTTCCATAAGTTCAAGATGTGCTCTGTCTTTAATTGACTTTTTCATGCTTAGCCAACCTTATTAGTTGCTCATAAAGGTCAAATGATGTTTCATTTCTTGTGTTCTCATCATAGTTTTATATTCATTTCGCTTAGATTTTCTCCAAAAATACAAAGAATTGCAGCTGAGATTAAATATTATAATGATACATTTAGTATTTTACGTTTACATAACTCTGGTTTAAAAAATCTGAAGTGCCACATGTTTTCACAATTTGTTACCTTATTAAAAAAGAAGAAACAAATCAGATACCTATGCAGGCAACGAGAAATTCAAAAAGTTCATAATTTTGTCTTTGTATCACATATGATACATACTGCAGTTTGTGTGTTTCTGTGCTGTTGTGCATATCATTAGAACAAGTGTTTTTGATTGGTTGCACGTTTCTTAAAAACACAGTTCAAAGGAATAATTGCTAAAAATGTCTAATCCATGGTTTTTGACTCCCGAAGAACTGTTAAATGAAGTGCTAAGTGAAGTCAGCATAAGTTCGCACCAATAAGAAATATTTTGGAAAAATGGTCTGAAGCCTCTCAACATTTTACACTCCTACTGATTATGTTACTGTGGTCAAGCAAAAGCTAGGTTTTCATAGTCGCTGTAAATTTCGCCAATACATTCCATCCAAGCCAGAGAGGTATGGTCTAAAATTTTGGCTGCTTGTTAACTCGCGCACTTGTTATGTGTGGAAAATTCAGCCATATTTGGGAAAGGATATATGAGGAATTCCTGAGCGAAACCAAGGAGAATGGGTGGTTCTTGATTTGATGGATGGTTTAAAAGGACATAATGTTACCATGGATAATTTTTTTTCTTCGCATAGCCTTGGTGAAAGCTTTAAACGCAATATGATAACGATTGGAACTATCCGAAAACACAAGCGATCAATTCCTTTAAAGCTGTTACCATGCAAATAAATTCCACGGTATAAGTCAACATTCGCTTTTAACCCTGATACAACTATTGGTTAGTTATATACGCAATCGCAAATGTGCGATTGTCATGAGTACAATGCATTACAAATATAAAGTTGCCCGAAATAATATCTTTTTATAACTCCCCGAAAGGAGGAGTTGATACGGTTGATAAAATGTTGAGTTGTCTACTTTGAATGATTATATTATATACAATTAAGTCTATGCCAACTGGAATTAAACTCAAACCAGTGCAAAACGTAAGAGAGAGTGAGTGAGTTAGCAATAGCACTTTCAAAGCTTTATATAGAAAAACGTCAAAAACGTCCAAGAAATGAACTTTTTCTGGCAATTTTCGAAAAAGTTTCAACCCAAAGTGCAGATAAGTCAAATGACAGTGAAACTGGGACATCGAAAAAACATAAAACCGATAATTCTGAAAAAAAGAATCGCGCTAGATGTCAAAAAAGTTACACTTCGGGTGAAAATAAAAACAAATGGTCATCAAATTTCTGTTTTCTAGGCCAGGAGCCTTGTTGTAGTGATAAACTCACATTAATGTATTGATTGCATTAATGATTTCTAGAATAAATCATATTTTATAGACTTTCAGCCAGTCCCACGATATCGCAAGCGTTCGTTCGTTCGCACAACTATATTTAAAACAAAAACAAATTCTAAAAAATCGCTTTTGTTTTGAATGAAATTATGCGAACGAGCGATTGCGACATCTTGGGACTGGCAGTATATTAAACATCAGTAGAAATTTGTAAAAAAAGCTTTAAATGTATTGATTTTAGGCTCTTTAGTATACATATATCAAAAATGATACATAGAAAAAATAATGAATTTTTTTAAGGCTCGAACTATGGTTGATTATGATGAGTTAACTCAATATGTTGATATGTTTGACATATCTCCAATTTTCAGCTCCAATGATATTGACTTGCTGTTTTTCACATTGAATAAGTTAGTAACAGACCTTCATGATTTAGTTCCCACTTTAATGTCAATTGGATGAAATCATGCATACGGTGTTTACCTAAGACATCCGTCTGATGAAAACTTAAAAATATATTGAAAATAAAGTAACAAAACTAAGTCTGTTATTAGAAGAATTCGTCGAAACTATGGTATAAGCTATTTTTATGAAACTTATAGCACGCAGGTATGGAGAAACTTACGAAATTGAGGTTGCATTGGTCATGATATCCCTGATATTAATTAAGTTGATGTAGAATCCGTTGCAACTGAATTTCTGAATAATTTTTGCCCCAATAATTTGGGAAATTACAATTTTAATAATTTTACTGAACGTCCTCATTCTTTTCATTTTAATGTTATTACTGAATACGTTCTCATTATTACAATTAAATTGATTAAATCTTATTCGTTAGGGCATGATAACATTTTAATAAAATTATTAAAAATTATTTTCCCTTTAATTTCAATGTTCTTACGTCATATCATAAGCAATATTTTTACTATGTCTAAATTTCCTCTAACTTGGAAATTAGGACGAATAGTGCCAATTGCCAAAACTTACAATTACGATATAAACAACTTAAGACCAGTTAGTATTTTACCGGCTATGTCTAAAATTGTTGAGAATATTATGATATTGCAAATTTTGTCACATTGTGAACGTTTTTCTATCCTTCATCCTAATCAATATGCTTATCGTCGTAATCATAATACTACTTCTTAACTAATTTCCCTGACTGACTCAGTAAGGCAAAGACAAAGAAATACTGATTTTCGGTGAATTCAAAATTATCAATTAATTTTTACCTAGTTTCAGTAAAAATGAAATAACTAATTAAAAAAACAGTTCGTCAGTAGAAAAGCACTATTTTACAATAGCTTTAAAATATAAAATAAAAATATATAAACTGTTGGAAAATGTGTCAGTTAAAAAAATACATTTAGAACAAAATAATTGATTTAAGAAAAATATCAAAAAATATTGGTGAGTTTTTTACATAGTATTTAAAATTTGCATTATGTTTAAGAAAAATAATGTTCCCTTTTTACAGGTAGAGAATAAAGAAAATAAATTCTGTACTCTTTAGGCAGGTAGCCGTGGTGCCACAGCCCAGTTGGGTTCATTGTTGGTCCCAAACTAAGGCAAGTTATTTAAATTTTTGCATTACAGTCATATCGCTCATTTAGTAATGACGTTAACTCAAAATTAAAAATTTTGGTGTTAATCATGCAGAATTTATCGCCATTTTATTTATGCCTTTTATACTTTTTACTTTTGAAAAGAATGGGCCGTTATTTCATTTCATGTTTGGAAACCTTGTTTGTCAATAAGAACGACACATTTGAGTTGTGGAGTAAACTTCTTAACGTGAAAATCATATCGCTTTCTAAAACATCGTCACATTTCGTTTTGTATGTATAAAAATGTTATCTTTTTAAAATGTATCTCGGCTTTTTACGAACAAAGTTAAGCTCGGTTTTTCTTTTCATAAGTGATGACACATTTGGTGGATGTATTTTTACAGCAATAACGTCATAATTCAAACACTCCACTTTGTTTGTTTTCTTAAATTTACTTTTTATTTCTGAAACATTTTACAAAAGCGTTCTATAGTATATGAGCGATATGTACTTTAAGTATTGGTTGAACAAATATAAAAAATTTTTTAAAAGTACATTATTTTTTCAGAATAAAATAATCCAAAAATCCGTTGATTTTCAAGAAGGAACGAAAATAAGAAGAAAAAATAACATTTTTGTGTGAAAATATGTAGAAAAATTATCAATAAATAAATTAATACCTTTTGATGTTTTAAATAAATAAATAATCTATAGTATTTATTGTTTTGGTAGGTTATTTTTAGAGGGTTGAAATAAAAGAAAAAAGCAGTTATTTTTACTGTTTTAGTAGGTTACATTTTATAATTTAAAATAAATACAGAAACAGTTATTAATTATGTTTTGGTAGGTTACATTTTCTTAGTTAAAATAAATAAAAAAAACAGTAGTTTTTATTTTCTGATAGGTTATTTTTTCGTGCGTTGGAATAAAAGAAAAATTACTTGTTTTTACATATTTTGTTAGTTATAAAATCAACATTCAATAATAATTGAAAATTACATTTAATTTAAATGAAAAAGTAGTTGTTTAAAGGGATTTTTCATTTAAATTTACCTACATAATATTTTGAGTGTATTATTAGGAAACTTCAGGAAAAACTTAACTTTTCAAAATCTGCCTGTGAAATAATAAATTCATTTAAGTGATCGATCACAGTATGTGTCCATAAGAGGACTTGTTTTAAGTATTGGTATCGTTAGCTCAGGTATCCCGCAAGGATCCGTACTCGGTTCAATACTGTTTATTATATATTTAAATGACTGTATTCCTCTTATGAACAGTAAACCCTGCATTTCTTATATTTTTGCTGATAATATTTTTCTTATCTACAATTTTAGTCCTGAAACAGTCGCTAAGTTTAATGTTATTAATATTGGGTCTAATTATTGATTCCGTTCCGCGATTGCGGAAAGCATTTTTTTTTTGCGGAAGAAAAATTTGAAATTATTGGTTCCGTTGGTGCCATATTTTTCCGTTGTAGCGGTATAATCTCTACAGTGGCGGTATTGCCATATTATTTATTCCGCAATGTAGATATTATTCCTTATTTTGCTTACGTTCAAATTTTGTAACGAAAAGCTGACGGAAAGAACAAAAATGTAAGAAAAATATAAAAGTTCTACCAAATAAATTTCTTTTAGTTTTAGTTATTTATTTATATGTGTTTTATTTATTTGTTTTATATGTGAAAAATATTTTTGTAGGAATAAAAGAGAAAAATATACAAACAAATTGCAAATCGAGGCAATGGTTAATTTACTGAAAAAAACCAGGACATTGGTTGTGGTTTTAGCCAACGCGCCCCTGCAGATGTGAAAAGATTCTGGGAAGATTTGGCAATGACACTAAATGGTTCACTTTGCAAAATGTTGATTGCGCTATATTGGCATTAAAATCCTTGCCAATATATGCTGATAGCTGCCTTCTGCAAAAAATCTTAAACAAGCCAAAAGTTTATCTTTTGGAGAAAGTGCTCCTTGCCGATCACAACCTGAACTTGTTACTTCTAGCTCAGACAAAATATATTTAAACGCTGCCTTATTTAAACGAAAATTTTTTATAGAGCTGTAAATTAAAACATTTACATTTCATTAAACACATATGTAATTACATATTTAAATTTCTTTATGTTACTTACTCCGTGTCATTCATCTGCAACACATCTTCAGATTTATACCGCAAAACTCTTCTTTCAACTCGAATGTCTAAACAATCATCATCACTACTATCTTCAAAAAAGGCTATTGTATCCATATTTTTTCCGAGTTTGGTATTTTAATATATTTTACCTTTAAAAGTGCGTTTTTGTGTTCAAAATTGTAACTTATAATTTTAAATGTTTTTTTTTAACATCAGCTGTTCACAATATCAACTCAGATTTCATTAAAACAGGGATGTTAAATCAATTTTGCGGAAAGCTTATACCGCAGGAATGAATAATTGCAATGCGCGTATCGATCGATATTTCTTTCCGTTCAGTTTTCCCTTCCGTGCGGAACCAATAATTCCACCCATTATTTTAAATTCCATTTTAATTTGCATACACCAAAATGAAATGTTTTAATTGATTTTCCGATCACTTTTAGAGGAGGGCGATGATGAGGAATATATCTTGAAAATGAAAAAAGTTCTTGTTTTAACGTGGATTTGATTAGATGGAAGGAAAATTTTCATTCTAAGCAAAAAAATATATACAATCATTTCCGCCATGGCATCGACGCTATTTTCCAGTAAACAAAGAATCCAATTAAAATGACCCAAAAAAAATTCATTGAGCTCTGCCTAACGAGCCTTTTCGTACACATAATATGTGTTAGTTCATTGACTAATTACGCGATATGTTCAAGCGCGGCGAATAGTTTAATAATAATATTGGACCTTAAGAGAATAGCGAATCCAAGATAAGTTGTGAACATTGAAATCACCAACAAGAACTATTTCATGGTTCGGACAACTTTTCCATCATCTATATTTAAATCCGAAATGTAAAAATTGTGACCAGACTTTAAATTTAGTACAAAAACAATAAATAAATAATAAAATTAATAAACAAAACCAATAATCAAAAACAAACTGCAATGGTAAACTTAAATTTTAATTAACAAAAACCAATAATAATAATAAAAAATGTTATTATATTTTCTCTATCGTACATGTACTTTTTGCCGTCCGTACACGCAGTTTTTTTTTATTTTTCCATGTACGTTTTTTTCGTACCCGCAACTATTTTTATTTCTCCATGTACGTTTTTTTCGTACTCGCAGTTATTTTTATTTTTCCATGTACTTTTTTTCGTATACGGATTTATTTTAATTTTTCCATGTACTTTTTTCCGTACACGTACTGAAAATAGAGTACGCGGATACAAACAATAGATACAGTCTTACATTCACGTACGTGTCCGCAAATATATATTTTATAAAACGCATTTGTGGAAATTTTCTAAATTTAGTGACACACATAGTTGTTATGAAAAAAATATACGAGTTGGTTTTAGTTGTGTGTTTTCAATTTATGTACGAGAATTTTGTACAGCGAGTGTACTTTTCTGAATTCTGACGTTCAAACTTAAATATTTGTATATAAGAAATTTTTAAGTACTTAAGTGCAAAACAAGTTGTTTTGGAGATTTTTCCATACATTTACTGCAGAAAACTTCAAATTGGCGTGTTTTAGATTTAAACACATGGCAACACACTTGAATTTTAGAGTTCAGATATACGTGGAAAGTGAATTCAGCTATTTTTTGAATTTAGTTGTTTCATGTAACAAATTTTTAATGACGAAAAATCAAAAGTTATTGGCGTTATCTTTTCTGAAAATAAATGTTACCCAACAATCACATAAAATGTTTTTTGTAGCCACAATAGAACAAAAACTGTTATTGATATTTTTTAATTACCTCTCATGTTAGTAACGTTTAATTAGCGTTTCAAAAATTAAGTGACATAACACTGGGCATAGCAACAAAAGCAAACATCACTTATCAAGAATAAGAACTACTAAAAAAAGTGTAGCATTCTTACCCTTACATAAAATTGAGGGTAAATATGTAACATATTTTATACTTTTCGTGCAACATATTGTTACGTTTTTCCTTTTTAGAAAAACGTACGGATTCTTTTTTTGATTGCAAATACCACTGTGGCTCATTATAAATTCTGTATTCAAACTTTATGGCTTTTCCTGGCTATACTTCTTGATCCTACCGGTCTTGTGAATCTCATGGTCTCGTATGCATGAGTTATTACTACAAACGCAGCCATTTACGCTACACTACTGTGTTACTCCGGCGAGACATGAACTACACGATGCCTTGTTTAGTAATCTTAACCATTCACAGACATCTCCACTACTCCTTTTAACCCAGCCAGTCATCCCCTTTAATCCAATAGGCACAACACATGTCTGCCATACACTGTTGTTATGCATTTACACTTCCCTGCGCTAACCGCTGCTGTGCTTACTTTTTATTATAACGGGCTTCTTGACAATTATCTGTTACTCTTTTTTATTTAATTAAACGTCTCCCCTAAATTATCTGCCATTGCTTCACACAATAATTGTGTTTTGCCTCTCGGGAGGTTTGTACTGCTGCTTCTTAATTTTTAATGGCTTTATAACAATTATTATTTTCCGTTGTATGCATGTCTGAAGGCAGGATCGAATCCACGATCTTCTGTCTTACAGCACGCACCTCTACCAACGCAACCATCAAGGTTGTTCAGCTTTTATTAGCTAATTTTGGTATTATTCTATACACACACATTATTAGTGGAAGTAACTATATTCACCAATCTCATACTGTTTACAACAACAGGGTTTGCCAGATCTTACTTTCGTAATATCATCCCTCACTCAAGCCTGTTCGTCCCGAATAGGCACAGCTTTTAATTCCTAGGATAATTGCTTGTCGTTTTTTTTTTAAATTTTCACAACTAGTGTACAATTTTCATTTTGTGGTTTATTATTGCAATCCCACTTCTGACAACAGTTGTTACGTTTATTTAAGTTACAAACGTGTTATTTGTTGAGTTCTTTATTTGCAAAATAATTACACACACAAATTTTAGAGATAATTAAATTACACTTTATTTAATCGATTATTTGACGATTTACCTATTCACGATTTATTAATTATTATACACGCTGGCAACTTTACACTGTTGTACCACAAGATCTTAACTAGATGACGCTCACAATCATAATGAATTAGCCCGTATTGGCGTTGCTTTTATATACCCAATTTTTAGACGTGCTTGAATATTCGAGAACTTCTACCTCCATCTGCTGCGTAGTAGATCATGATTCATGATGTGTTGTCATTTTTATCTCAGACACATGATGAGAGCATTGTTATTTACTTCTAGAACCTTCAATTATTATTTCAAAACACATGTTGTGTATTTTTATTTAGCTGTTATACAATGTAGGTGTGTGCATGGTTGTGTATTGTGTTTATTTATTTCTCGCTTTGTGTAAGTTGTTTTTGTTTTGTAAAAACTTCTAGCTTTGAAAACAAACACAATAGGCTATTTCGTTTCACTTTCTTGGCCTCAATTATTTTTACCTCTTTTTATGATTTTGATAAAGCATCTTTATAACAATATTTTCAAAAGAACATACTTTTAATTTACACACTCGAACTTTTTTTTATAAAAGAACACAAAGGTGTACAAAGTGTTGAACATATGCAACATTTTTGTCAGAAAAGAAAACGCCATAAGTGTCGTGTCAAAAAGTGTAAATAAAGTAAATACATACCTATTTAACAAAAGTTGCAGTTAGAAAAGAAATTTCATTATTCTATTTTTTATTTTATTTTTGCTTATTACAAAATTTTTATAATATTGTGGACCTACTTGTTCCAAGCTTTATTGCAAAGTTCTAGCATAATTGCACAAACTGTTTGTAATCTTTAGGATCGTCAGTGATATTGTCGTCCGAAATTGTGTTTGTTCTTTTTGCAAAGTACTTGAAATGTTTATCGGTTTACTTAAGAATTGTTTGAAGACACCTCTTCACTTACTATTTGCCAATTGTCAGATTTTATGATTTAAGGGAGACTGCATTTTAAAAACTATAAAAGAAATTCTTGCAAAAAAAACCTACTTCAAAACATATTCGAGCTATCCGCCTATAACAGTTCAAAAGTCTGGCTACATATATTAAATCAAATTTACTATTGGGACAACCTTTAATTTCCGAATTCAAATTGTATAATAGTTGTAATACAGGACTTAGCAATACTGCTGGTAATGCAGTTTGGCCATATAAATCAAATTACCGACAACTATAGAGGCACCCTTTAAATTCCAAATTCAAATTTTGTTCTTGCTGTCTGTAACGGTACAACATTTTAATCATATACACCAAATTATGGTAACTATTGTAACACCCCTTAATTTATAATTTTAAATATTTATACTTCTTTATATACTAGACAAAGTAGTAGATATTCGGTCTAATTTGCGTTTGTATATAACAGTTTAAAAGATAGGGCCATGTAGCTCAAATAACATCAATTACGGGAACACCTTGCAATTTCTAAATTCGAATTGTATGCATGTTATTATGGAAATACATGGCGGACATAGCAATACAGGTTCCTTATAAAATTTAGCTGCCTGTCTATAACGGTTCAAAAGTTTGGCAACATAGATCATATTTCATTAGCTATCGGGACAGCCTTTAATTTCCAAAACCAATTATTATACTTGTTGTAGGGAAGTTAGCAATACAAATTCGTTATAAATTTCAAGCGTCTGTCTACAACTGTTAAAAAGTATGGCCATATGCATCAAATTAAATGAACTATTGCGGCACCTTTTAATTAATAACTTTGGATATCACTCCTTGTTAGTATAATATTCATAGCAGTCGACATTTTGTCCAATTTGCAAGTGTTTGCCTATAACGGTTTTAAAAATAGGCCCATATAAGTATTTTTACGTCATCTATGGGGACAGTCCTTAATTTTTAGATTAGATTACTTATATCTATTGGAAACTATATAGCTGGTCAGCAAAAAATTAAAAATTAAAACAAACGCTAGGCACCGCGTATTTACATTCATACTTAACTCATGACATAATACTGAAACAGCATTTATAATGTTGTGAGCAAACAAGTATGAATAATCAAAAAATAAAAGGTTGCATTTTCGTGGCTATCAAATTGCTAGCACAAAAAGGCAACAACAAATGTACAAGACGAGTTACAAAGAGAACGGCAAAGAATAAAGCTTTAGGTTGTGTGTGAACTTCGTCTCACCAAATTAACATTAAGATTAGTTGGTTAAATAGATGATGTTTCCGACGCACATAACATAAGGTAGATGGATGCAAAGAATGCTGATGAAGAATGTGGCGGTCCAGAAAATGCTGCATTTCATTCTGCTAGCGTCTAATTTTTCTTGTTTTCTTTGGAAAACGTCCGCATATATTTGTAAATAACTTTTCTTTCTAAAAATGTTTACAAATTAATTAAAAAGAACCAAAAGCCGAAAATAAAGTAAAATTTCATTAATTTATTGCTTTCTTGAAATTATTGGAAGAAATAAAAAAAGAATAGAAAGTGAAGAAAACAGAAGGCAGAGAAGAAATATTGGGTAACACCATTATTAGTAAGAAGGTTTGCAATCAAAAATGTTTGTATTTTAAATGGATTTGGCATAATAAACGTAAAACCCACTGTGTTTACTTAAGGGTGGAGCATAATTTGGAGGCGCATTTGCTAAAAGATCTGGTGTGGGGAGACGATGATGGCGATTTCCGAAACTTTACACGTATCGATGTGTTCAAGTTTGAGGAGCTTTTAAAAATGGTAGTGTAATCAATAAGCATACATAATATGCATGTGCCTAGCAATAATTAAATTCAACGAATCCTCTTTCTTTATCTAGGTACATGGATCGCTAAATAAGAATGACACAGTTATGTGGAAAGCTATTACTTTGCGGCTTAAACTATGTGTCACTTTAAGATTTAGACCCATAGGCGCTTCCTAGGAAAAAAATTGAGATCATAAAATTTCGTGAGATCATAACATAAAAAAGAAATAAAAGCTTGAATAAAATAAAAGTTAACAATCTTCTCCTAATATGTCCGCATCTGAAATTGCATATAAAAGTGCCCGATGGGACTGAGCTTGAGTTTGCGACAAAGGCGTCGATGTTCTCGATGGGATGCACAAAGACTTTTTTCAAACTTTTTATAGTTTGAAACTCTGCCATTACCTCATATGAATCTTCTTCCGGAAGTTCTTTTAATTGTTTCCCAACACTTTCTCCAAAAGCTTCAAAAACTGTTACGTCCTTGTTAAGCGCAATTAATTTTTCCAAAGCATCATCTAGCTTTAATTTTTGCTCTGGAGCATGTTTCCTCTTTTTGGAGCTTGATGGCATATTACACATTTATTTTTGAAAAGAAGTAGCATCGTTTGGCTCTGAATGCAAAGACGTCTCCGTTAATGTTAAAAAGTCTCTCTGTTAAATGAAATAAAAAAATTTCAAGATCAATTTATGTAAGTTAGTTTGTATTTAAAGATTGTTTTTTATTTTTTTAAAGATGACCAACACCGAACACGAGTGGAGAGATCAGTGAAGATTTGCAAAAAGGTTGGCAATTCCCGCATACTCTTGGAGCACTGGATGGAAAACATATCCAAATTAAAGCTCCCGCGCATACAGGCTTCCAGTTTTACAACTTCAAGGGGTACGTTAGCATAATTCTGTTCGCTGCTGTTGACGCACATGGCCGCTTCACGTATATAAACGTCAGTGGCCATGGTAAGTCGTCACACAACACAATATACATCGACAGCTTCTTGTATCAGTCTTTGCAGAATGGCTGTTTAAATACACCGGAGCCAGCCAACTTATTGCCGGTGAAGGAAATAAGATTCCTTATTTTTTTATTGGAGACGAGGCTTTTGCTCTGGACAGACACTTGATGAAACCATATAGCAGAAGTGTAAGGTTAAGCGTGCGGCAAGAAGTGTTCAATTATAGGATTTGTCGCGCAAGAATGGATATGGAGTGTGCGTTCCGTCGGCTCGCCAACAGGTTCCGTATATTTCACCGACCTATTGAAGTACAACCAAAAACAGTCGACTCCATTATGAAGGCCTGTTGTGTGCTTCACAATTATTTGACAAAACCTCGAACGGCAACAACAGCAATAGAACCAGTGGAACAATTAATTGTAGAAGCGTTTTCCACATATGGCAATGTAGATTTTCAGTGGCAAAAAATAAATATCAAATAAAAATTAATGAAGTAAAAAAAATGTTTTTTGCTTAACTTATTTACCTGCTTAGAATTTTTCATTTGATAAGAGTTTTCTGACGAATTAGAGATGCGTCAAGGAACGACATTTCATTAACCCAAAATACACAAGGAGTGATACATTTTCAGTGGTGCTTCCGAATTTTCTGCTGCTTTCAATTTTGGCTTTTTCGGCACAATACGACGTCTGAAATGATTTTATTTTTCTTTTAACTTCTTCCACTGACAGTTTTGTTTCGGCGGGAATAGAGGTATAGGCCTTAACTTTTAAATCATTCCGTTTATATGAAGGAATATTCATATTCCACAGGACTTCATGACTTCTGTATAGTTCTATAAGCCGCAAAACGTTGGTGTATTATTTTATTTTATTCACAAACATATTTTCTTTGTTGTAAAAACACTTTTATTATTTATTTTTTTTAATTTCTTTGTGTTAAAGAGACTTTTTTTTAACTACTTTATAAATTTCAAAGAAACAAAGCAAAACTGACAGCAGGGTGTATTGGTAATAAAATGAGAGAATTTTTAAAAATTGAATGAAAACTTGATCGTCTGACACCCTAGTAAGGGCAAAGTATATCTATATCAAGCATATGCAAATCTACAACAAATACAACATTGAAACAACAACAGGCATTTTGTTTGTGTAACAATTTAATTACCCATTGTGTCAAGAAGCAGCTGACTACATCTCAGAGATGGGGAAGTGAGTATAATTGTACTTTTTTATAATAAAAAACTTAATATCAATTTTGCTAAATAACAATAACATTTATATAACACAATATATAAATGTTAACGTGTATACATATTTATGAAAAGTATATTTAATTCAATTTAAGCTTCAAAATTGTAATTGAAAAATTATGTTTACCATCGATGGCAAAAACATAAAGAAAAGTGAAAAAAGTTAACGGAGAATAAAAGTTTTTCTTTTTTTATTAGGACCAGCACTCATGGGATGACCCCTACTTATGAAATGCATTATGCCAGAACTAGGAAATTAGGTTGTAGGAAGGGGGATAGAGGGAGTGGTGCTTGTGGACATTTGATTTGAATCTTTGCACATTGAAAGTGGCAAGAAAGACCTCTGGGGGGAGTTTTTTCCACATACAAACTGTTCGGCTAAAAAACGAATTCTCTCTGTAAGGCGTAGTGCGATTCACTGGCTAATCGGCCACAAAGGAGTGCGCTTGATGCAGAACGCGTTGCGCGTGCGAAATTACGGTTTTCAGGAACAAGTTCCCTGATTTCATAAGAGCACATTCCGTTGTAGTAACGATAAAACAGTGAAACACACCCCATACTGCGTCGATACTCCAGTGAGTCAACAGAGCTGGGTACCCTAGTGTCACCGATGAGCTTCTTCGCTCTCTACTGCACGCGGTCGAGTAACTCCAAAATCGACTTTGAAGCACCGGCCCACACACGAGAGTTGTATTCCATTTTAGGTGTGATATAAATAAAAAATATTAAAAAACTTTGGCATTTATGGTGATAAAAACACAAAGCAAACAAGTTTACAAGAAAATCCAAAAGAACGGTAAAAAATACGGTAGTATTAGTATATATTCATACCTATACAGTTTTTATCTATGTATATACATAATATATACAAAATATTACCGATGTATATGTATATAAACCTCAAAATATATTTGAATTTAAAAATAAATTGATCAAACAAAATAATTTAGAGGTGCTTTCCAGTACTTGTTGGTTTTCAATCATGTGTCTCCCATGAGCAAGGCCCTTTAAAAATACTTTAAAGTAAATTCAGAATTTTTAACCTGCGCTTGTGACAAGCGTTATTTCAAAGTTCTTACAATGGATAAACATTTCTGATCAATATGTCAGAATTTTTATTATTCCCATTCTCCACTTATGCCAAAATATTCGCTATGTAACCAATGAAATAAACATTTGTAGAATTTAAACAGTCGGCTCTTTCATAAAAAAATTATACATTTTCTTGGTATATATACATTTAGAGTTTTGTTAAAAATTGCCCATATTCGAAAAATGCTTACTGTAGGGTGCTTCACAAAAAATCCATAAAAAGACATCAGATGGATTACACAAGGCTTTATCTTAAAGAAAGTGTTAAAAATTTTAAAAATTTACTCAAAAACGTTAATAATCTACTTAAGTAATTCTTGCGAAAAAAAAACCGACTTCAAAACAGATTTCATCTGTCTGCCTATAACAACTCAATTGTATGGCCACATAAATTAAAGGGTGCAGTAATAGTACATTTAATTTGGTATATGGCCATACTTTTAAACGGAAGTGCCACTGAAAATGTATCACTCCTAGTGTATTTTGGGTTAATGAAATATCGTTCCTTGACGCATCTCTAATTCGTCAGAAAACTCTTATCAAATGAAAAATTCTAAGCAGGTAAATAAGTTAAGCAAAAAACATTTTTTTTACTTCATTAATTTTTATTTGATATTTATTTTTTGCCACTGAAAATCTACATTGCCATATGTGGAAAACGCTTCTACAATTAATTGTTCCACTGGTTCTATTGCTGTTGTTGCCGTTCGAGGTTTTGTCAAATAATTGTGAAGCACACAACAGGCCTTCATAATGGAGTCGACTGTTTTTGGTTGTACTTCAATAGGTCGGTGAAATATACGGAACCTGTTGGCGAGCCGACCGAACGCACACTCCACATCCATTCTTGCGCGACAAATCCTATAATTGAACACTTCTTGCCGCACGCTTAACCTTACACTTCTGCTATATGGTTTCATCAAGTGTCTGTCCAGAGCAAAAGCGTCGTCTCCAATAAAGAAATAAGGAATCTTATTTCCTTCACCGGCAATAAGTTGGGCTGGCTCCGGTATATTTAAACTGCCATTCTGCAAAGCCTGATACAAGAAGCTGTCGATGTATATTGTGTTGTCTGACGACTTACCATGGCCACTGACGTTTATATACGTGAAGCGGCCATGTGCGTCAACAGCAGCGAACAGAATTATGCTAAAGTATCCCTTGAAGTTGTAAAACTGGAAGCCTGTATGCGCGGGAGCTTTAATTTGGATATGTTTTCCATCCAGTGCTCCAAGAGTATGCGGGAATTGCCAACCTTTTTGCAAATCTTCACTGATCTCTCCACTCGTGTTCGGTGTTGGGCATCTTTAAAAAAATAAAAAACAATCTTTAAATACAAACTAACTTACATAAATTGATCTTGAAATTTTTTTATTTCATTTAACAGAGGGACTTTTTAACATTAACGGAGACGTCTTTGGATTCAGAGCCAAACGATGCTACTTCTTTTCAAAAATAAATGTGTAATATGCCATCAAGCTCCAAAAAGAGGAAACATGCTCCAGAGCAAAAATTAAAGCTAGATGATGCTTTGGAAAAATTAATTGCGCTTAACAAGGACGTAACAGTTTTTGAAGCTTTTGGAGAAAGTGTTGGGAAACAATTAAAAGAACTTCCGGAAGAAGATTCATATGAGGTAATGGCAGAGTTTTAAACTATAAAAAGTTTGAAAAAAGTCTTTGTGCATCCCATCGAGAACATCGACGCCTTTGTCGCAAAACTCAAGCTCAATCCCATCGGGCACTTTTATATGCAATTTCAGATGCGGACATATTAGAAGAAGATTGTTAACTTTTATTTTATTCAAGCTTTTATTTCTTTTTTATGTTATGATCTCACGAAATTTTATGATCTCAATTTTTTTCCTAGGAAGCGCCTATGGGTCTAAATCTTAAAGTGACACATAGTTTAAGCCGCAAAGTAATAGCTTTCCACATAACTGTGTCATTCTTGTTTAGCGATCCATGTACCTAGATAAAGAAAGAGGATTCGTTGAATTTTATTATTGCTAGGCACATGCATATTATGTATACTTATTGATTACACTATCATTTTTAAAAGCTCCTCAAACTTGAACACATCGATACGTGTAAAGTTTCGGAAATCGCCATCATCGTCTCCCCACACCAGATCTTTTAGCAAATGCGCCTCCAAATTATGCTCCACCCTTAAGTAAACACAGTGGGTTTTACGTTTATTATGCCAAATCCATTTAAAATACAAACATTTTTGATTGCAAACCTTCTTACTGATAATGGTGTTACCCAATATTTCTTCTCTGCCTTCTGTTTTCTTCACTTTCTATTCTTTTTTTATTTCTTCCAATAATCAAGAAAGCAATAAATTAATGAAATTTTACTTTATTTTCGGCTTTTGGTTCTTTTTAATTAATTTCTAAACATTTTTAGAAAGAAAAGTTATTTACAAATATATGCGGACGTTTTCCAAAGAAAACAAGAAAAATTAGACGCTAGCAGAATGAAATGCAGCATTTTCTGGACCGCCACATCCTTCATCAGCATTCTTTGCATCCATCTACCTTATGTTATGTGCGTCGTAAACATCATCTATTTAACCATCTAATCTTAATGTTAATTTGGTGAGACGAAGTTCACACACAACCTAAAGCTTTATTCTTTGCCGTTCTCTTTGTAACTCGTCTTGTACATTTGTTGTTGCCTTTTTGTGCTAGCAATTTGATAGCCACGAAAATGCAACCTTTTATTTTTTAATTATTCATACTTGTTTGCTCACAACATTATAAACGCTGTTTCAGTATTATGTCATGAGTTAAGTATGAATGTAAATACGCGGTGCCTAGCGTTTGTTTTAATTTTTTGCTGACCAGCTATATAGTTTCCAATAGATATAAGTAATCTAATCTAAAAATTAAGGACTGTCCCCATAGATGACGTAAAAATACTTATATGGGCCTATTTTTAAAACCGTTATAGGCAAACACTTGCAAATTGGACAAAATGTCGACTGCTATGAATATTATACTAACAAGGAGTGATATCCAAAGTGATTAATTAAAAGGTGCCGCAATAGTTCATTTAATTTGATGCATATGGCCATACTTTTGAACAGTTGTAGACAGACGCTTGAAATTTATAACGAATTTGTATTGCTAACTTCCCTACAACAAGTATAATAATTTGTTTTGGAAATTAAAGGCTGTCCCGATAGCTAATGAAATATGATCTATATGGCCAAACTTTTGAACCGTTATAGACAGGCAGCTAAATTTTATAAGGAACCTGTATTGCTATGTCCGCCATGTATTTCCATAATAACATGCATACAATTCGAATTTAGAAATTGCAGGGTGTTCCCGTAATTGATGTTATTTGAGCTACATGGCCCTATCTTTTAAACTGGTATATAAGTTATTATTTCTCTTAGTTAAAAAACTAAAAAAAATAATTTTTGTTTTTCCGGTATCCACGACCGTTCTTTATTAAAATCAGATTTAAACTTAAACTTAATTTTACATATCTTTAATTTATATTTTATTTTATGCTTAACTAGCTTAATTCTAAAAGTGGCGTGATTATTGGATTTTAATAGTTGTTGCTATCGATTCTTAAGAAATGTTATTGACAAAGAAAATGCAATAAATTGCAGACATTGCTTAGGCTGCATTATTTTCAGGTGTAATGAACTCGTGAATAATTTCTTTAAAATCGATTGCAGCAACTTGGTGAATATAGCAATTTTGTATTTTTGTTTACTTAAATTTCATTTTGACCTATTTAACTTTTAATTTTAATAATTGTTTTTGTTAGCTTTTATTTTATTTTGTTTTATTTTGATTTATTTTATTTTTATTTATTCTTGATAAATGTTTGTGTTAACTCTTCCCCTCTTAAGTCGATTGTCCTCAATCGATTTTTGTTAATTGAATTGGGGGCTTGAAATTTGCAGAAATGGTCCATTTTTTTCATTTGGGATATGACCCGTATTTACTTGTGGTTTCGACAATATGTACCATTTCTGTTTATGTTTATAAATTATTAAAAATGTTATAGTAAAAATAATTACAATTGCCACATCTGTGCTTAAACTAATTACATGTGTATTTTTATTTTTGCCTGTTAGTATTTTAATGTTATCCTCATGCTGCAGTTGTTTAATATATAAATTTTCAAGTTTTATATTAAGGTTTGTTTTATTACTTTCTTTAATCTTTGTAATTAAGTTAGGTAGAACAATTGTGTCATAAATTTTTAGATTATTATTAAAATATCCTGTAACAGTTTATCTACCTGTTTTTCTATTTCGGATTTTAATGCAACAGGGTATGGATAAAATCTAGTATAAATAGGGCAGTCAGATTTTGTACGAATTTCTCCTACCACTTTTGTTGTAAAAGTGAGCTTTTCGTCTGGCTCGGCAAATAGTTTTGCATGCTTTGCTACTACCATACTTAGTTTTTCCTTTTGTGACTGAGTTAAATGATCATCTTTTATTTCTATTGAGTTCAAAGGCGCATGAGATGGAAGTTGTTTTATCTTTATCTTTAAACCATTTCTTATTTGCATGAAATTCTTACTTATATAAATAACAGCATTAAGCTGTTGAAGCGTTTCATTTCCTAAAATTACATTGAATGATTTTAATGATGGCAGTATGTAAAATTTTATTTTTTCTTTTGAGTTGAATAAGTTAGCGAAAGTGTGTTCTTTAATTTCTACATCACCTGCTACTGATTTTGCGAAAAAGATATTTTTATTTAATAAAGGATGTTTAACGAATTGTGGTTGAATATAATTTTTTGTTGACCCAGTATTGATCAGAATTTTAAGGTTTTCGCCGCTCTTCGTTGTGAATTCTATGTAAGGCAACGAAGAGCTTGTCATTCTAAAAAATGGATGTCATTAAATTCCAAATATTGATTGTCTAGCATCGGTGGTTCCTGAGTGGAATCTAGGTATTCATTTAAAGTTTGTTCTTCCTGTCTATCTGACTCTTCGAGATTTGCCTCATATTGTTGATATTCGGTATCTAGGTGAAAATTACGTGCAATTTTCCTTTGTGGTTGGTTTATTGATGGTGGGGGTCTATCTCTAGTATAATTTGGCCTTGGTCTGTTCATGTAGTCGATTCTCCTAGTGCGTAGACTTTCGTCTACCTCCATAGGTTCTGGTGGAGTTTGTGGTTTAGGAGCTTGGGGTCTAGGAGGCAATTGTGGCTGGAAATCGTAGCGCCTCTCTGGCATAAATCTTTGCTGAAAATTTTCACGGGGTGCTTGTGGGTTATAAGCGAGTTGAGGAAAGAATGTCATTGGACGTGAACGAGGAGGAATTTGTGGATTGCGAGGAAATTGTTGTGAATAACGTGGTGATTGGATTTGGGAGTTAAATCCGCTTCTACCAGGATTACTATTATGAGCGTAATTTGCTCGATATGTTTGATTCTCAAGCTTTAAACATAAGTGCAGAGCTTGCGGAAGATCGACCGGCTCTCTCATACCAAGGAGCTTCGGCAGATCACCATTTAGTCCTCGCACAAAAGTATCGAGGGCTTTATCTCTATAAGTCTGCGTGAGTAAGCATACCGATTCATTTGACGCATTTAAGCTTCCTAATTTATTCAATATTAAAGATAAATGTTTATAGACTCGTTGGTAAATGTCTTGAACTGAGGATCGACCCTGAATGAGTGAGGTCATCTGATATTCGAGAGTCGCTAGGTCTCTTTTATCAGCGTAATGAAGTGAAAGGCATCTTGATATAGCTGTCCAGTCGAGGGGAGTATTATATGATTCGAGAGCTATATCAGCTTCTCCAAAAATTTTGTTCCTAATAGTGTTCAATATACCGTAATACCTGGGTGTGCCCTTCATGCCATCGTAAATTTGTAGCACACGTTCTACGCTTTTTTTCCACGAGTTGAATTCGCCTTGGCTTCCCGAAAATTCGCGAATTCTTTTAACGATATCAGGAATTTTATCGAGATCTCCTAAATTCTCCCTGTATCTCTCATCTATGACTTGATCCCTAACTATATTGGGTCCTGCATTAGGGTTAAGTGCTGCCTGAATTATCTGTGGTCCTTGTTGTGTAAAAACTTCTCTTGCTATATTTGATATTAATGTATTAAGTTCGTCCAAGCTAATTTGTGCGTTAGGGATACGATTACTGCCTTGAGGAAGGACAGCGGGTCGTACTAAATTTTCAGGTTTTGACATAATTTAAAATTCTTTTTCAATTAAGACCCTTTTTTCTTCTAACTTTTAATGTTTTATGATTAATATTTTTTATTTATTATTTTGTATCAAATTTATTCACAGTAAATGGACTTTTCTTAATTTGTTTCTTAAAATTAATTTAAATTGCATGTATTTATTTTCCTTAATCTAAATTAAAATACCTTTTTTTTCTGGAAGTTTTTTTTTGCTGTTGATGGGATGATGGATTCTTCTTTCCTTGATGGGGTGGATAGATGGTTAGCACGTTATGCTTCCCGTTTGCCTCTGCTACTAGGGGACCGTCTTCTATCACTTTTTTGAGCTTCACAGAATTCCAGATGTATTTTAAAACTAGTTGTTTTTATTTTCACAAAGCTGAACAGTTTATGTATTTTTCTTTCTTGTCTGTATATTTTCACAGTTTATTATATGTGTCTGCGTATTTAAAGCTGGATTTTGCTTCTATTTTTACAAAGTTTTTTAGCATATAATTTAAAATTTTTTTTTTTCAGGTTCTTTAGACACTTTTTATTTAGAGTTTATTTAATTTTTAATCACACAAGATATTCTTTTTTTTCACACAGGATTTAAAGAAACTTTTTTCCTTTATTAAGCTCCGGGGGTTTTTTTGCCTTGCCTAAGAAACCGCACTTCTTAAGGGCTTCTGGTTCCGAAGGACATAAATTTGTCGGGTTTAAAAATTACTACGCGGCGTGCTACTTGAGGACTTAGTAGTATTTTTTATTGTCCTTTTAAATTTATTTTAAAAAGGAAATCTTACTTCGCGCCGTGCTACTTGAGGACTTATTGCGCGGAAGATATTATTCTATTATCCTTTTTTTTTACATTTATTTAAAAAGGAAACTCGTTATCGATTGACTCGGGCGCCAGTTATTATTTCTCTTAGTTAAAAAACTAAAAAAAATAATTTTTGTTTTTCCGGTATCCACGACCGTTCTTTATTAAAATCAGATTTAAACTTAAACTTAATTTTACATATCTTTAATTTATATTTTATTTTATGCTTAACTAGCTTAATTCTAAAAGTGGCGTGATTATTGGCTTTTAATAGTTGTTGCTATCGATTCTTAAGAAATGGTTTTGACAAAGACAATGCAATAAATTGCAGACATTGCTTAGGCTGCATTATTTTCAGGTGTAATGAACTCGTGAATAATTTCTTTACAATCGATTGCAGCAACTTGGTGAATATAGCAATTTTGTATTTTTGTTTACTCAAATTTCATTTTGACCTATTTAACTTTTAATTTTAATAATTGTTTTTGTTAGCTTTTATTTTATTTTGATTTATTTTATTTTTATTTATTCTTGATAAATGTTTGTGTTAACTTATACAAACACTTGCAAATTAGACCGAATATCTACTACTTTGTCTAGTATATAAAGAAGTATAAATATTTAAAATTATAAATTAAGGGGTGTTACAATAGTTACTATAATTTGGTGTATATGATTAAAATGTTGTACCGTTACAGACAGCAAAAACAAAATTTGAATTTGGAATTTAAAGGGTGCCTCTATAGTTGTCGGTAATTAGATTTATATGGCCAAACTGCATTACCAGCAGTATTGCTAAGTCCTGTATTACAACTATTATACAATTTGAATTCGGAAATTAAAGGTTGTCCCAATAGTAAATTTGATTTAATATATGTAGCCAGACTTTTGAACTGTTATAGGCCGATAGCTCGAATATGTTTTGAAGTAGGTTTTTTTTGCAAGAATTTCTTTTATAGTTTTTAAAATGCAGTCTCCCTTAAATCATAAAATCTGACAATTGGCAAATAGTAAGTGAAGAGGTGTCTTCAAACAATTCTTAAGTAAACCGATAAACATTTCAAGTACTTTGCAAAAAGAACAAACGCAATTTCGGACGACAATATCACTGACGATCCTAAAGATTACAAACAGTTTGTGCAATTATGCTAGAACTTTGCGATAAAGCTTGGAACTAGTAGGTCCACAATATTATAAAAATTTTGTAATAAGCAAAAATAAAATAAAAAATAGAATAATGAAATTTCTTTTCTAACTGCAACTTTTGTTAAATAGGTATGTATTTACTTTATTTACACTTTTTGATACGACACTTATGGCGTTTTCTTTTCCGACAAAAATGTTGCATATGTTCAACACTTTGTACAGCTTTGTGTTCTTTTATAAAAAAAAGTTCGAGTGTGTAAATTAAAAGTATGTTCTTTTGAAAATATTGTTATAAAGATGCTTTATCAAAATCATAAAAAGAGGTAAAAATAATTGAGGCCAAGAAAGTGAAACGAAATAGCCTATTGTGTTTGTTTTCAAAGCTAGAAGTTTTTACAAAACAAAAACAACTTACACAAAGCGAGAAATAAACAAACACAATACACAACCATGCACACACCTACATTGTATAACAGCTAAATAAAAATACACAACATGTGTTTTGAAATAATAATTGAAGGTTCTAGAACTAAATAACAATGCTCTCATCATGTGTCTGAGATAAAAATGACAACACATCATGATCTACTACGCAGCAGATGGAGGTAGTAGTTCTCGAATATTCAAGCACGTCTAAAAATGGGGTATATAAAAGCAACGCCAATACGTGCTGATTCATTATGATTGTGAGCGTCATCTAGTTAAGATCTTCTGGTACAACAGTGTAAAGTTGCCAGCGTGTATAATAATTAATAAATCGTGAATAGGTAAATCGTCAAATAATCGATTAAATAAAGTGTAATTTAATTATCTATAAAATTTGTGTGTGTAATTATTTTGCAAATAAAGATCTCAACAAATAACACGTTTGTATCTTAAATAAACGTAACAACTGTTGTCAGAAGTGGGATTGCAATAATAAACCACAAAATGAAAATTGTACACTAGTTGTGAAAATTTAAAAAAAAAAAACGACAAGCAATTATCCTAGGAATTAAAAGTTGTGCCGATGCGGGACGAACAGGCTTGAGTGAGGGATAATATTACGAAAGTAAGATCTGGCAAACCCTGTTGTTGTAAACAGTATGAGATTGGTGAATATAGTTACTTCCACTAATAATGTGTGTGTATAGAATAATACCAAAATTAGCTAACAAAAGCTGAACAACCTTGATGGTTGCGTTGGTAGAGGTGCGTGCTGTAAGACAGAAGATCGTGGATTCGATCCTGCCTTCAGGCATGCATACAACGGAAAATAATAATTGTTATAAAGCCATTAAAAATTAAGAAGCAGCAGCACAAACCTCCCGAGAGGCAAAACACAATTATTGTGTGAAGCAATGGCAGATAATTTAGGGGAGACGTTTAATTAAATAAAAAAGAGTAACAGATAATTGTCAAGAAGCCCGTTATAATAAAAAGTAAGCACAGTAGCGGTTAGCGCAGGGAAGTGTAAAAGCATAACAACAGTGTATGGCAGACATGTGCTGTGCCTATTGGATTAAAGGGGATGACTGGCTGGGTTAAAAGGAGTAGTGGAGATGTCTGTGAATGGTTAAGATTACTAAACAAGGCATCGAGTAGTTCATGTCTCGCCGGAGTAGCACAGTAGTGTAGCGTGGATGGCTGCGTTTGTAGTAATAACGCATGCATACGAGACCATGAGATTCACAAGACCGGTAGGATCAAGAAGTATAGCCCGGAAAAGCCATAAAGTTTAAATACAGAATTTATAATGAGCCACAGTGGTATTTGCATTAAAAAAAGAATCCGTACGTTTTTCTAAAATGTCTACAAATGTTTAAAAGTATGGCCATATACCAAATTAAATGTACTATTACTGCACCCTTTAATTTATAATTTTAAATATTATCAGCTGTTACTAAAACGGTCATAGCAATCGACATTGCGTCAAATTTACAAGCGCTTGTCTATAACGGTTCAAAAGATAGACCTATATAAGTAAATCTACAGTAATTATGGGACACCCTTTAATTTCTAAATTCAAATTATAAACTCGTTAATATAGCGGGCTTAGAAATACGGGTCCCTTTTAAGTTTCAGCGTTCTGTCTATAACGGTTCAAAAGTTTGGTCACATACACAAAATTACATTAACTATTGGAACACCCTTTAATTTCCAAATTCAAATTTTATATTTGTTGTAATAATGGACTAAGCAATACAGGTTCGTTGTAAATTCCAAGCGTCTGTCTTTAACTGTTAATAAGTATGGCCATATACATCAAATTCAATGAACTATTGGCGCACCCTTTAATTTATAATTTGTAATATTAATACTTGTTACTATAACGGCCATAGCAATTGAAATGACTGAGTTCTGAAGGCACAAATATAAACAAAAGCAACAATCAGCCGAATTGTTTAACCTCCTTCTTTTTTTGAAGTCGCACAGAGGAGTATTTTATCCAAAAAGCTGGCCAAAATTATTAAGCGTGGTTTTTGTTTTAAAAGTTTAATTTTTTTGATAGTTTTACCTTTAGTTTGATAAAAAAAAGGTAGTGGCAGATTATTATTGGGTAAGTGTTATTTTAAAATTCAAAATTTAGATAATGTCATACGTATTTCATCATGGGCATTATCATCTGTATCAGGAAGTAGTAGTTGAATAGTATCTGATAAAAAAGGTTTTTTGTGTATTGCAGCTTAAAAAAGGGTTACTGCTCAAAACCTTTTCAAGAAACTGAAGTTCTTCATAATCCAATTGCGGTAATACATCATCAAGGTACGTACATAAGCATGTTGCTGTGTGGTCGAGGAGAGATTGCAGCATCACTTCCGCTAATGTCATTTTTTGGCAATGAGTAGCATGGATATACATTTTTGTTGGCATTGTATAGTATTCATATTGGTTTTTCGTAAAATCAGCATTTATAAACAATGCTAAAGCACCCTCCGCTGAAAGCTTATTAACTCGGACCTCGGAAGTTGTTAACGATCGCTTGAAAATATTTGCTTTTCTTGGAGATCGTGTTATATCCATTATTAATTTAGCCGCATCACAATTTCCCGCTGCTCTCTGGCTCATTGATGCAGCAAATTCGATCTTCCCTATTGTTAATTACTGACGAATTCCTTGCGTTTTTCTTCGTTTTGTTCTTTCACTTGCTTCGTTAAATTCTTTTTTTGGTCGCCCTGAAGATGAACTACCAAATACTGATATTGTCACAGTTTCTTCCAGCCATTTAGCATACCTGCTTAAATATCGGTCCTCTTTTCGTTGTGCTAAACCCCAATACTTTTTGAAATTTATAACACACTGCTTTATTGCTTGTATATCCCCAACTCCTTGGCATTCTGAAATCACACACAATTTACTAGGTAAAAACTGCAACTATTCGTCAATGATTCTAGCATTAGATTCCTGTACTATTTGGAATAACTCAAATCTTGTGTAAATTTTTTCCATGTTATCTCTCAAAGTTGCAAAACTCTTATAATAAGAATTTTGCGCAATAAACCATATATGTTTATTTTTCAAAGTGCATTTTTCTTTTACTTAGTTAATAACCTGATACTTGGGTGCATTTTTTATATACCTGCACTGTTTTTAAATGTAATTTTGATTTGTTACCCTTTTAAATTCGGTGTGTTTATATCTAACTATATTTTCAGAAGAAATAAAGTATCCTGAAGACGATGAAGTGTTATATAGACCGCATATAAACAAAACAGTTTAATAGGTGTGTATGCGTGGGTTAACTTACAGTTAGTAAATTTGAATTTATAAAGTAAAAACTGAATTGAAAGAAATTCCTTTTTTAAGGGCAGGTAATCCATCATGTTGGTAGTTGCTAAAAGTGATTAAATAATATTTTACAGCAATAATTCGAAAAACACAAAAGTTTAGGACGACAATATAGTATAAGAAAAAGTGCCTTATGAGTAAAAATAGAAAAAAGGTAAAATTTTCAAAAAAATCACCAAAAATATTAGCGCAAACTTGCGCAAACTTTTTTTTTTTTCTTAAATTAGAGATTTCATATTTTATTGTGGTATATAACATTATTTGTACAACAGCTACCTTCACTTTCAAAAAGCTTTTCCTTTTTTGTTTTTGGTAAGAATTAATATATTTAAATACATAGTTTTTTTATAATTAAAATTTTAAAAATAAATATTTAAGATAATTTTTTCTTTTTAAATATTAAAAATAGCTGCTGATGAAATCTTTCAGGCAAAAAAAAAATCAATGTAATACCTCTATTCGTTTAGCCATAAAAAAATGTCATATAAATATCTTGAAATCGAAATCATTCAATAAAAACGCATGCAATTTTCTTCACTTTCCTGACTTTAACAGCGTCCCACAACTACAAATCTTAACTTACACCCTTTAAATTGCACGATATGATGTAGAATTTTGTTCTCTATCGATCTGCGTAATTTTTTCTTAGGATTTCATCAAATTAATTTTTGCCTTTTTGGCCAGCTCTGTGAGTTGGTTAAAAACTGAAAGTACTTTTTGACCACAAGTTCACATTTTTCTAAACTTTTTATAAAATTTCAAATTAAAAAATTATTACCACTAACATAATGAAGTCAAAGAAATGCTGGTATTGCATCGCATTCATTGCTTTGTGGTTTTTCGAGTTTTTATTGCTTTTTAATTTCATCTTGTGTGATGGATGGTCCTGTTAGTATTTAGTTATTTTCTGTGAGCAAATCTGAAGATCTGGTGTTATCTGAAAATAGTGTTACAATATAGTCTTTCCATTCGCGCCTCTTTTCATTCGTGTTTGTAACGATTTTAATATTTTTCTTAAGAGGCACAGAATTAACATGTAGTTTTTTCTCTTAATCCACAAGTTTTTTTAATTTCTATTGTGAATTGAAATCATCATGTTTTGATTCTGATTTTAATTTCTAAGCTGTTTTAAACCATTTATGCTTTGCTTCTCGTATTTTTCTACGTATAATTAAAACTTCTGTGCGTTTTTTTTATTCACTTGATCTAGAATCTCTGTTGAAATCTACTTTTTCAATGACGTGTTTTTTTAATATATAAGTTGCTTCTTCCCTAAATGTGTAAGCATTGTCATTGTTAATTGCCTGTAATTCCTCGTTAATTTTAACTGATAAATTATTTCTGACTTCTACAGCTTTCAGTTTCTCTAGATTAATATTTTTATTTTAAGGCGATCTCTAACCGAAGCAACCTTTAAAGTTATTACGGCTGCTAACAAATTGTGATTCGTTGGCACGTCTGCACCAGGTACCATTTTGCTTTTTGGGGTAGTGGGCAAAGTAGGCGTGTTAAGCGTTACATTTTTTATCCCCAAACCGAAATTACCGACAACATTAGGACGGATTTATTACCAACTGTAGCATTAAAGTCTCCCATTATTATGTTTATTAAGCTAGTGTTGCTTCGTTTGTTTTTAAAATTCCTCCAGTTCGGAAGAAGGCAACACAATTTGCTCGTCATTCTATTAAATAAATGCTAATAAATTCCTTACTCGTGTCTACAGCTGTATTGTTATGCTCTCAACAATAACGAATGACTTTAGGGTCGTCAATATTCAGTTCTGCTATCTGCTTGGAAGACGATTTCCTCTCTTCATATTTTATTCTTTTAAAAAGCAATTATTCAGAAACAAATATTTACAGTTCAATAGCTATTGATTAAACTCATTTAAAAGAAACTGTATTAAATGTCACCTACCGACCTCGGCTTAAAGTTCACGCCGATAATAATAATATAATAAATAATATTGACGCATTACTTTACTTCTGAAGACTGAGATTGAAAATTTCAGAATTTTTAAAATTTTGATACAGATATTATTAGACTCAAATTTTCATTTAATACTAGAATCAATTTATTTCGACAAATTGAAAAATTGCATAAATTGCATAAGTATATTTTAATGTGTTAAAACTTAAGTGGAAAAATATATCGTCTGTTACACAATTTGAGAAAGCGATAAATTGATATATTTTTAAAGAAAATACCTTAGCAACTGCGATATTGAATTCATAGACAGAAGGGTTTTACAATGTCCATCTTTGTCACACATAAAATACATTCATTTATGGATCCAGATTAAATTGGCTGGTTAAAAGGGAAATTAATGTGCTGAAATATTATATGAAAATAACTCAAAAAACTGAGTGATTTTCATATAAATTTTTCAGACGAGTTGATCGCCTGCAATACAGAAACAGCACATTAGTTAGAATTTTCCTGTAGCATTTCTTCAGCTGATGCAAAATATTTTATTACCGATACATTAATTTTTATTTATTCTTTTTTATACATTTAACTGATTAAATAAATATTAAAGAGCTACATCAATAAACATGTGGCTATATAAAATTTTGTGTAAGTTTTCTCGAAAAGACCAATTTATAATAATGTTATTTTTAACATGGTCTATGTTCGTGGTTAATAAACACATCGTATTTAAAAAAAAGTTTCAAGCTGAGATTTAAAAACGGCCGATTATTGCTTAGATAGAAGTTCCGGCTAAACAATAGTCAAAGGAGAGTCCTTTAGTCATCTGGGAGAGAGCTTTATTTCATTTAATATTAATTTAAGCCTACGTGTTTGCTTGGAAGTATATTTGGCAATACAAACCAGAGTACCGAAATGCTCTCTTACTTCTCACACATGAGAGAGCAGTGAGGCATTTTAGTTTTTGTTGCTTCTTTTCATAAATATGTAAGAGGCTAGAAAATATTTTGGTTTTTTTCAATGTGAATGTAATGATTAAAAAATTTTTCCATTCAAAAGTGAAAAAATGAGAAAATATTTTTTTTTCACGCATGAGAATATACAATTTTAATAGTCTTTCATAAGTGAATAGATCTTGAAATTTTTTTTCATTAAGCGTTCGCGTGTGTGTATATACAAGAGATGAGCTCAAACCTCTTGTTTACTTTTATTTGTCATGAATCAAGAAAACAAGATTGCGTATTCAGCCGTTCTAGAAATTTTTCTACTGCGCATCTACGTCACAATAGAATGATAGTGAGTGTTTGTTGTAAAAATATAAGAAGCTTAGTTCACAAAATCTGGTATGGTGTATTTTGTATTGAATACACTTTCTGTTTATATGCTTGTGACCACGCAGTGTATTATTGTATCAATTTATTTTGTATATTAAACTCCAAAAAGCAAATAAGAAGAAGAAAATAAGTATTCAGAAGAAGGTTTTCAGGAAGTAAAATAGACAATAGGACTAAAAAAAGCTAAATTCCATTTTTGTTTTTTGTTAACAAATTTTTAACATCAACACTACAAATGTCTTTTAATTATTTTCTTCTTCTCAATGTGATATGGAATTCACATGTAGTTGATAACACGATTACCAATACAACTTTTCAAAAACATGCAAAATAAAAGTGTAAGAGGTGAATTGAAATTTTATATGAAAATTTCCGACAACAAGCATACACTATTGTATTTTAATTGAACAATACACAGTATACACGGACACAAGGGGTTATGTGAATTAATCAAGAGATTTTTGGCTTTCTTACTATAATATTGTAACGCTTTCCATACAAATGTTCTATAACTACGTCACACAAAAGAGAGAAAGCTATACAACAAACTAACGGACCTGCGCAATCTTGTTTTCTTCATTCATGTTTATTCATACTAGCCCAATTCACAATCTTGTGCAAATGGTCTTGCATCATAGCATTTGCAAAATTGTGTAGCATATTTTTAGTCTACACCAACAAAACAAACAGTTATGAGTAAAATATGATACACAATTTTGCAAATGATATGATGCAACACCATTTGCACTAGATTGTGAATTGGGCAACTGTTAACTATTGAATTGTTCTCTTCGTTTATTGCTTTTGAAATATGAGTACACTAATATTACTGTACTCATTCAACAAAAGCATTCGACCAGGCCTGCAATATTTGCTGATTTATTAGCATTTTGCCGATTTTTTGCTTCAAATTTATCAAAGTGCCCATTTTGGCTCCGATTCTTTTTATAAAAAAATTACACGGTAATATTGTTTTTTTTTTAGAATAGTTTATTAATTTGGGCAACAATAGAAAACTTGTAATATTAGGAAAAGACAACTGTTAATAAATCAGCACTTCTAATAAGGGAAAAAAGGATTAGGCTTATATGCTGTTATAAAAACTTCGTTTGAAAAAACCGTTCTTAACTGTATGTGAGCTGCTAAAAAATAAAAATTCTAGCTGGCGTGAATGAATCAACCAATCTATGCAACACCAAGTCATTGTGTTTGGTTGTACGTACATGTACGTACATGTATGTATAAAATTCAAAATACAGGACTATTTATTCCGATTGACGAATAGTAGATCAATTTCAAAACTGGAAATCAAACCAAAAAATTACTGCACCCAAGTCAAACCAGATGGCTGTCGCTTAAAGCAGCAGTTGTTTGAATACTAGATGGGGCCTTAAAAATTTATTTTTCATTTGCTGCTACTGTTGATTAAATCGATACAGCAAAACAATTATAAAAGATTTAAACGGACCAAATCATATGTACATATATATTTATCCTCTTTAAATATATTCTTGAAATTGTTTATAGTATAAAACGACTATTTAAAAGTGAGTCAACTGAAATACACAACCTATACAACCAAATAAAAATGCTTCTAAGAACTGTACCAAGTTATTTTTAACCAACTTAAAAAAAAGAAGGATGTTATACAATTCGGCTGAATGTTGTTTTTTTATATTTGTGCCTCCAGAACTCAGTCATTTCTGATCAGATTTTGAAAATTTGTATTATGAACTGTAAAGGGCGATTATGTATAATTTTAAATGACTGCGTATCACTATGGCTCCCAAAAACAATAAATTATACAAAAATAACTCTAAAAATTAAAGGGTGCCCCCATAATTGATGTAAATTTATTTATATGAGCCTATGTTTTGAACCGTTATAGACAAACGCTTGCTAATTGGACAGAATGTGGTTTGTTATGGCCGTTATAGTAACAAGTATTAATATTACAAATTATAATTTTAAGGGTGCGCCAATAGTTCATTAAATTTATGTATATGGCCATACTTTTGAACAGGTGTAGACAGACGCTTGAAATTTACAAGTCCGCTATAACAACAAGTATAAAATTTGGATTTGAAGGGTGTTCAATAGTTAATGTTATTTTGTGTATGTGACCTAACTTTTAAACCGTTATAGACAGAACGCTGAAACTTAAATGGGACCTGTATTTCTAAGTCCGCTATATCTACGAGTTTACAATTTGAATTTAGAAATTAAAGGGTGTTCCATATCTATTGAACCGTTATAGACAAGCGCTTGTAAATATGACGCAATGTCGATTGCTGTGGCCATTATATTAACAGCTGATAATATTTAAAATTATAAATAAAAGGGTGCACCAATAGTTCATTTAATTTGGTATATGGCCATACTTTTAAACAGTTGCAGACAGACGATTGAAATTTGAACCGTTATAGACAGAACGCTGAAACTTAAATGGGACCTGTATTTCTAAGTCCGCTATATCTACGAGTTTACAATTTGAATTTAGAAATTAAACGGTGTCCCATATCTATTGAACCGTTATAGACAAGCGCTTGTAAATTTGACGCAGTGTTGATTGCTAAGGCCGTTATATTAACAGCTGATAATATTTAAGATTATAAATAAAAGGGTGCACCAATAGTTCATTTAATCTGGTATATGGCCATACTTTTAAACAGTTGTAGACAGACGATTGAAATTTACAAAGAACCTGTTTTACTAACTCCTCTAACAACAAGTATAAAATTTGGATTTAGAAATAAACAGGTGTCCCAATAGTTGATATAATATGGTGTATGTGGCCGGACTTTTGAACCGGTATAGACAGTCAGCTGAAATTTACAAATCCGCTATAACAAGAAGCTTATAATTTGAATTTAGAAATTAAAAGGTGTTCCCAAAATTAATGTAATGTGTTCTATATGGCCGTATTTTTTGAACCGTTGTATACAAACACCATAATATTGGACAGAAAGTCCACTACTTTATTTGATATAATAAGAAGTATAAACATGTTATATTATAAATTAAATAGTTGATATAATCTGATGTATATGGGCAAACTATTGAACCGTTACAGACGGTTGAAATTTACACAGAACCTGATTGCTAAATCTACTACAACAGCAAGTATATAATTTTAATTTGGAAATTAAAGAGTGACCCTGACCACGCGATTGTGGTATGTCGGAAAAAAAGATATTGTATGGCACAGGGCCTAGTAATGAGCCCTGTGGTACTTCAGCAGAAATCAAGCTATCATCAGACCTTACATCATCCACACGTACTCTAAAAGATCGGTCCCTTAAGAAGTTGTCTACTATATGGCAAATGTCCACACTAAATCACATGCTCATCATTTTCAAAACAAGGCCATCGTGTCAATAGCCTTGGCAAAGTCAAGGCTGGTAGCTATTGTAGGGCATTTCTTATTCAGTCCCTGGAAATGAAGTCCGTCAGTACCGACAGAGCGTGCGTTGTTGAAAGTCCACTTCTGAAGCCAAATTGGAAGTCCTTCAAGATGTCCTTGTAAATTATAACGTCATTTATATTTGCCAGGAGAAAGAACTCAAACAATTTTCCAAAGGCAGACAGCAGGGAAATGGGTCTATAGCTTCCACATAAACCAGGATCCGATCTGGGTTTCAGTATAGGAACAACGAGAGCCGATCTCCAAGCTTTCGAAAATAACCAATATTATAATGGTTGAAAACATTGCTAGAAATCGCCATGCTATAACATTTGTTCTTTTCAATACAATATCAGTTATCCCGTCCATACCACAGGATCTTTTATTTGATATGCGCCTCAGCGCGTTGCCCACAGATGCAGAGTCAATGAAACCTTATCTGTTTACGTTCGTGCTTGAATTAATCAGTCCTCCTTCAGCTGTAAGAGCCCTGCCAAAAACTGTCAGCCTGTCCAAAGACAAGACAACCGCCTGCACACTTGTACCGAAAGAGTCTGAATGGGCACTTTGATCTAAATGGTTAACCTGAAAGAATTGGGTTGCTAATAGATTAGCCATTCAAGAACTGTCGGAAACAATCGTACCATCAGCATCCACCAAGTTTCGAACCGCTGACTTTTTGTTCCTAAATGTCCTGTCATTTAGTCAAATATTTAAAAAAAGTTAGTCCAGCGGTTCCGTTCCAAAGTAGCTATGACCCAATGTATTATTTTGTCCAAATTTCGAACGTCCGCTTTTATAATATTCCGTCTACCTGGGTCATCGCACCTATGCAATATTCGTCTTAGTCGCTTTTTCTCGTCAATAAAATGAAGAATGTGTTGTTGCAGCTTCTTCAATCCTCTAGATCATGTGGAGACTTTTGGAATAGCATGCTCCATAGCATCTTGGAAGGCCATTTCCATTGCTCCAATACACTCATTAATTTCCGTCGCTGTTACGTTTCTATCAATAGGTAGTCCACACGGGACAAGATTTAGAGCCAGTCTGGTCGTAAATCTTCGTCTGTCCATTTTATCATAGTCAAACCTGGTCGGGCGTTCTCGTATCATAAAGTCACTAGTTAAGATTTCTTTGACTACAGCCTTGTGGTCCAACTCGTAGTCCAATGTCCTAAGGTATTCCATACTTACTGTAGTGATCTTTACATATGTCAAGAAAAAGTCAATAAAGGAAGAAGAGACATCGTTAATTCTTGTCGGTCCGTTAGTTTGTCGAATTTCAATATCGGGATTAGATAACAAAAATTCCCGGAGGTTGCGAACACTCGCATTCGATCTCCCCAATAGCGATGCTTTGCATTAAGGTCAGCACCAATTACCACTCTGCAATTAGGTGCCAATGGCTGTATTTCATTAAAGTATTCCACAGCGAATGTGTCACTGGGTCTTATGTACATTGAAATGGCAATCAAATCCACATTGTTCAGCCTTCTAATACGGACAGCCGTATTCTCAACCAAACCAGCGCGTAGTACGATTTCCTCGCAATGCAAATCGTCCCTAATGAGTACGTCCGGCTTTTGTCGCTTCAGAAATAAACTTAAATAGTGTCTCTTGTGTTTTGAAACAATTGAGTTTACGTTAATAAAAATAATTTTTATAGAATTAGTCATTAATCATCCTCATCCTACATTTTTGATGATAATATCAGTTATTGCCCTTTGGGCCAAAAAAAATATAAAAGTGTTGCAATAAGTGTTCTCTTGTTCAAAAGTCAATGTTAATAAAAAGAAAAAAAAAATAGTTTGCCTTTAGGCACTTCTCAAAATCTTGAGACTGTTCAAATAAATTTATTATAACAAAAGGTTAGTTGGTCCTTAATATTTGTGAGAGTTGTGTGTAGACTTTCGAGCTGAAAGGTCATGTGTGTGAGAAAGAAAAAAAATATTTATATATCAATATGAAAATTTATTATTCGGAATCTTTTTAAATTTATATTTCAAGAAATCAAGCACGAATAAAGTAAATTAAGTATTTATATATTTAAAGGTGCAAAGACACTAATATAAATAAAAACTGAAGTGCAAAGACGCTTTTCTAAAGAAATGTTTGAACGTTTTTTAAAACATCGAGTTTTTGCGAAGCCTATGGAAAGCAAACAAGTATTTTTCTAACAAGTGCATTAAAAACATATTTTTTGTGTAAATAATTTAAAAATGGGCTCAACCCATTGCGCACCTAAAAGACAATTTAAAATGGATTCGTCCACTACGGATGATGAGGAAGTCACCTCTAAAAAAAAGAGGAAAATTCCAGGTGGGATAGTGGTAACAGCTGATGAAAAATACGATTTAGAGAAGCTTGACGATGCTGGTAGGAAAATTGGCCTTCTTGTACATGAGAATGGCGCCTTAAAGAAGCACCTGGCGTCTATGCAAGATGCAGCAAAATATGCTTGAGGATGACAGAAGTATTTCTTCAATTGAAGATGCCGAAGAATTGCAAGATGAGGTCTCTACTCCAGCGGCTAAGAAGGAAAAGACAGGAAAGGAAGCTGTGATATCTAGCAGGAGAGCAGCTTTGCGCCCAAGGCAGGGTAATACTGGGAAGAAAGTTGACAATCTGCAAGTAAGCAAACCTGTTTTTGTCATAACCACTTATGACATTAATGTTAAAATTATTGTAGGCTTAATAGACAAATAAAAATTATAGTGTTAATATATTAGGCAAGAATGTAGACAACATCGTGGTCAGCATTCTTGATAATTCTCAAAAATTCAAAGCTCTGTTGGAGAAAAAGAAGGTTCATTTTGATACGTATACCCTTAAGAGTTTGCGTCCGTACACAGTGGTAATTGAGGGTCTTCCAGATTCTTTTGAGTCTGAGGAAATATTAGAATACTTGAACGGTCTTCAAGTTAATACAAATATTATTAGTTTGGTTCGACTTGGAGGTGACAAATGGATAGTGAGATTGACGAGAGACTCGGACATTGGGAAGTTTTACGTTGTCCGATATGTCCTAAACATAAGGAAGTTTAGAAGGACGCAGTGCTTCAACTGCCAGCGGTATGGACACGTTTTCTCAAACTGCCGTATGCCCTTTAGGTGTGTCAAGTGTGCTGGTTCTCATGGCCCTGGTAAGTATGAAGTGCCTCCTCGCGACCAGAATGTGCAGTTACTGGGCAGGTGTAAAATAGGATAGGGCTCCCTGTCCAATGCTGCAATTGTGGTAGCGAGGGACATGCAGCTAGCTCACGGGAGTGTCCACGCAGGCTAGAACTGCTTCGCAGGCAGGAGGAAAGGAAGCGTACCAGGGCTGGACCCAGTGCACTTGTTTCGCATGCTACTGAGAGTAAGGTAAAGTCTTGGGTTTCTTATGCCACGGCAGCTGAGGCAGCTCGTAAAGTACCTGCGTCAGTACCCAGGACCAACACGACTGGACAAAGACATTCCGGAAAATCAGAAATTTCTTCGGAAGTGGCTATGGCTCAATATGACTTGATTATCAAAGACTGTAAACGCTTTTTTGGCCACAAAAAACCGGACATTCTACTTATGGCTAAGTACCGCCTAAGTGCTCAACATAAGTTTGACATGACTGGATATAGAGTTTTTAGTCGTGACCGACAGAATGGAAGAGGAGGAGGTACGTCTGTCCTCGTTAGGGATGATTTGCATTGCGAGAAAATTGTACTACGCACTGGTTCGGTTCAGAATACGTATTCAAAGGCTGAATAGTGTGGATTTGATTGCCACTTCAATGTACCTTAAACCCAGTGATACTTTCACTCCGGAATGCTTTGATGAAATACAGCCATTGCTGCGTAATTGTAGTGCGGTAATTGGTGCTGACCTTAATGCAAAGCATCCCTGCTGGGGAGATCCGCTTATAAACGCAAGTGGGCGCAACCTCCGAGAATTTTTATTCTCGAGTCCTGACATAGAAATACAACAAACTGACGAACCGACAAGAACTAATAACGTTTCCTCTTCCTTCATCGACTTTTTCCTGACATCTGTGGACATCACTGCGTCAAGTACGCACTACCTAAGGACCTTGGAGTCATAATCGGACTTCAAGGCTGTAGTGATAGGAATCATGCCAAGTGACTTACTAATACAAAAACGCCCACTAAGTATGACTATGATCAAGTGGACATTCGACGATTTACTAGCCGACTGGCTCTAAATTTGGAAACCTTTGGATAGAAACGTGACAGAGATGGAAATTGATGAATGTGTTGTAGCTATGGAGCATTCCATACCGAAAGTCTCCGCAGGAGGTAGAGGATTGAGAAAGCTGCCACGACACATTCTTCATTTCATTGACGAGAAGAAACGATTAAGACGAATATTGCATATATGTGAAGATCCAGGTAGACGGAATATTTTAAAAGCAGACGTTCGAAATTTGAACAGAATTATACAAGGAGCCATAGCTACTTTTGAACGTGACGACTGGACTAACTTTCTTCAAAAAATTCGACTTAACGGCGGCGGAACCTCTAATCGCTAATCTGTTGGCAAGTCGATTCTTTCAGGTTAGCCATTCAGTTCAAAGTGCCCATTCAGATTCATTCAGTACGAATGTGCGGGCGGTTGTCTCGTCTATGAACAGGGCGACTTCTTCGACAGTTTTCGGCAGGACTCATACAATTGACGGAGGACTGACTGATTTAAACACTAACGTAGACAGGTTAGGTTTCATTGACTCTGCATCTGTAGGCAATGCGTTGAGGCGTAGATTAAATAAAAGGTCCTTTGGTGTGGACGGGATATCGGATATTGTGCTGAAATGAACCAATATTGTGGAATGGAGATTTCTAGCTATAGATTTTAACCATTGCTATAACATTGGTTATTTTCCGAAAGCGTGGAGATCGGCCCTCGTCGTTCCTATTCTGAAACCCAGATCGGATCCTGGTGCATGTGGAAGCTATAGGTCCATTTCCCTGTTGTCTGCCTTTGGAAAGCTGTTTGAATTCTTTCTCCTGGCAAAGATACATGACGTAATAATTGACAAGGACATTTTGAAAGATTTCCAATTTGGATTTAGAAGCGGACTTTCGACAACGCATGCACTAACGGTACTGACGGTCTTTGTTGCCAGGGTCTGAATAGAAGGTGTCCAACAATAGCTGTTAGTCTGGACTTTGCCAAGACGAGAATTTCGAGAGCTATCGGCACATTGACGATATTCTCGAAAGGGCCAAGCGTATCTACTCTTCATATCAGGGTATTTTGAAGCGTAGGGGAGGTCTTGATAGGAGAGTGCGTCTTCTGGTCTATCGCCAGGTTATTCGCCCTGTCATATCCTATGCCTTTCCAACTTGGTTTGGTATTTCTTCTCACCAGATGGAGAGGCTCAGGCGATGGGAGAGAATGATTTTGTTTGCTTGCCTCGGCTTGAGGATCTATTTAGGACCAAATAGAGAGATTCGCATGCCATTATGTAGGTCAATTTACGGCGCAATTGATTTTGCGCGCATAGATGCCTACATGGTGAAATTGGCTGTGAAATTCCTGGAAGGCGCACGATCCTCAGAGAACTCCCTGATTAGGGAGTGCTTCTCTAAAGTGGGGAGTTTGGAGACCGTTCGGGTTTCGAGATATTTCTCGCCTGTGGACTTGTTGACTCTTAGGGGAGCTGGCCTTCTCTATGAGAATGCAGACCTCTTATTTTACCACAGGAGGCTGCGTTCATTAAATATAGGAAACACTGTCTATAACACTGTTCAATAATTTATTTTGTATTTATTTATTTTTTGATATAATTGTTAATTCATGTTTTTTATATTAATATGAATTTTTTTATTGTTTTTTTTTGTTTTTTTTCGTGTAATTGTTATTCGTATTTTATTTAATATTTTATAATATGAATTTGTCTTGTTTTTGTTTTTTTTTTGTTTTTTTTCGTGTAATTGTTATTCGTATTTTATTTAATATTTTATAATATGAATTTGTCTTGTTATTGTTTTTTTATTATTTTGTTATTTTTCTTTTAGTTTTTAGTTTTAGTTGTTAAGTATCTTTAGTTTTAGGTAGAATCTTAAGCGCCTCCTTTTTTATCCCTGTTTTTAGAATTCTTTTAATTGTTTTTAATTGTTTGAGTGATGTACTAAAAAAATATGTACCATTAGTTTTAGATTTTGGAAGTTCTTGAAAAATACTTTAGTATGTAAGAAAATTGGTTTTTTATTGTTAATTTCTATTAAAACTATTTGGGAAAATAAATAAACTTGAAACTCTTATAACAAAAAACTCTCACACCAAAATATTTAATATTTGTAGTCGCTCTAACACGTGCTTTCCCTTTGAAAGCACAAACACGACTCCTGGCCCTACCAACTATTGAACAGTTGAAAAAGTATAAAGTTTGGAGATATAAGTGTGTCCCAATGTTAATGTAACCTAATTTATGTGGCCGAACACTTGAGCTGTTATAGGCAGACAGATGAAATCTGTTTTGACGTCGGTTTTTTTTCGCAAGAATTATATAAAAATCGATTAAATTTATTTAACGGAATTTATAAATAGAAAGCTTTTTTTGAGATTTGATGAGGTGTATTTGGGCTCATTGGCTAAAGAGTTAATATAAGAATCAAAACAACAAAAACGAAATATACAAAATTGTAAATACTGCATCATTTTTTATCTAGAAATATTGAAACGTTTTGATTTTGATCATAAATCTGCGACGTCTTTAAAAATTATAAATTATTCGATACCTTTTGTTAAAAAAAATCTGTTTAATTAAAGACACGGGAATATTTTTTTAATATTTTTTATTTTCATAAAAAACTTCGTGCTCTTTTTTTATTTATTTTTTATTTTTTGAAAATTAAATATTTAAAAAATATTCCCGTGTCTTTAATTAAATAATTTGTTAAGTGCCTGTGCAAAGATAAATTATCGTAGTGTTTTTGATATTTTAATTTTCATCCTCTTTTAACTGTATAAAAGAGCCAAAAAAAAAATTCAGCCGTATACAGTGGAGAAAGAAAAATAGAATTACTTTTGGTTATTGTTGTTTATGGTTAAACATTGATTTTTGTTTTTGCTTTATTGTTTGGACAAAAATCTTTAGTTTATTTAAAATGTTTGTCAGAAGTTTCCTGAAGAGTTAAGTAAGCGGTAACGAAATGGCCATAGAGACGTGCTTTGACCCTTAATAATCAATATCTGTAATTAATTTAATCGGGATAATTAAAAAAAAAATAGCACTAAGTTTTTAATGAAAAATCTGTTTAATTTTATTCAAAATGTGTTTTTTAACTTGCCGATTTTTTAAAATTAAAGTGCCGATAAAGCCGATTTTTTTGTGCAGAAATGCCGATTTCTGGTCAACATTCATTTGTCGAGGATAGGAACTGTTTATTGTTATGTGGATGCTAATTTCACTAGTTAAAACAATTTATTCTGTTGTACACTATTGTCATAGCATGACAACATTGCATTATTAAATGATTATTTTTTTTTTGTTAAAACTAATGTCATTTTCTTATTCTCTTGTTTGTTTACCTTTGTTGCTAAATAAAATAAATGAAAACTAAATTGCGTTTTATAAAATCAAAGTTTCTTCTCTTAACAAATGCCAACGCAATTGACAAGTGTAACACCGAGTATTGTACTCGTAAGACTATTGTATTTTCAGCTATTGCACAATAAACTTGTGTGTGCTTGTATATTTTTCCTCTATATTTACTATGCACTAAATTTCTCTTACAGCTACATTCAATAGTCGCTTTTGAAAAATATGCACTTTTATATGGCTTACGCTCATCTCTAGTATAAACGCATATTTTTGATTGTTCTCCTGCCGGCGTATATACGGGTATGTTACAAATTGTTTTTTTTTTCGTTTTGAAATATATATGCAGATTTAAATTTTTTGCTTTTGAGCTATAATGGCTTACTATATTCTTCAGTGACATTTAAAAAGTTACTCTACTAGTTATTTCGAAACCAAATACATATATCGTATAATTGCTAAAGCTTATTTATTTCTAATGTTACCGTTAAGTTACTATTTCGTATTATTTCGTATTAGGAATAGTAGTTTAATAAATGTGAATAGCTTAGTAATTCCTCATTTGAATTGTTTTTCAGTTTATTTAAAATTACATATGTTTTAAGCAAATTATTCAGGGTTATTCTGAACAACAACGTACGGTTGATAAAAGAAATTTTTACAACAACGTTGATAAATCCGTATTACGAAATGCAGGCGGTTGAAAAGAAGCAGCAACCCTCTCTTTTCTACCAGCAACTACAAAGTCACTAATGTGAATAGCAATTAATTGATATTTAGTTCTCTTTTAGCAACTACAAATTAGTAGCAGAAAAATATTCTCTTGAAATGTAAGTTGTAAATAAATAGAAATAAATAAATAAATATCGTTAAAAATAAACAAAATAAATGATTTTATGCACTGGAAGGGTATTATAAGCAACAAAAAGCCAATTGAAAGACTTGTTAGCTTGATGGAAGAAAGCCCGGATATCGCAAAGGTAGTCTGCTCAAAAAAGGTTAGTGAAAAAAATGGGAGAAATATAGAATAATTTTAAGTAAACCTGTGTAAAAAACTAAGACATAGTAGCTTATTTGCAAGGAGCTGAAATGAAAGACTAAGAAAAAATCCGAAAACTCCAAATCATTTAATTCTAGAAGATTGAAGGCGTCCTCTATACAGCGTCTCATTTTTCCGATATCACACCGAACTCATTTGGAAATGAAATTTTCGTTACTAACTTTTAAACGAATTTCGCACATTTACTGCATCATATTTAAGTAAATCTGTGTAAAAAACTAAGACATAGTAGCTTATTTGGAAGGAGCTGAAATGAAAGGCTAAGAAAAAAAATCCGAAAACTCTAAATCAGTCAATGCTAGAAGATTGGAGGCGTCCTCTGTACAGCGTCTCATTTTTCCGATATCACACCGAACTCACTTGGAAATGAAATTTTCGTTACTAACTTTTAAAAGAATTTCGCAAATTTACTGCATCATATTTTTGTCGTTTCTGAGTTTTTTTATGCCCTTCAACATATTCATGTTGAAATCAACTTTGCCAAGGCACTAGATGAGCTAGAAAAAATTTAAATACGCCAATCCAATAGAAAATTTTGTTACTGAAAATCAGTTAGATCGGTCTAGGTCTTTCAAGGCAGCGGACAAAACACCACGCCTGCCTTTAATTTTTCATATCATTTGGAACAAATCTAGTTTAGTGAAGGAATTCCAATTAAAAAAAATCAAATATATGGGGCGATAGAGAATAAAAAAAATAAAAATAATAGTAGTCTTACTTCTTTTTCTTTCAAATGCATATTCACAATAGCGACTACTCATGTACTCATTCAAAAATTAACAACTTATTTTCGTTGTAACTATTTTAAACTTAGTTGACAAGTTTTTTCACTTTTCAACCAGTTGATGGTTGCTGTTCATAATAGACCTGATAAAATATAGTTACATACATAGTACTTCAAAACTGATTTCATCTGTCTGCCTATAACAGCTCAAGTGTATGGCCACATAAATTTAGTTACATTAACTATTGGAACATACTTATATCTCCAAACTTTATACTTTTTCAACTATTTAATAATTTGGCAATATACATCAAACTGCAGCAACTATAGGGTCACTCTTTAATTCCCAAATTCAAATTATATACTTGCTGTTGTAGTAGATTTAGCAATCAGGTTCTGTATAAATTTCAACCGTCTGTCTGTAACGGTTCAAAAGTTTACCCATATACATTAGATTATATCAACTATTTATTTTATAATATAAAATTTTTATACTTCTTATTATACCAAATAAAGTAGTGGACATTCTGTCTAAAATTCTGGTTTTTGTATATAACGGTTTTAAAAATACGGCCATATAGAACAAATTACATCTATTTTAGGAACGCCCTTTAATTTCTAAATTCAAATTATAAACTTCCTGTTAAAGCGGACTTAGCAAAACATGTCCGTTGTAAATTTCAGCTGTCTATCTATAACGGTTTAAAAGTCCGGCCACATACACCATATTATATCAACTATTGGGACACCCGTTTATTTCCAAATTTAATACTTGTTGTTATAGAGGAGTTAGTAATACAGGTTCTTTGTAATTTTAAATCGCCTTTCTACAACTGTTTAAAAGTATGGCCATACACCAAATTAAATGAACTATTGGTGCACCCTTTAACTTTCAATTTTAAATATTATTAGCTGTTACTATAACGGCCATAGCAATCGAAATTGCGTCAAATTTACAAGCGTTTGCCTATAACGGTTCAAAAGATAGGCCTATATAAGTAAATCTACAGTAATTATGTGACACCCTTTAACTACTAAATTCAAATGATAAACTCGTTGATATAGCAGACTTAGAAATACAGGTCCCTTTTAAGTTTCAGCGTTCTGTCTATAACGGTTCAAAAGTACGGCCACACACTTGAAATTACATCAATTATTGGAATCCCCTTTAACTTCCAATTCCATATTTTATACTTTTTGTTATAGCGGACTTACCAATACAAGCTCGTTGTAAATTTCAAGCGTCTGTTTATAACTGTTAAAAAGGATGGCAATAAACATCAAATTTAAAGAACAATTGACGCACCCTTTAATTTATAATTTGTAATATTAATTCTTGTTACTATAACGGTCATAGCAATCGACATTCTGTCCAATTTGCAAGCGTTTGTCTATAACGGTTCAAAAGATAGGCCCATATAAGTAAATTTACATCAATATGGGAGCACCCTTAAATTTTTTGATTTATTTTTGTATAATTTTTTGCTTTTGGGAGCTATAGTAATACGCCGTCAATTTTAAATTTTACAGAAGTGCCCTTAACAATTCTTAATACACGTAAAAAATATGGATGTTGTATGGGGACACCCTTTAATTTTTAAGATTATGAGCTGTTTTTAAAACGGAACCAATCTGTAAGCATAATCTATCATATTACTGAAAATTTTCAAGATCGGATCAGAAATGACTGATTTCTGGAGGCACAAATATAAAAAAGCAACATTCAGCCGAATTGTATAACCTCCTTCCTTTTTTGAAGTCGGTTAATGATTTGACTATAACGGCGCAACCTTAGAAAAGCTTTCTCAGTCTAATAGAACTTTTTTCAAATTTAGCTGAAGACAGTGAAAAACAAAATTTAGATGACGAATTCAGGGAACTCAACTACATGACTTTAAAAAATATTTTGAAAATTTAGAAAATGTTATAGTGGAAGAGTTTAGGCACATAATGTCAAAAATATTATAGAGCGGATAGTGAGTTAATGTTTCCAACTCTGTAGAAGTTTCCATTACTACGATAAAGAAGTAATTTCTTTTCTTGTTGGCTTAAAACCAGAAGCATTCATGTGGATTTAATGTCAAAGGTAGAACATAAAGTTGTAACTATTATAGTGTAAAAAATGGTTTGGATACATTTTTTGTTTTTTATTTTTATATTTACTTGTTAATTTTTTTATAATTGCTTGCATATTTTTTTAAGAACGGCTAATAAAGAATAAACGATATTGAAGATTTTATTTTTTAATTCGACGAATGACGATTTTTCTATGATATTTTCTTGCACCACTGACGCAGTCATTTTAAATTTTAAAGAAGTGCCCTTATAGTTCGTAATACACTTAAAAGACATGTATGTTGTATGGTGACACCCTTTAACTTTAAAGATTATGAACTGTTTTTAAAATGGAACCAATCTGTAAGCATAATCTATCAAAGTATGCCCACAATTTTCAAAATCAGTTCAGAAATGACTGAGTTCTGCAAGTTCAAACATAAAAAAGCAACATTTAGTCGAATTGATAACCTCCTTATTTTTTTGAAGTCGGTTAAAAAATTAACAAGGAGTACTTAATTTAATTTAAAAACAATAATAACATATATGTAAATCTAATTTAGTGAAGTAACTTCAATCAAAAAAGCAAATATTGAGGTGACCGAGATTTAACAAATAAAATACCATCGTCTCCTAATAGGTTAAGCGTTTAAAATTAATATTAATAATATTAATATTTCCTTAAAGATCTCTTCAAAAGCTTTAAACTGATACCCATATTGATATTTTAAAGAATTTGAATATTTCAGATCACTGTAACTCGGAAATATAGGCAAGCGCCAATTTTTTTCACTTGATGTTTTTTCTTATTTCTTAATTTCCTATCGCCTCAAATATTTTTTTTTTTTTTGATTGGAGTTACTTTATTGTTCCAAATGTCATGAAAAATTTAGAGGTAGCCGTGGTGTTTTGCCTGCTGCCTCAAAGGATCGATCATGCTGATTTCCAATAGCACCTCTTTCGACACTATATCTGATTGGCAGACGTAGATCGATTAATCGACTTTGCTATGCATAAGAAGTCGGAATATATATACTTTATGAGGTCGGAAATGTATATTTTAGAAATTACACACGGAATGACAAGTTTAGATATACCTTTTATCCACTTTTTGTGTTGAAGTGTATAAAAGGAAATATAAAAATGGAAAGGGAATTCAATGTTTATAAATTTGCAAAAGTCAAAAGTATCTTATTATGTAAGTTTTTACCGAAACTAGTGCAAAAGCAGACAGCAAATCATCTTGCTCCACATAAAATTTAAACTTGGTTTACCGGATTGTAATTAACCTCAAAATCCGATACAATAAAAGCATTTTATAATTTTTATTGCTTAATTAGCTAATTTCATTTGGAGCTAGAGTAAGCGTTTTTTCTTTACTTTCTATTATTTTTTAGCATAGATTTGTTGTTGTTGTTTTTAATTATATTAAAATAAATAACTAATTAACACGCGTTTAAAACCCGGATTCCCCAGACTGGTCCGGCATGTTACATGCTCGAATACTTATTTATTCTTATTTCTTTTTTTCTATTTTATTTAATTAAATTTTAAACAATATTCACGAAAACAAAACATTATCAATTTAATCATAGATTAAATATTAAAAAAAGTGAAAGTTATTACTCTTTAATATTGTTTTAAATGTAATGTGTAAATTATTTATTCTTTGATGGAACTAAGCAGTTAAAAAAAAAAATAAAAAATAACGAAAGCTTTTTCAACTTACACAGAACAGGATCCCACATCGAAAGATCTTTCGCAGCTACCTGCTTCTGGGTATAAACCTGCTATGAGAGTTTAAAAGTCTAAATAATGGTGATATAGATTATTTGTCGCCAGTTATATTTATATTTTATAATTTTAACTACCATTTAATGATAGTGATTTTTTTAATTACAACCGTTTTTACCAAACTATGATTAAAATAACAAACCTTAACCCATTCTCGATGGAACCTTATTTAAAAATTTTTTTGTTAATATATATGGTATGTTATGAGGTAGAAAATAAGCAGCAAAATTGAAAATGTGTTTTTGATTCTAGATAATAATGAAAACTGCAGATTATTTCATTAAGTTCTAAAATTTCTTTAAAGATATTAGGTTTAGATATAATTCTGATTTCATTTACAAAATCTGCATTTTGAAATTATTTTGTTGTAAAAAACTAAAGACCACATGGAAAGTTTGTTTGTGATCATATAAGATATTCTAGATTATTTGAAAGCAATGTAAATTTTACATCAATCTCCTTATTAAATATATATAGAAATCTTTTGTGTTTTATTTTTTTTTTTTTTTTTGTTGTAACTTAAATTTGTATTAGTTATGTTTTACATTGTTATAATAAACAAAACAAAAAATAAAACAAGCAAGAGTGCTGTATTTGGTGACACCCTATTGTACATTTAAATCTTGTTTAGTTAAGTAACTCCAATAAAAAAACAACAAGTATTAGGGAAATAACGATTTAAAAATAAAAAAACAATTGAGTACTATATTTAAGTTTACATAAAAATTTCATCCGATCTTAATGGGTTAAGCATTTTTAAAAAATTTTAGTATTTCCTTAAAGATCTCTTCAAAAGCTTTGAAATAATACCCATATTGATATCTTACAAAATATGGTGCACCATCGTACTTTTTTATAAAAAGTTCAGAGGCGTGGTGTTTTGCCCGCTACGTTGAACGACATGGATCGTCCTTGCTGATTTTCAATAGCAAAATTTTTTAAGTTATGCCTGATATACTTAGATTCATATTTTCTATACGTTATCTAGTGGCTTGGCAAAGTTAATTTGACCCCAAACACGGGACAGACACATTCGATTTTTTTTTTGTTTATTAATTTACAATATTGGAAACTAATAAAACTATAATAAACAATAGTTAGATATTAAACATATTCACATATATACGAAGTCCCCTTACGGAGCTCTTAAATATAACTTAAAAAATAATAATAGATTTATTTAGTAAATAAGAGGGAATAAATATTAATGAAAAGTAATAAAGTAATAAATATTAATGAAAAGTTTGTAATGAAAAATATTTTTTTTAAAACATTACTTTATATTTTGTTGAAAAAAGGGTCAAAAATTAAAACAAGAAAAATTAAGTAGTTCAACTACTTATTGGACTAACCACCAAAATTTGTTGATGTTTTGCTTTTAAAAAATTTTAATTTCTTAATTGGAAATACTAGTTTGGTATCTTAAATTATTTTGGGTTATATTGCAGTTAACAGCTTTAACATTTGCCCTTCTATAATTGTGATAGAAGACAGGAATTCCATTCGCATCTTGGATAAATTTAATTTTGTCTAGATACAAGAATGCCTCTGGAGGTACAAACCCTGGTTGTAGATTAATTAATTTTTATTCCTCGTTTGTATAATATGCAGCCATGATCAAATTATTTTCAATACACGACATACATCTTAATATGTGATTTCTTATTAAATTTATAATAAAACTGTCAATTCTTATTATGTTTGATCTATTATATAAAGTTTTATTTGCGACAAATTTTTTAAAATCACTTTCTTTCGATCTAAATAGCCATGTGCAAGATTTTAAACATTATATCTCGCAAACTTTATTTTTTTCCATATAAGAGAGCGAAATGTTAACCCAAATTTGACATCCATATGTAACAATTGGCCTTATTAGGGTTTGATACATAACGATTTTTACTTTTGAGTTAATGTATTTTTAATAAAACAAACTTTTATACATATAAATGCATTTGATTCTTTTCTGAGGGTTTGAGAAATATGAGTATTGAAATATAAGAACGTATCCAAATAAATGCCTAGGTATTTAACCGGATCTTTATTTGGAATATTGTCGCTTGTTACTTCAGATTTGATTCCGAATGATTTCCAGTTTCTCTCAACATTACTGTTACATTTTCCTACCGGTGGTCTAAACAATATCGGTTCACATTTGTAAACATTAATTTTTATATGCCAATTAAGTGTGTATTCTTCAACTTTATCATATAAAAATTGTAGATTTCGGTTAATTTGTTTTATAGTGTTATCAGCATCATATAAGTTAACATCCCTCACTTAAGTTAAATATTTAATTCATTAAAAATTCTATTTTCACACAACTTAAAGATTTAAGCAATTTAATATTCTGGATTTTAACACATTTTTGTCAGTACGACAACTTGGATCGTGTTGAAATTGTTTAAATTTGATTGCCTAATTTGCCAGGAATTTTGTGTGTCGATTTTGTTGGTTGGGTTTCCTTCCTTAAGCATTTTGGTTTTTAAGAAAAATTGAATTGTAAAAAAATTCAGTTGTAGTACAGCTCTCCAGCTCATATATAATATAAATAATAAATAATTTTAATAAAATAAATTGGTGCCCAACATCAAAGACACCACAGGTGAAAATATTTTAAAATTAAAACGAAATAAAAAAAAAACTAGTCAAAAAAGAAAATTTAGAATAAAAGCAAAAATTTTGAGAAAAGACAAGTGACGAAAATAAAGTATTGTTCATCAATAAGATCAAGCCCAACAAAAGAAATTCATAATTAATAAAAAAAAACCACAAAATCTTAATTGAACAGTGACAGAAAACCTGGTTTAATAATAAATTTAATTAAAAAAGAAAAACAATAAACAAAAAACTGCACACAACAACTAACTATTAATCAACAGTCATTCAGTGTCAACAAAAATTCTGAAAGTAAAATTAGAAAAGAGCCAAGGAATGAATTTAAGCGACAATTTCTTAGCACCTGGAAAAATTGAAATTGGGAGAAAAAAGCAGAAATCAACAAAGTCAATCATCAACAACAACAACTGATGGGAAGCAATATGGAAATTTATGTCACCCTATTACTAGCGACAATTTGACACATTGAGGGTGAAGATTACAATTTGCAGTACTATGGAAGAATTCTTGGCAGTTACCGCATTGGTTAATTTCTGGACGTCTTAATTGCTCCCATTTTATACAGCGGTAAAAAAGGGTTTTAATATTTTTAGGTTTATATATACTGCTTTCTGGTGTTACTTGAACCATAAACATTGGAAGTGAATAGCATTTTTTGTTGAATGGTATGGCAACCTTGCAACGTGAATGTTTCTCTTATTCTCTTTTTTTTACTTTATTAATTTTTGCGTACCTCTTATTTTCATTCTGTTGTAAGCTTTTTTACCATAAACATTGTTTTACATTACAATAAAATATTAAAATTACAAAAAACAAAAGGTTATGGGCACAGACAGCATAACCAGAAAAGAGACATTGTAAAGAAAAACGGAAAATTAAACGGAAGACCAAAATGAACGCATTCCAAATTGAAAAATTAGATGATTCTAATTATGAGAGCTGGGCAGTACAGATGAGAAGATTACTGATCTACAGCGGTTTTTGGAACATAGTATCAGGAAAGGTAAAGAAGGAATCACTAGCGGGTGAGTAGGAAAAAACCAAATGGGATACGGAGGATGAGAAGGCGCTTGCGACGATAATTTCGAGCGTTAAGCCATCGCAACTTGGCTACATTAAAATGCCACAACTTCCTTCGAAGACTGGCAAAAACTGCAGGTAACATACCAGCGCAAGGGAACAATACAAAAAGTCTCTTTGTATAAACGGCTATTAAGCCTTCAAATGAAAGACGGTGCCAACGTAATGCTGCATGTGAAGACATTCACAGAATTAATTGAAAAATTAGCGGAAGAAGGTATTGAAATGCAGGAAGAGCTTCTATCCATTATGCTCTTGTGTAGCCTCTCGAAAGACTTCAAAAATTTTGTAATTGAGATGGAGACGTGTGACAATCCTCCAAGTCTTTATTTTCTCAAACAGAAACTTTATAGAAGAAGCTGAAAGGCGAAAGGAAAAAATAGAAGAAGAGGAAGAGTACAGTCAACAACAAGCATATAATGCACGCACAACACAGAGACAAGAGAAATCAAGCAAAAACAACAAATGTTTTAATGTTTAAAACAGGCAAATGTTTTAATTGTCATGAAACGGGACATTTTGCCAACCAATGTGAAAAAAGAAAAAAAACGCAACAGCAACAACAACAAGCATTGTCTCTGATTACAAAAACAACTAACAGTATTATCTGCAGAAATAGAAGAAGACGAGAAAATAAAATCGAATGTTTGGTATGTTGACAGCGGCGCAACCGCACACATGTGCAATAACAGAAGCATTTTCACAAGTTTTGAACAGCACAACGAACGAATCGCTTTGGCAGGCAGAAGATTCATAACAACAACAGGAAATGGTGATGTATATTTAAAATTAAGCAATATGAATGTTACATTCGAAGATGTACTGTATTCTCCCGAGTTTCAGGGCAATTTTATCTCTATTACTAGAGTCGTCGACAGAGGCGTCACAGTTAAGTTTGCTGCGAACCCGGCAACAGCTAGAAAACAAGATAGTACGATTGTGTTTCGTGCTAAAAGGGAGGGGAATCTTTTTGTTGTGTGCAAAACAACGAATTCACTGTTCAATATGACGCATACCAGTGAACTATGGCCATTTGAACTACAAAATTTTGAAAAACCTAAGCAAAGCAGGCATCGTAAAAGAAGTAAATGTCAACAGCAACAACAAACAGTGTAGAACTTGCATGATGTGCAAAATCCATGTACTACCTTTTCATAATGAGAATGATCACTTGTCAACTAATCTTTTGCAATTTGTACACTCTGATATTTGCGGACCAGTTAAAACACAGTCAGTTGGTGGCGCTAAATATATTATTACCTTCATTGATGATAAGTCGAGGCGAATATTTGTTTATTTTATAAAGGCGAAAAGTGAAGCGATCGACAAATTTAAGCAATTTAATCTGCAGGTAGAAAATGAAACTGGACGTAAAATTGTTACATTACGCACAGACAACGGTAGGGAGTACATATCTACAACAACAAGGTATACAGCGCCAGTTAACGGTGCCGTACACGCCTCAACAGAACGGCGTAGCAGAGCGCTGTAATAGAACTCTTGTAGAATTGAGTCGGTCTATGATGTTTTATTCTGGCGTATCGAAGAATCTGTGGGCAGAAGCTGTAAACACAGCTACTTACATTCGCAATAGATGCCCAACAAGAGCAAATGACTTTAAAACGCCATACGAGGTATGGTATGGCAGAAAACCTACTGTTAAACACATGCGTACATTTGGTTCATTTGCGGCTGCATTGGACAAACAGAAAAAGCGAAGTTCGAACCGAAAGGCGAACAATTAAATATGGTTGGATACTTAACGGTGGCGAAAGCGTATAGTTTGTATTATAGGAGAACGCAACGCATAGTTGAAAGGCGCGATGTTTTGTTCAACGAAGACTCTTTGATAACAACAACAGAAAATATACACAAGAATTATGTAAAGCGAATGAATATTTAACAATGCATGTTAAAAATGGTGATGATGTAAGTAATGTAACAGAACCGCAACAAGATCAACATACAGACATTTGCAAAGACGAAGACGATATAGAAGAAATAAGAGATATTGAAGAGGAAAATCGCGAAGACGTGTTTTACACTGCCGATGAAGAAAGCCCATTCGATTTAAACCCTGAACATAAGCCAAAATTAACTAGAAAAGGTATACCAAAAATTATAAGAGATGGCAAACCTCGAGGGCCACGTAAACAACACAATGAATTAAATATTATGGTAGAAAAGGAAATACCTAAAACTGCAGAGAAGGCAATGTCAGGTAATGAAAAACACCTTTGGCAAGAAGCGATGAAAGCGGAATATTCATCTCTATAGAAAAACAATACCTGGACAATGACAAATTTACCCTGCAAATGGGTATTTGCTTTAAAAAGAGACAGAAAATGTAATATTGAACGTTACAAAACACGATTAGTGGCAAAAGGGTGCAGCCAACGGTACGGAATAGATTATATAGAGACCTTTTCACCCGTTATTAGATACTCAACGTTAAGAGTTTTGTTGGCATTGGCCGTCGAGCATAAAATGCACCTGCATCAAATCGCTGTAAGTACAGCCTACCGTGACCTTCACGAGGTAATCTACATGAAACAGCCACAATATATTGAAGACAAAGAAACTCCGAACAAAGTTTTGAGGCTTAATAAATCAATTTACGGATTAAAGCAGTCAGGAAGACAATGGAACACTAAATTAGATACAGTTTTGAGAAAAATCAACCTTATACCGTCTGAAGCCGATCCATGTCTATACAAGAAGACAATTGGTAAATGTTTAGTGTTGATGGCTGTATATGTGGATGACTTAATAATTGGGTGTGCGGATAAGAAAATCGTTTTAGAAATAATGCAGCAAATATGCAGTGAATTTGATGCAACTGACAAAGGGCCATTGCATCATTTCTAAGGTATCGAAATAGACCGGTGCGGTGATAACGACACGGCCGGATATTCTTTATTCAATTACCAAATTAACCCAACGAAATTCTGATCCTCACCGAGAGCACTTGCAGGCGTTAAATCACGTGCTTCGATATTTGGCTGGTACGGCAGACCACAAGATAAATTTTAAGGCTACCGGAGATTCTTTGATAAGAGGCTACGTAGATGCTGACTGGGCTGGTGATACCACAGATCGAGGATTCTTTACGGGATTTTTATTTTTTGTTGGTAGCTATCTGGTGTTATGGGAGTCCCGAAAGCAAAAATCAATTGCACTAAGCAATACAGAGGTGGTGTATTTGAGGCGTTTACTGCGAGAATTGTACAACTGTGATGACGAGCCAGCAGTTTTGTACATCGACAATCAAGGTGCCCAGAAGTTAGCTTCAAATCATGTTTGCCACAAAAGAACCAAGCATGTGGATATACGGTACCACCATATAAGAGAGGTCGTTAAATCTAATGAAATTATTTTAAACTACTGTCCGACTGATAGAATGGTGGCTGATATATTCGAAAAATTTACATAGAGTTAAACATAATAATTGTATGAATTTAATGAATTTGAAATAATTTAATGTAAAGATACATCCACGTTGAGGGGGCGTGTTGAATGGTATGGCAACCGTGCAACGTGAATATTTCTCTTATTCTCTTTTTTTTAAATTTATTAATTTTTGCGTATCATCAGCGTTGCCGCTTTGGTCCAATCGGACCAAACTTGGTAGTTTTTCGATTTTAAAAAACGGTTTGGTAGTTTGGTTGGTTTGTTGCATTTTTTTAAATTTTTGGTAGGATTTCCTCCTGTAGCAATTTTTTAGTAATAGTAAATTTTTCACCTTAAAAATTCAGTACATATAATTAAAAAAAATATAACTTTGAATTAAATAAACAATAACTTTGAATAGTGCTACCACTGCTTTCAAAAACTGTCTTAGGTGAAGTAAAAAACATCTCTGCTTTTTGCATAGAGATGATTAAAGCTATAACCATGGCTTAAGAAATCCGAACAATATTATGAAATTGAAATTAACAATATTTTTGAGTGAAGGTTTATTTTCAGAAGACGACATACCATCAACCAGGTAAAACCACTCTTAAAATTTTTGTTTTAAAACATTTTTAAATAATATAATACTTTTAGTGATCATTGTAAAGAAACAGTCAAAAGAAAATTTAGAAGCGAATGGTTAAGCGAATTTGATTGGCTTCAGAAAAGGAATGGGTGTTTATTCTAAAAAGATAAACTTCCATCTCAACAATTACGGAAAAAAACCAAATGAGTATAACAGAGTTTATGTGCAAGAAATGCATTTTTAAATTTTTGGTAGGCTGTGAACGGTTTTGGTAGGATTTTTGAAAATTATTGGTAGGAAGTCAATTTCTCATGTGGCAACTCTGCGTATCATTCTTATTTTCATTCTGTTGTAAGCTTTTGTACCATAAACAGCGTGACCATATTAGCACTTTCGGTGCTAGATTTAGCACTTCTATTGTTGATTTAGCAGCAAAATTACCGATTTAGCACTTAGCACTTTTTTAGCACTTTCCAATTCTTCATTTAGCATTTTATAACACTTTTAATTAATATAATTTACAAAACGTTCCAAAATATAATTAATGCACTTTTCTGCAAAATTCTACTTTTCGCGTGTAATAATTGCAATAATAGCAACTTAAATCTGGCAACATAGTGCTTCTGTGTTACAAATGAAGTTTGATACGCTAACATACATCCATGAAAGCAAATTTGACAATAACTATTTATCCGTAAATTCAGTTATCAGTGTCTGCAGCTTCCAAAATCTTGCCGGACGAAATTGAATACTTAGTATCCGAAACCTACAATTGGTTTAGCAAATCTACCTTAAGACAACATAATTATAAAAGTATTTATGCTGCAATTAATAATGATATGGTTCCATTAAAATTAATTAGAGCTTGTGACACCAGATGGTTGTCTATTGAACCCGCAGTAAAAAGAATAGAAAACCATCAAGCAAAAATTTTGAAAAATTTATATAGTGATAAAAATTTATTATATCTAAAATTTTTAAAACCTATATTGTCTGATGTACAGAAAATAAATAAAATGTTTGAGAGCAACGATGCTGATCCTACTTAATTGCTCTCGGAATTACATAATCTTTTAAAAGATCTCTGTTACCAAAGTGTTTTTAAAGGAGACCATTTTGATCCTTTAAATTCATGCTTAGAAGATTTCTTTATACCAATACCGTATTTTAATTATAATTTTGAAAATTTCCTTAAATCTAAGAAAGAAAGAAATCCTGAAATGGAGAAAGAAATACGAATTGTATGTCGCAATTTTATTGCACAATTGATTTACCAGTTGAAAAATACAATTTTTTTTTTTGTACAGAAAACAGTTTAAAAGCTTATAAGTGTAAGTTACACGAACATTTTAAGGAAGAAATGTTAGACTATACGGTAGAGAATATAACAACTTTGGAACATCAATGGCAAAAGTTAAGTTCATATTAATGGACAAACCAAAATTCCACAATAGAATTTTGGACAAACGTATTCGGATACAAAAATGCATTGAATGAAAACCCTTCTTTTGAGTTAGCTTCATTCGTAATGAAGTTCTTGGTTTTACCGTTTAGAAATGCAGAAGTTGAACGGGTTTTTAGCGGAATGAATCTAATAAAAACAAAAATGAGAAATAGGACGAACTTAGAAACTGCAAATTCCCTTCTTAATATAAGATGCGGCTTAAAAAGGCTAAACTTATGTTGTCATAGGTTTAAAATTACTAATGATCTCATCAAAAAATGTAATAAAAACATATATAATATATGACAATGACAATTTTTATAACAGTACTGAATCTGATGAATACTCATTTGATGATGTATTCAATATTTAACAAATGTATTTATGCATTTAAGAATTTGAAGTTTTTTGTTTTTTATATTAATTTTTTTATAATGCACAAAGTACATAACAGAAAAAATTTTAAACGGATATAAGCACCTGAAAATGTAACAATTGTCAAAACTTACTATATGTATAAATTTTTGTAAAGTACAAGGCCAAATATTTATGTACATATGTATGTATATGTGATATTTAATTTTAAAACTGAATTATTATTTTTGTTGTGTTTTGAAGACTTTTTATGTTTAATAAATAATTAATTGTTTTAAGAAATATTGTTTTATTCAATGGAAATAAATAATTCTAATGCAACATAAGCATAAATAATAAAATTATGAACTCTCCAAGAAAATATATGCTTAAGACTAAGACATTTAAATTTGGCACTATGTTTTACCACTTACAACATTTTTTTAGCACTTGTTAGCACTTTTTTGGTGTCAATTTAGCTCCGAAAATTTTTTGGATCTGGTCACACTGACCATAAACGAAATTTTCACACAAAATACAGAGAGAACAGTAAAGAAATACATACGTTGGTTTGTGTGTAAATTTCGTCTAACCAAATTAATGTTGATATGAGTTATGAGTATTCTTATTTACAAAGTTAGTTGGTTAAATAGATGATGTTTATAAAATACACAACTAAGGTAGATAGATGCGAAGAATGCTGATGAAGGTCGTAGCGGTCCAGAAATTGCAGCATTTCATTCTGCTAGCGTCTAATTTTTCTTGTTTTCTTTGGAAAACGTCCGCATACATTTGTAAAATAAAGTTTCTTTCTAAAAAAAAATTTTTAGAAATTAAAAAGAAATGAACTTAAGCCAAAAAAATTTCTATTTATTTACAATAAAATATTGAAATTACAAAAAAAAAACATTTTTCAACTGATTTTTTGTTGAAAATTGGCTTATTTTAATGAAGTGTAATAGCCCATTCAGGCTGCCACGAAATTAAGTCATATCGTGATTTCGGCCGAAATCAACTTGAAAACACGTAATTTTGCGTAAATTTTACCATTGCCCAAATCAACTTATTTTACTTAATTTCATTTATTTGTTTAATTTTGTAATAACAAAAGCCTTCTTCTGGCCATATAATAATATTACAATAGAATCTTATTTTTGTAATTTAATAAGTAACCCTAACCATCTAAGATAAATTAACAAAGATAAATAAACTTATAAATAATAATATTTAATATATGTATATGAAATACGGCAACAATTTATAACATTTTAAATATTAAATGAGCAACCATTTAACGAATAATTAAAGTCCAATGTTAACGATGTTATATAATAAAATATTGTTTTCCACTATTGTTAAATATTATTAAAATACTCTGTTAGTTTTTTAAAATAGACTTTAAAAGAAAAATTAAATTGTCTTAATATAGACGGCAACCGATTCCATATTCGTGCTAATTTTATAACATAAGATTTTTAAAAAATAGAAGTATATATTATGGGTATATATAATTGTATATTTCTAGAGGAGTGAATAAATGTGATGCGACGAATTAAGAATTCAGGCGTTGCATTTTTAATAAGTTTGTAAAAACTCATTAAAAGTCTAATAGATATGAAGTTTGAAAAGCAACATTTTAAAAATCGAGTAACATATATCGATACGTGGTCCCTATATCTGAGCTGAAATACGAATCGTACTACTTTGTTTATTAAGATCTCTATTAATCTTACATTACCAATTGACGTACAAGAATAGATTTCCAAACAATATGATATTTGAGACATTAATAATGCATGGGCTATTTTGTATCTGACATGAAATGGTAAATGTATATTTAGGGAATATAAACGTCGGATAGTAAAATTAACATGTGAAGATACTTTATTTATATGATATAAATAATTTAGCTTGTTGTCAAGTAATACACCTAAAACTCGCATTCTGTCCACCCACTCTATGCATTCTTCCCGAATTTTAACATGAAAACCTTGCGTACCCAGCACACCAAACCCCATAATTTTAGTTTTTGATAAATTGATCTGAAGATAATTCGATTCCATCCAGGTATTGACCCTAAAAAGAGTGTTATTAATGATAGTCTGAAGGTTTTCAGATGGTTGTTTCTCAAAAAACAGAAGCTGAATATCATCAGCAAATGCAAAGCTTTCACATGAATTTGTTTCCAATTCTTTAAAGAGATCATTAATATACACGCAGAAAAAAAACATGGTTGTGATGTGGTCACAATAACCATATTATGTTCTTTGTAACAATGTATAGTTGCGGAGAACAAATTATAGTTATTTTCACCAAAACTTTAGTCACGATAAACATTTTTTGTTAAATTTCAACGATTATATGGTTACTGTGCATAAAAAATGCAACATGGTTGGTTTTAACTTAAAAAAATTTCAACCACAACCAAAGTTTTATAACTTTTTAAAAATAATATAAAATATTTAACCATAATTTATTATTATTAATCAAAGTATGGTTTAAAGCAACAGAATAATGTTTGCGCTAAAAAATATTTTGTTCAAGTTCTTGACAGTTCAGTAATTTTTCTGGTAGCTAAAATTTGAAATTGTTTTTTATTGATAGAGAAAGTGAAAAAAATATAAATTTATGTACAAAATAAAAAATTATAAAAACAGCAAAATATAAAATGAAATAAAAAGGGAACCAAAACATTAAAAAAAGTTGAAATAAATATATATGTATGTATATATTGTATGCATATACATTTTTATTTTTGTGTTTGAATCACAATTGTGAAATCATTTATTTGGGCTTATAAACTATATTTTTATATAGCTGTTTCTTGTAGCTTATGATCTAAGCGTTATTATAAGCAAATAATTGATTTTTTGTGAATTTATCTTTCTAAATAATTTTTATGACAAATCGTAAATGAATAAAACAATAAAAACTAAGTCTTTCATATCTTGAAAATTTAAACCATAAAATGTTTATATTTGAACAACAATATGGTTGCAAATGTAACAATGCTATGTTTTGTTTGCAACCATATATTGCAACCATAATATGTTGCTCTTAGATTATGGTTACCTCAACCATATATTTTCTTTGCGTGTACATTGTGAACAAAAGTGGACCAAGTATTGAACCCTGTGCAACCCCTGAATATACCGGTCGTACGCGCGATTTCTTCCCATTATATGAAACATATTGTTTTCGTTCATATAGATAATTTGACATCAGCATACAAGTTGTTCGATTAAATTTGAAAAACGAATTTAATTTCCTTACCATCATAGAATGATTTACACGATCAAATGCCTTAGATAAATCTAATGAAACCAGGACACATGCTTCATTCAAATTCATATTCTCCCTAATAGCTTCGTTTAACCCTAGTAATGCCAACGAGGTACTGCAATTTTTCCGAAATCCGGTTTGCTTATCATTTAGTAATGAAAGCCGTGAAATAAAAGCAGAAATTTGAAATTTAATAGTATGCTCAAAAACTCTAGATAGTGCAGGCAAAATAGTGATTGGTCTTAAGTTCGTTAATTCGAAACCGGATCCAGTTTTTGGTAAGGGAATTACTTTTCCGCACTTCCATTTGTCAGGATAAATCGACGTAGTTAGTATAGAGTTGAATAAGTGTAGAATGTGAGTAGACATAAAGAGAAAAATTATTTTATAAAATTTAAACGGAATGCCATCTACCCCAGCAGCATTAGTATTAATTTTTTGGAACGCAATGAGCAGATCAGACATTTCAACCCGGGAAAAAGAAAAACTCTCATGATGATCAAAGAAAACTTCGGATTCTAATTCAGATTCATTATTTCAATTAATCTCTAGTCCATTACAAAAATAGTCGTTAATAAGATTAACGTCAATGTCATCTTTCTCAAGATGAGATTTTCCCAGTCCCACAGACCGTAGTTGATTCCACAATTCTTTCGAGTTATTGCCATCAAATACTTTCGAGTAGTGAGCTTTTCTTACATTATGTATAACCTTTTTTGCTTTATTTCTAAGCCTACAAAAAGTCCTCCAATTGGTTGTAGTTCGATCTCTCATGTACGCCCTAAACGCAATGTCCCTCATATATCTAGCAAAAATTATTTTCCTCGAATTCATCCACTCTTGATTTTTTTTAATTCTTATTGTCGAAACTGGTACTCTTAAAAACATTCTAGATATTAAATCATCTAGTTCTGATGTTATAAAATGTAGAAAAATCATGTTCTGCTAAACAAGAGATTATATCGTTTGTACTAAATAAAGAGTAGTTGCGATATTCTCTATATAAGTTATCGTTTTGTACATTCAGTAGACAACTGAAATTAAAAGTGGAGTAAATTAAAGAGTGATGGGAAAGAAATGGGCATTGAACTTGACCAGAATTGTTTATTATTGATACCTTGCTTACAAGAAAAAAATCCAGAAGCGATGTGGAGTTGTGCTGGACATCAAAGTAAGTTGGCAAAGAGTTATGGGCTACGGATAAGTTAACTCGATCACATAAAGATCTAAATCTTATTGATTTTGCGGGATTAAATAAGTTGTTGTTGAAGTCCCCAACAATCACTATATTTTCATATTTATCAAAAATATCGCCTACAATACTCTCAAAAATATCTGTTTCCTTTCGGTAAATACGTGACCCCAAATAAAATAATACTTGTACCAATATTTATTTCAATGAATAGAATTTCACATTCCCCATAGTAAGATCTCAGACTAATAGGTTTATAACGAATCTTATTGGACAAATATATTCCAACACCACCACTTCTCCCCTCCGGTCGGTCATTCCTACAAAAATTGTATCCTGGTATGGTCATTGAGGCGTCCGGTACATATGGTTTTAGCCAAGTCTCCGTCACAGCAAAAATGTCAAGAGATGAGTATTGGAGAAAGCTACTCAGTTCGTTAAACTTCGTAGAATATATGGCTGGCTTTATGCTTTGGCAGTTACAATGTCCAATGCTAAGACTAGACAAGGGATCCTTTAAACATATAGCAAGTTCATGATCATCGCTAACAATAGGACCCAAATTCACTTGAAATTACGATAGACAACGCTGTTTTTTGTGTAAAACACTACCTTATGAGCAACCATGAGCATATTTACAATACACATACATAGGTACATACATTGATATTTACAAACTTATATAACATCTATGGTGGATTATAAAAATTACAGGCATCTATTGAATTTCAGGCGCTGCAGTATTAATTTATTTTTTGATATTTTATTATTGTACAAAATTTTTATGCGAAAGAATAAAATAATATTAATAAAAATAAACAGCTGGTTCCCAAATTAACTCAATTGCCAAAAAGTCCAGTATAAACACCTTAGATTTCGTTCATAATTTCAACTTGAAATTACTTAATTTCGTGGCAGCCTGAACAATCTATAAATCTTCACATTGAAATCGCTCAATCGATTTCGCTATGCATAAGAACTGTGAATATATACTTTGTGGGGTCGGAATATCCATATTGTAGAAATTACACCTTTTTCCACTTTTTGTGGTGAAGGGTAGAAAATCGTATGTTAATATTTTTTTGTAGTGGGGAATTGTGAGGATAAAATTTATGTAATACGGGATACAACACGCAAGAGTAAAACAGAAACTTTAAAATTTATTCTCAAAAATGTAAAAAAGTAAATGAAAGCAGGCCTGACATATTTGCCGATTTATCGGCATTTTTCTGATTTTTAGCTGCAAAGTTATCAAGGTGGATTTTTGGCGATTATTCCGTTAAAAATTACGCTTTTTTTTTTGTTAAACTCTTAACCTCGGTAACTTTATTTTAATATAATATCCCTGCCGTCAATTGAGTATAGACTAACTTAAAGCAAACATTAACCAAGGTATATACAAACACTATTGAGAGAGTCAAGCTGATTGACAAACAAACAGCTCAAAGATCCACGAAACGCCTAATTTTTTTTTTTTGGCCATTATTACAAGCTATGGAGTAGAAATTGGTTATCGGTTATGGCAAGGTTATAGTAAACTTAATAATTAAATAAAATAAATAAATAAAATTTTTCTATTTTGTTGGACTTACTTATAGTTTTGCATTATAGAAACTTTTTTATTGTCGTTATTAAAAAAATTCAGTTTCTTTCAATAAAATTATTTTTAATTATGTCATTAAATATCGTCTTCATTCAGATTGAAGCAGTTAATATCCACAGATGACATCCAATTTCGAACGCCCTCGACTTTAGTTAATAAGTAAACAAACCCGAGTGTCCTCTTTTCGCATAAATTTTTTTTGTTAAACTTAGTATATTTTGTTTTTCTAAAATAATTTAAAAAATATGTTGTTTGTACCAGCAAAACTAAGGACACAGCAGTGTTTGTTTAAATTTTATTTAGTTTATACTTTTGCTTAAAAATTAAAAATAAAGAAAAACAGTTTATAACGAAAAATAAAATAATTTTAATTCAATCTAAGAAAAAAATTAGAAACTTAGTTTCAGTAGATAAGAAAAAAATGAAAGATTATGTATTGCTCTTAAAATTGACACAGCAAATCTAAGGGCAAACCTATAAAGCACATTAAAATATACTTTAAAGACATACAATTTTAACAAAAACTTTACTTTTTTTAATACTTTGTAGGGTATCCTCGATTTTGTAGCACAGCTCCCAAACGTTTTTGCATTGAATTTACCAAATTTTTGTAGTTTCGGCACTAATGTTATTCCATTTCTCTAAAAGCTCTTCTTTCAGTTGTTGTTTACTCCGAATTTCGTGTTTTCGAATACTTTTTTCTAAAAATTCCCAATTTTTTAAATATCTAAACAGACGTATTGGTTCATTGTATATTCAACCAATAAAAGGTTTCCAACACCTGCAGAATATATACACCCCCATACCATAATACCTTCACCACCATGTTTAACCGTCTTAAACGTATTTTTAGGTTTTAAAGCTTTGCCTTTTCTGCGCCACACTTTTTAATGCCCATCATAACCAAATATATTATACTTTAATTCGTCCGTAAAAATTACTTTATCCCAAAAATTCTTGAGCCTTACTTATATGTAAACTCTTTGGCGAAGTCTATTCGCTTTTGTCTATTAATTTTGTTTATGAGCGGTTTTTTTATTGGAACACATGACATGAGGCCTTGACTATTTAAACAGCACCGCATGGTATTGAATGAAACTTTGGTATTCAAAAATTCAACGGTTTTTTTTTGTGGCACTGGTAAATAGATTGTTTTCAACTACTTGCTTTATACAGCGCTGATCTCTTTCAGATAGCTTTTTTAGCCGACCACTTACAGGCTTATTTTAAAACGATTTTTTTATTTTTCGTTGAATTACTTTTCTTACTGTAAAATGGCTACAGGATACTATTTATCCTATTTCTCCGTATGATTTTTGTTGCTTTTCAAATAAACAAAATATATTTTTCTTTATATATTAATACATAATAACTAAAAACTTTAAATAATTAACACTTTTCGTATTTTCTCTCCTTCCTTTTTTAAATTTTACCATTATTCTAAAAAAATTAACTGCCATCCCTAAGCGCGTAAAGCGCAAGATATCTGTAAAAATTTTTCATGTACATGCAAAATGTATAAAGCATCCTTAAATAGCACAGCGTCAACGCTTAGCAATTGGAAAAACCAATTTTGACAGTGCGTTGTTTTGTTATGGTTGAAAAGCAATGACAATTTATTTATTTTCAAGGCAATCTAGCGGTTTTATCTCTTCTTTATTCTTATATAGCGGGTTTAATAAAATAAAATGAGTTAACTTTACTGTTAAAGACACAAAGTTGACGCACTTATTTAGGAATGACATTCCAGCGCAGAAGCAATGAATTATATTGCTTTGCGTCTTACGCGCTAATTTGTGGATGGCAGTAAGTGTGCACCAGAGAACTGCACAAGTACACCGCAACCCATGAGTACACCGCATAGTTACTCTATACTTACTCTATACTTTTCATACTCAAGTATTTAAAACACCGCAATAAAAAGTTGCGGTGTTTATTTTACCCATTTCTGTAAAAACGAGTATCAAAAATATCGCAATCAGAATTTTAAGTATTTTTTATACTCGTACGCCAGAATTTTTTAATTCTCTTTATTTGTAAGCAACGTTGCCACATTTTTATCCTATTAAAGGTTTTTACTGCCGTTTTGTGAAATACTGCATTGTATGCAGATCTATTTATAAACAATAAAAAAAACAAAATTTGATCAAATCTATTGCTTAAACATTATAAACAGAAAAACAGACAACAACCGTTTTTATAGCTATGAAATACAACACATATTTAATGAATAAAATGCAATAAAAACCGCTTAAAGACACAGCTTTTGTACACTATTTAAAGCAGATATACTTATTTTGTTGCTGTTTTTTATGAACAATTATTTTCAGTTTATGCGCCTTGTTGTCATAAACGTGCTACTAACGGTATTAAGGAAAACAAAATGATAAAATGAATCCGTGAATAAAAGGAAAATTACTTAATTTTTTTAGTTTTAACAAAACTGTATATACGCAGATGTAATATTGCATTGACTGAATAGACATAAATAATAATAAATAAAATAAACTTTTTAGTTTACATATTTTATTTTGTTAAATATAATTTTTGCTTTTATACCTATTTATTAATTTAAAAAAATGTATTTGCTTAAAGAATAGAATTTTTAAATTTCTATCCTGTGTGACTTAAAAAAAAACCCTAACAAAAACGTAATATAATAAACAATGAACTATTCTTAAGTTATTAGTAAACTTTTGTTGTGTTTTTAATAAATGAAAATATGGCGAATTTTACGGGTTCTATTAAATTTATTTTCTGTTATATATTAAATAAACTCTCATAATTTCAAGGAAGTATGTATGTTAGCTAATTTAGACATTGGCGACTTTTGATATTGTGTTTGATTTAATAATTCTGATCTGATAACTCTGTTTTCCTCTCACTACACACGTTAATATCTCTCTCTTGGTGTTTGTTGTGAGTATGAGTACGAAAAAAGTAAAACCAGCATCGCAAACATTTTACTTGAGTATGCTAGACACTTACACAAATGGAATGGGTATAGAAAATACTCGCATAAAAGAAATGCGGTGGCGATCACACCGCAACCGCATTTAAGATGAGTATACTTAGAGCAAAGACTATAAATATACTAAGATGTTTCACTTTCGTACATTCTACATCCAGTGCATATTTTGTCGATGGACGTACTGCTACTGCCACTTTAAGAGTAAAATCACAAAGAGAGATTATTATTCTCAGCAAACTTGTTACTCTCATCTCACATTAATTCATTTGTATATACGTGCTTACGAATGTGTATATATATACATTATAAAATATCCAACGTAAACCAATGTTACCGATTGTGTATTTGTATGGTAACAATATGTGTTTTGTTGTTGTATAAAAGAAATAACATCGATTTACACCGAATAATAAATTCATTTATTATCAATATGAAAATTTATTATTCGGAACCTTTTCGATTTTAATTTACTTTACTTTTTTAGTTACTGAATGTTTGCTGTGTTTTTGTATACTGTCTTTTTGTTGCTGTCTTTTTCTTTTATTGATTCAATAGAGTTCTTATTTAATCAATTTGGCTTTTGATATAAGACTTTTAAGTTTTCTATACAAAATTTGGGTTAAATCCACTAATGAGCTAAAATAGCAGCAGTGAAATGGCCATATGAATATACTTTATATAGTAATTCATAAAATGTATAGTAATGCCGATTTCTGTAACATTTTTTGCCAGTTGTTCGTATTTTCAAGTAGAAGGTTTTTACGGAAGAAAATTTTTGAAAATCCCTCCATAAAAGTCGGAAAATTTGAAAAAAAAAATGGTGATTTTAATAATTTGTTCGGATAATTAGCTCAATATTTTTTAAAGATAATAAATTTAATTTAAAATTCCTGTAATTTAATTTTAATTATTAACTTGCAAGTGCCCATATAAAAGGCATAAATAAATTATCGTGGTGTGTTGTGATATTTCATTTGTTTTCTTAATTTTCTTTTTCATCATCTTTTAAATGGATAGAAGATCCGAAAAAAAGTCAGCCTTATAGAGTATATAAAGAAAAATATAATCAGGTGGCAAATTACGACACTCGATATCGATCGAAATTTCAATAGAATTTAAATGTAAATTTTCATCGATATCGAATGCCGTAATTTGCCCCCAGCGTTGATAATTGTTGTTTTTGCTTAAACTTTGTTTTTGTATTTACTTTATTGTTTGAACAAAAAATTTTAGTTTATTTAAAATGTTTGTGAGAAGTTTCCTGAAGAGCTATGTAAACGGTAGCGAAATGGCCATCGAGAAGTGCTTTTACCTTCAATAATCAAAATCGGTGATTTTAATAATTTGTTCGGAATAATAATATTTTAAAGATTAAAATTAATCTTTTTGTACGAAATTTTGGGTGAAATTATTTCTTAATGGCTTTCCAAATGAAAAATAGAAAGTTCTTGGTGTAAAATATGGAAAATTGCGAAAAATGCGATATTTCAAAGATTTTCTTTTTTTAATTGTTTAATTTTTTTATTAATGCAGAATAATAAATATAATTAAACCTTGACAAATTCTGACATATACATCGGAAATGTATATCCGTTCTAAGAACTATAAAAACACGCATAAAGGTCTTATAAATACTATTTTGTAAAAACAGCAGCTAAAAACATAAAAAATATATTACGAAGCAATGTGTATAGTGTACCAAAATTGTTATGTCTGGTTTGACGAGAATAACTCTTGTCACAAAAACAGGTTGGAAGTTTCGAATTTGCTTATACTTATGTTGCTAAGAAAGCATTGCTCATGGGAAACACATGAGTGTAAAGAACAAGTACTGGGAAAGTCTAAATTTTAAAGCGCCAGTAATTTATTTTGTTTGGCAATTCTAATTTATAAATTTAGCTATTAAATTCATATTGAGGTTTATATATATTATACCTATATGCAGGTTAAGTAAACTTAACAAAAAATTTAATAATAAATATACATAAATAAGTGCCTTATTTTATTACCATTGTTTGAAATTTCTTAAAAAACATATTAAGTATCCACAAGATTAAATGCTAAAAAAATTACTATGTAATTTAGGGTATGATTAGTTCGGTGCGATTATGCATATTTTTAAATATACTTAAATAAAAATATATTGTTACCCTACAATTACAAGAGCAGTCATATAGTTTCGTTTTTAAGCTTATTTTACAAACAATTTTTAAATAAGTAGGAAAAATAAAATTCAGAAATAAAATTTTATGAAGCACATTCTTGTTTATATGTAGATATGAAAGTATGTATGTACGTTTCTATATGTTAAATGTGTTTTTTATCTCTCAATACTTTCCTTTTTTTTTTTTTTTTTTTTTTTTTTAATTATTTATTGAATCTTCAAATATATTTTTGAACTAACAATAATTACTCATATCTTAAGCCTAAAATAAAAAAATAAATATACTTATTATGTCCAGCCAATGCTAGACAAAAAAGATGTATGTTTCACGGTTGCTTCTATCATTGTGGGTTATCCCTCTGATGTTCGGGTGAGAGAACAAATATCCCTCCTTCTTAAGCGACTGTAACATGTTGCGAGCTAGCGGATTTGGATGTGTTTCAAGTTTCTGCAAATACGTTACTGCAAATTTCGCTATTTCTGCTTTTACTGATTGCACGTTTAGATCTTTGTGGATGTTCGAATTTCTTATGTACCAGGGAGCAACTGTAATCATCCGTAGAATCTTATTTTGGCGCCTTTGGATTTTTTCTATATTGCTTGCAGAGGCAGTCCCCCATAATTGAATGCCATAACACCAAATTGGTTTTAAAATTGTCTTGTACAATAAAAGTTTGCAATCTAAAGCGAGAGTGGAATTTCTGCCGATAAGCCAGTTGAGTTGGACTGCTTTTAACTTCATTTGTGTTAACTTTGATTCTATGTGGCGTTTCCAAGTAAGGCGCCGGTCAAGATGTATGCCGAGATATTTTACGTCTGAAAGCTGCGGTATTGTTTGGTTATTTATGCGAATAGGGGGGCACGATTCCCTACGCAGTGTGAAAGTTATGTGACTACATTTTTGTTCATTCACCTTAATTCTCCATTTCTTTAACCACTTTTCTAGAATTAATATATGGTCTTGTAAATATCGTGATGCTACTTCGGGACTTTCGTGAATGCTTAAAAAAGCTGTGTCGTCAGCAAATGTCGATGTGTGGATTCGGACACTAGTTGGCATATCTGAAGTATACAACAAGTATAAAATGGGCCCCAATATACTACCCTGGGGGACTCCGGCTTCAATTGGCTCAGGTGAGCTTAGAAAATTGCCTTCTTTAACAATGAATTTCCGATCAGTTAAATAACTGTCTAACAGCTTATATAAGTTTGCGGGCAAATTCAGTTTTAACTTATATTTTAGGCCATCGTGCCATACCTTATCGAACGCTTGAGAAACATCGATAAAAAGCGCAGAGCAGTATTTTTTTTCTTCAAAGGTCTTCTTAATTACGTTAACTAACCTGTGAGTTTGTTCAATTGTACTATGTTTTTTTCTGAAGCCAAATTGATGGTTCGGAATACATCCTTTGTCGCTTAGAATGGGGTTCAGCTTATTTATTAACATCCTCTCAAACAGCTTTGACATATTTGATAAAAGACTTATAGGCCTGTATGATTCAACTTTTGTGTGGTCTTTTCCTGGTTTAGGAATCATAGTTATTAGGGAAACCTTCCAGTCTGGAGGAAAGTACTCAAGACGTAGAATGGCGTTAAAAATAAAAAGAATAATCTTGCGAGCTATATGGGGTAACTCGAATAACATCTTGTTACTGGTTTTATCAAAGCCAGGGGCTTTCTTGGTGTTTAAATCAGTTATTGCCCTTTCTACATCGCTAAAATGAAATCTTAAATGTACTGCATCACTAGCTTCGACAGTTGGCAGCTCAACTGCATCAGTCAATACATTTGGAGTAAATACCTTTTTCAAATGTTCACCAAATAATTTGCCCTTTTCTGTATCATTTCTTGCCCAGCCTCCAGACAAAGTTCGCAAGGGAGGCTTTTGTACAACTGGTCTTTTAAGGTTTCTACACGCTCGCCATAATGAATAATCTGATTGAGAAGTTTGGTCAAGATTTTGTAAATAGTTTTTCAGGGATGCTACTCTTCGAGATTCTAGTAACTCTCTTAGCCGTTTCGTGCATTCTTTAAGTCTGCTTTTAAGTTGAGGAGATCTGTGCGATTGCCACTCTCTGCGAATTTTTCTTCTCTCAGCCAAAAGCCTCTCGATGTCAGCAGAATGAATTTGATTGTGTCTTATTAGTTGCCGGGTTACTGTTGCATGTTGGGCAGCTAATTTAAGGTTTTTATCTAAATTAGTAAGACTTTGCTCTACGTCTTCTGGAGTTCTTAGCGGGATATTTTCTGAACAATGAGTACTAAGATATTTTTTATATTTCAACCAATTTATGCTTGTACTAGTACTTGGTGACACGATATTTTGCTGGTTGAATATATAGACAATTGTCGGTGAATGATCAGAGGATAATTCAAGTGACGCTTCGACTTCGATTATTTCTCTTGAAATACCTTTAGTTACGCCAAAATCAATAACATCTGGTATTTTTTGATAATCAGTAGGCCAATAGGTGGGTTGTCCACTCGATATCACATTCAGACTCATTTTTGAAATTGTGTCAAACAAAACTCGACCTTTTGGAGTAATAAGTCTTGATCCCCAAAACGTATGTTTAGCGTTGTAGTCGCCTGATGCTATGAAACAGGGACCTAGTGATTTGAAGAAATCGCTGTATTGACTTTCTGATATTTGAAATCTAGGAGGTGAGTATATCGAGGAAATAACGAAGTTTTGATGAAATTCTTCAATACAGATGTTTGTTGCTAGAAGGTAGTCTTCACAAAAGTCACACAGTAAATGATGTTTTATTCGAGCCTTTATTAGTATTGCTGTACCACCACATGCTCTGCCACGCGGGTCTTTGGTGTCATATAAAATATAGCCATTTATTTTAAAAAAGCTATTTGTTGTTAAGTGAGTCTCTGCAACCAGCATGACATCAATTTGTTCCTTCTTTAGGAAGTACTCGAGTTCGTTTTTGTGTTGGCGCAAGCCGTTTGCGTTCCAGAAACATATTTTTAAACAGTTCATGTTTTGTTGAGTAACGCCTGCAACATAGTAGATTGCATACGTACCATTTCTTGCATCATGCTGCTCATAGAGCTCATAAAACTGTTTAACGAGTGCACTAATGTCTCGATGCTTGCTTCGAGACGATTAAAATTACCTGATGGTGTTTGTTGTTTAGGTTCTGGTTGCAAATTTGGCATAGAACTAGCTGTCAGTGTCGCTTTGTTCGCTGAAATATTATTGGATTTTAACATATCCGCGTATGAGACATGTTGGGTTGTTGGTTGAGCCAACTGAGGGAAATGCACATTTGCTCGATATTGTGGTTGCTTAGCAGGAGTATTTAATTTTTGAGATGACTTCCTTACTATGGAAAAAACTGGACAGCCTCTGTAGTTAGCAGTGTGGTTTCCACCGCAATTGCTACATTTTTTAACAGTGGTGTCATTCCTAGGTTTATCACATTGGGCGGAACAATGTAACTCGCCACACACTACGCAAACTGGTGACAACTTACAATATGCCCTAGTATGGCCATATTCTTGACAATTTAAGCACTGGACGGGTCCTGAGCGTTTATGTGGTTCCTCCACTGTTATTTTGCGCTGTAATAGGTACTTCAAATTGTATATGGGGTGCGTTTCATTTTTCTTTAATTTGATGTCGCCTGGTTCCAGTTCAACTCGGAAAAGAGGTTGGGGCACCCGTTCTCTATTTCTAAGGTTATCTACATGTTTAACCTTAAATCCCGCTTTTTGGAGGCCAGCTAATATCTCCTTTGGATCCACATATGAATCTACCCCTTTAATGACTACCTGTAGACCTTTGCTGTTCTTGAGTTGGTAGGTATAAAATTTTTTTTTGCATTTTTCAAATTCATCTACTGTTTTACGGTAGCTGATTTCGTCATTTACTTGAATTTTAGTCTCGTTGATGTTACCACGTTTGACAGAAACCACATAGAATGAATTCTCCCCAATAACTGAAATTAATTTCTTGATAAGTTCGTTCGAGTTTTTCTCCCTTAAGAAAATTGGAGGAGGTTTCGACGATTTGGGTGTCGTTTTCGATTCGGTTGTTTCACTATCTAAAATAGCAAAACGATTGTGGGAATTTATACCGTTCGAATCCTTTTCCTTGTGGAACTTAGAAATTGGTGCTAATTGCGAGGACTTAGGGCTTCGTCCTCTTTTTAATACCGTCACGTATCGATCCATACCCACTTGCGTCTTGGGTTTTTGTGCACTTACCGTTATTGGTTTGGGCGTACTGATTTCAGGTGACGAGGATGTATTTGTATTTTTTTTATTGCCACTACTTAGCAACAACGGTGAACAAGAACGTGTTCGATAAATTGGCTCAGCATTTAAGAACGCATCAGTTTTTTTGTTTTCATTTATTTCAATGTTTTTTTCACTATTTGTATCCGCATTTAGTATAAAATATGCATTTCTACTGCTTATTTTCGCACTTTTCTCAGAAGGATTTAACTTAAAATTTGAGTGACTCATTAGAGAGCCCTCGTACTGTTTTTTTTGTTTTGTCTTATTATACACTTGATACTTCCGTTGCAAAAAAAATAAAAAAATTGAAAAGAAAAAAAAATACAACAACTTTGTTGTTTTGTGCAATCAGGTTTTATTGTTTTTGTCGTTTGTTTATTAAAATTCACACACTCACAAATTTTATTTGTAATAGGTATATTTATTTTGCGAGTTTAAAAAAAATACACGTCCGATTGATTTGACGATTGAAAGCAAATTGAGCAATACTTTCCTTTAACAAAACATTTCTTATGAGCATCCACACCAGTGATCGGTTATGAGTAGTGGAAAAACAAGTGGAGTTGAATCATGACTCTTATTTTTTTGTACTTATACGCATTCATACATTTTTCTGACTCACTAAACACCAAACATCTCAAAGGTTTGAACTACTCTGAGTATTCATACTTAACAACATGTATGATGTTGATGATTTAGACTCTCACTAACTCATTATATGCAGCCAATACAAAATAAGTACGATTCGCTAACGAAAAATAAAATAATCTGTAGAAGGTTTCACAGTGGCGTGTGTGATTTTTTTTTTATTATTTCAGTAGAAGGTTTCACAGTGGTGTGTGAGATGTTTTTTTTTATTATTATTTTAGTAACTTTAAAGGTTTTTAGAATAATGTTTAGAGGAATGTTTATTACTTTCACAATGCTTCGAAGTAGAACCTTTTTAACTCTTGCATATATAATTCAACCAAAAAGATTTTTACGTTTAAAAAACTGCTTAAAAACCAAAAGCTGCTTTGAAGAAAATTTCTTCTATTTCGAAAACATTTCTATTAGAAAATTAATTTTCGAGAAAATTTAATTGAAAATTTTTACGTGGCAACGTTCTTAGTGAAAGTTTTCCTAGGAAAATTTTTTAGTTGAAACTTTTTATCAGCCCAATTATAAACAAAAATTCCGTGCGAGTTCTTTCACTTTTCCCTTTTCTCCAATTATAAATTTTTCCCCTTTTGATTGACTGCGGAAAGTGAAAAAAATCCGGGGGAAAAAGTAGGTATTCTAAATTATAAAATAAATATTATATGAAAATAAACAAAAAATCGCCCTTCAAATTACGATGATGCCACTTTTTTATAATTTTATTCCCACGGAATTCATAATTGGAGGAATCTTATCTCAAGAAAAATTTTTTCCGTGCGAAAGAAATTCCGTGAGAGTATTCATAATTGGGCTGTATAAGTTTTAGGCAGAGTTTAAAAATACAGTAACGAGCCCTATTACTAGTGGTTTTTAAAAAAGAAAGGTTTGTATTGCTGATTATACATTTTATTAGTTTTCATTTATTACATTTTCATTGATTATTACACACTTCTATATTGATAAAAAATATTTTATATTTTTATTTTTGTCCCTATATATTAATGTAACAATCGCCGTCCTTTTGTAAAGTACTAAAGAATAGAACGGTTAATTTTTCTTGAGTGGCTTGAATGAGTTAAATGAGTTGTAAGTATTCAGAGTATTTTTCTAAAATTATAAATCTAAACGACATACTTCACGAATCATACATATATGAGTTCGATGTCGACGTAGTACTCATAATCATAAAACTTGTATTTATGAATCATTCTTATAGTGAGTGCGAACAAATCTGAGTCGTAAAATTTAAATGATGTATACTCACTTGAATTTAAAATTTTGTAAGTGATTATGAATAGCGAAAAAACGACTTATTGCCGATCACTGATCCACACACATTTTTAAACGCATGTGTGTATAAATCTGTCTTGTTTACAAACGAATATTGTGCTCTCTTGAGTTTTAGTTGCGCTCACAGAAATTTTATCCCTCTTATCTCTTACCCCCGCTACCATAAACTGCTCATAATTTTTGATTTTTTAAATGTTCAAAGTGCAACATCTTTATAAATTTATTGTCTTTGCTTAGAGTATTAAAAACAGACACTCTTGCAGTTCTCTGGTGTGCACTTACTTTTGCGGTGCCATAATATGGCTGCACATAAAAATTGCTAGTTTTGTCTGGGATGTCATGTAAAAAGTTGTAATGTTTCTTAATACAAATAAAAGAACTCTCTAAAATTAAAAGTAAATGTTGGATTAGTGTTAAAATTTTTATTAAAATTAATAAAATTTTATATTAATTTAAAATAAATATTGGTGTATCCTTAGTCTTGCCGGTTAGTGTATTTGTAAATGTCTCCTTCACAAATTAATCGTCATACTCTTGGCTTAAAACCCGTAGCTACTTGAAAGTAAAAACACGCAAAAAATTTTTTGTTAATAACTTGTATTAATAAATTATATTACAGATCAGAAAAATACGAAGCCAAGCCACAACTGGGCCAACTATTTTAAAGAATATTTTCAGCAAATAAACAGTAAAACTAAATGAACAAAAAATAAATATCAATAGATAATATATTTATGTATGAATATTCTCATTTTTCTTCGCTAAAGTACAAAATCTTCAAGGCATTGCTTTTTTAAATCATTCCCATCCATTTTCAAGAAGGCAGTTTGTTACTATTTTAAAAATTTTATTATTAAATTTTTGTTTTCTATCAACACATAAATTAATATGATAGTAAAGTTTGTAGCAAGGCGAATTAAGTATAAGGTGATAGCGGTGGCGAATTCAATTCTTTTCCCCGGTATTCTAACTGTCAAACTCCATATATAAAAAATCTGTATAACAGTTAGATAAATTTTTTATATATTGAGTTTGACAGTTAGAATACCGGGAAAAAGAATTGAATTCGCCACCGGTATCACCTTATACTAAATTCGCCTTGGTTTGTAGCAAGTTATAAAAAGTTAATTTTAAGCCAACGCACATTGGATTGAAATTGCTAAAAATGGCTTTTAATTCAAGCAGAGATATCACCTATTTTTCCGGCTAAAAAAATAATTTTTTAAAAAAAGTTTTTTTTGACAACGCAGAACTCGAAAAGTATATAACATAGAAAAATGAAAAATATAGTTAGTGATGACCTGAAATAGATTACTTCTTAGAAATATAAATTTTCAATTAAGAGCCATTGTTGGGTATTTCAACCCAACGTATAAACAACTAACTTGTCATTGATTGACATTTAATTAAAACAAATAAGAGTGCTATATTCGGCTATGACGAATCTTATACACTCTTGACCATCCATTTAAATTTAGTTTAGTGAAGTGACTCCAATCAACAAAGCAAATATTGGGGCGACAGAGAATTAAAAAATAAAAAAATTTGGTACTGCATATATATATATATAATTTTACATAGAAATGCCATCGGCTCTTAATTGGTTAAGCATTTTTAAACAATTTTAGTATTTCCTGAAAGATCTCTTCAAAACCTTTATAATGATAAATATATTGGACAAATTTTGAAAATTTCAGAGCCCCGTAACTCGGAAAATATGGTTAGTTTTAAATTCTGTATCGCCCCATATATTTACTTCATTGTTCCAAATGACATGAAAAGTTAGAGGTAGGCGTGGTGTTTTGCAGCCTGCCTCGAAGGACATGGACCGATCATGCTGATTTGCAATACCACCTCTTTCGACACTATGGCCGATCGATTGACATATTTATTTTTTTTTAATTCAACACCAAAACGGACGGACATCGCTCAATCGACTTCGGTATGCATAAGAAGTCAGAATGTATATCCTTTATGGATTTTCCAATTGCTCAGCATTGATGTGGCGCGTTGGCATTTTTGACAGTTAGATTGCGCCTTATACGCTAATTTAGGTTTGGCTGTAAGTAACCACACACCAAAAATATGCACATAGAAGTATTAGCATTCCTTTTATATCCTTCGCCACAAAAACTTGAAAAAGGGTACCTATAAGTTTGTCATTCCGTTTGCAATTTCCACAATATCCATTTCTCACCCCATAAAGTACATATATTGGAGTTGGATGGAACGATTGAGCAATTTTTGTCTGTCCGTATTAGTGTTAAAATCAAGCTTACCAAGGCTCTAGATCAGCTAAAGAAAATTAAAATACGCCAATCGATCAGACACAGTTTCGAAAGAGTTGTTATTAAAAATCAGCCAGATCGGTCCATGTCCTTTGAAGCAGCCTGCATCTAATTTTTTTATATATATTTTTTGGAACACTAAAGTAATTCCACTTAAAAACACAATTAAATATGAAGGAATGGAGAATTAAAAAATAAGAAAAAAAGTCAAGTGAAAATATTGGCGCTCGCCCATATTTTCCGAGTTATAGAACTTTTCATAGAAAAGTACGATTGTGCACCATATTTTTTAAAATATCTATATGGGTATCATTTAAAAGCTTTTGAAGATATATTTAAGGAAATACTATTTTTTTTTAAATGCTTAACCTATTGAGAGCCGATGACATTTTATATACAATTATATATATGAAGTACTTATTTTTCTTATTTTTAATTTCCTATCATCCCAATATTTGTTTTTTTGATCGGAGTTACTTCACTAAACTAGATTTACATAAGATTTGCTATAGCCGAGTAAAGCACTAGTACTTGTTTAATTTTATTATCTTAAAGCACTTCATAAATATAATTTGTTTACACTTAGTTCTAATAGCTGTTTTTATTTCGATTTAAATTCTACGAGTAAATATTTACGTTTATAATAACCTAAGCCTTATAGGTACATGCCTAAAAATTATTTATAATTTACATAGAAATTGTACAAATCTTATCAAATTTGTACTGAAAGGGTACATTGCATTGAATGTTTCATTACTGATTTGTTTACTTTTCGTTTTTAAATAACTCTTGCAAAAAACCTACTTCAAAACAAATTAAAACTATCTGTCTATAACAGTTCAAAAGTTTGGACTCATACATTAAATTATATTAGCTATTGGGACACCCTTCAGTTTTCAAATCTGAATTTTATACTTGTTGTTATAGCAGACTTAACAATACAATTTTTCTGTTATTTTCAAGGGTATGTCTGCAGCTGTTCATTCATTTTTTTAGGTCGGTAAAAAAAAACACAACGAAGCTAGTAAATTTCCAAACACTATTTTTAGTTGTTTTAAACTTTTTTGCTGTAAACTCCCCTACCTCGGTAAAGGAAAAATAAAAAAGCAACAAAATAATATTTTTTTATATTCTTTTTGAGATCATTTTCTTACTTTTTTTATAATAATTAAGTAAAATTCATATTAATTTTTTAATTAGAAAAATGATAAAATGTTACCCACTTTGCCGTCTCTGAACTGTTTTTTGACATAATACATGATTTTACACAAACAAAATGCCTGTTGTTGTTCTAATGTTGTATTTGTTGTAGACTTGCATGTACTTTATATAGATATACTTTGACATACATATATACTTGAATTTTTATTAGTGCTACAAAAATATATTTTTTCGGACAATATTTAAGCAACATTTTTTGTAAACAAAAGCAAGGAACAGCTGTTTGACTGATTCTTTCTAGGAAAACTTTTACTAGCAAAAGCTTGTAACAAATATTCTTCTCTCACATTCTTACGCTCTTTTATTACTCTCCGTTGCTAGGTTTTCGAGTACAATAACACGTTCTAGTAACAATCAGTGTAGCCAGATAAGGGGATTTTTCCCCAAATTTCAACATAAGTTTGGACAGAAATTCGTAGGTAGGGAGTTGGAGACTTTTCATTCTTAGCTTTTTATTATTAGCACATTGATTTATTGGCATTGAATTTAATATTTCAAATGTTTCTTTTACCTATGTTCTAAGAAATTGCGCTTGTAACCACGAACTCTTTAGGAATATTAAAAAGTTGCAAAAGCACAAAAAAGTCTTTTTTTGGCATTTGGGCAATAGTTTACGAATACGAAGGTAATGCTGGAACTTATTTCTTACGTAAAATCGCTGCTTCTGTTAAATCTGTTAATTATGCCAATGTGTTTGTGGATAGAATATTTTCATTCATGTACACATCAAAAACCAAACTGAGGAGTATGAAATGTTGGAATCACTGATAAGAATAAAATCCCATATAAATAATTATAACACAAAATATAAAAAAGAGTTGAAGAAGATAACGAAAAAATTTTTTTAATAAATATGAGTATCTTAAATTGTTTCTTTTTGGTGACAAAATTGGGGATTTTTGTTTAGAAATAGAATTTTCGGGGATATTATTCGCCAAATTGGGGACAAGAGCCAGAATTTTTCTGGTTACACTGGTAATAATATGCGATAATTAGTAGCAACTTTTAGTTACTTAATAGATCTATAGGTTCACAGCCTCGTTCGTATCGTCCACCGAAAGCAAATAAATAAGAACAAAGCATTGTAGTCGTATCGGCAAAGAAAACCCTAGATATGCAACATTAAAAATTCCTGAAGACATAGACTCACAATTTATTATGTTCAAAGACACAATATTGCAAAAACCACATGTCTTATTATTGTTGCTTTGAAGTTGGAAATATCAAAAAACAAAGAAAACAAGAGAGAATTGCTTAAATATCTTAAACAAGCGGCCATATGTCTGTTAAACAAACAGTTTGACATTTTCGATCATAAGGCTGCACGAAGAGCCTTGTTGTTTTTGCAGTAATAGAAAATCATCTAGACGGATGACACTACCTAGTAAAATAAGCATATATGTATTTTAGTTATTTGCGTGCGTGAGGTGTGTGAGCTTTCGCGATCTTTGTTCTTAAACATTCAATAATTGTTTTAAATGTTTTAAGAACGCAAATAAAATACTGCCGGTAAAAAAGTCCTTGCGTTGGCGCTGTGTTGGGAATTATTTAAAGATAAACTAAAATATTTCCTGTGACATCCATTTAGAATTTCAGTCTGAGGGTCCTTTAAAACACCCAACTCTTTTCTAAAAAAAAACTTTTAACTCTTACCCACTGTGCGAAAGTCTTCATTTTTTCTTCTGTTCTGCTCAAGTGTTCGTATGCAAATGTCCTTATGATTAAAAAAGTTTTAAAGTTGTCTTAAACCTGTGATTTAATGTGAAATGAATTTGAAATTGTTTTTTTTTAGTCATTTCAATACATTTCGATGTTATCAATAATAACGAGTTTACAAGAATTAGGACTTTACAGTTTCTAGTTTATTGTTGCCTTCTGTAAAGTTACAATTTTGCGAGTTGAAAAACATTTGCCTCAAATCGACAAATTTTAATATTTAATTAATATTTGCAAAGAGCCCGCGCATTTTAACTGCTTAAAGGGCCAAAAAAGTCGGCTGTATGCAGAACAAAAACAAAATTGTTCTTCCGCTCCACATGGAGCGTGGGAATAAAGCTGAGAGTCCTTAAAGATAAACCATTTAAAGAACCCAAATTTTTCTTGCATAATTTTCGATTTGCAATTAAAGAGGTATTTTTTAAAAGTCCTAAGCTAAAAGCTTATTTTTGCAATTAATTAATGTAAACTGGCTTTTTTCATTATATTTTCGTTTGACGGTAAGTTATAATGTAAGAATTTTAAAAAACTACATACAAGTGTTTTTCCTCTATTTTTCGAAATCTGAAGCATTAAAGTTTCTTAAAAATTGTAGGAGTTTTCGTCACAATTAAAATGTTGCATATTTACAGTTCGATTCTTTGTGAAATTGGCTTTTTAATTTCAACGACTTTTAATTTTGAATATATTATTTGAATAAATTAAAAATTTTTAGAAATTTTAACAAAGAATATATAATGAATGAATATTAAATTTTTTTGTTAATAAGTGGAATCTTATTCCTATTTAGCTTCATCCTCTTAATTTGCTCCTTCTTGAGAACACCATTTGTAGTTTCTTTATAGCATAGATTATTAATAATTGTATATTGCTGCACGGCTTTCTTTATTTGGAACTTTCATCCATAGGAGTTTTTTATTATAAATTTTCTGCTCACTCTGACATTATGTGTAATAGTTATTTTAATTGTAATCTGTATACATTACATATGCGGGTACATAAATATAATATTAGACATCATTACTTGACCAACTTTAATAATTTATTGCCATTAGTAGTGGATGTTTTCTTTATATATAAAAAACTGGGATTTTACTGCTCGTGCAAAGTATAGGAAGAGAATCCAAACTTGATTTTACACTTTTGAGAAGACGCGCCTAGAGTCTGCCTAGTGCTGCAATTAAAAATTTAGTAGGGGCAAATATTTTTCATCATTTGTAATAAGCGTTTTGTTTGCAATTATTTGAAATTATGCCGAAGAAATTGTATGGCAATAATGACATCTCATGCGCAGCAGTTTCTGGGATAATAAATTTATGTTTTTTTACAGTTTAATCAAATATATTTTTAAGGCAAATATTCTTTTAAGTTTCATCGCACTTAAAACATGTTTGCCCCTATTTTATTTGACATTATTTTATAGCTGCTTCAACAAATAAAAAATAGTCAAATAAATGTGCGCAATGTGACCACAAAACAAATTTTGTATTATTTTGAAACAATTTTGGGCAAACAACTTTTAGGCAAATATTAATCAAACGTGGCCGTACCTTTAGACATGAGACGAACGCTATAAACATTTATAAAAATGTTTGTCATTATTTAAACATATTTTTAAGCAATAATCAGAAGAGACAAACAATATTCTAAAATATATTGTATTGCATTTTATTTTTAGTATAAATAAGATTTGTATAATCGTCACTACAGTGGCAGACTCCAGTAAGTATATTAAGTTCTGAGTTCTCATGCATAGCGAGGTCGACTGTTCGATATCCGTCTGTCCGTGTTGAAATCTCTTTTTTCCAACACACAAGATGAACTAGCGAAAATTTAAATGCCCCAATCGATCAGACATTGTTTTCAAAATTTTGGTACTAAGAGTCAGCAAAACTAATTTTCGAAAGAACGTTATTTTTAACAGTAAAACTTAATGGTAAGAAAGAATTTCTTATACCGGTTTTTACTTAAACTGTACAATGGGAAATCTGCATAAGGTACACGTGGTTATACAAACTTGTATGGTGAAGGGTACTCTTACTTGTTAAAACTATTTTTAGCTTTTAGTCTAAATTTTAATAAAAGAAAAGAAATTTTCAAGCTGCAAATAGATAATCTGTGATCGCTTTATTTATGATTTGATTCTTTATTCAGTAATTTATATCAACATATGTAATTCCATCGTGGATTTGACTTACCTTCAGACCAATTGTTTTTAAAACTGTTATTTAGATAATATACTTCTTTTAGCTCTTCATTTGAGCTGTTATGTTTGACACCATTTTTGACCGCACAATTTATTTATTGATTTATTTAATTGTTTGACTTGTTTTGGATTTTGTAAATGTTGATCTTTAAATCAAATTAAACAAGTGTGTGATTCGGTTCGAAATTACATGACTTTTTTATTTTATTATGCTGTTAAAAGATGACACGTACGCGCTCTGGATAAAATATGATAATAACGACGATGTTGTCTTAATAATGCTTGCATGTGTACTAAACGGGAGCCCATGCTATGAAGATTCTTTTATACTTAGGATCAGCGTTGCCGCTTTGGTCCAATCGGACCAAACTTGGTAGTTTTTCGTTTTTAAAAAACATTTTGGTAGTTTGGTTGGTTTGTTGCATTTTTTTAAATTTTTGGTAGGTTTTCCTCCTGTAGCAAACTTTTAGCAATAGTAAATTTTTTACCTTAAAAATTCAGAACATAAAATAAAAAAATGTAACTTTGAATTAAATAAACAATAACCGTGAATAGTTTTACCACTGTTTTCAAAAACTGTTTTAGGTGTAATAAAAAACATGTCTGCTTTTTTGCATAGAGATGATTAAAGCTATAACCATCTCTGGTTTAAGAAACGCGAACAATATTATGAAATTGAAATTAACAATATTTTTGAGTGAAGTCTTATTTACAAGTGTTTGTATTAAAAAAATTAACAGACAAAATGGAAAAGTAAGTAAACTTTTTTAATTGTATATATGTACCTATTAATTACATAAATATTTACTAATATTGCATGTAAAGAAACAGTCAAAAAAAATTTAGAACCGAATGGTTAAGCGAATTTGATTGGCTCCAGGAAAGGGATGGGTGTTCATTCTGCATAATATGCTCTAAAACTATTTTAAATCATAATATCCATCTTAAAAATCACCAAAAGACAAATTTCCACCTCAACAATTACGGAAAAAAACCAAGTGAGTATAAAAGAGTTTATGTGCAAGAAACGCATTTTTAAATTTTTGGTAGGCTGTGAACGATTTTGGTAGGATTTTTGAAAATTATTGGTAGGAAGTCAATTTCTTGTGTGGCAACGCTGCTTAGGATAGCAAAAAATTAGTGGACGTATGTGTGTGTGTAGTTTTTGTTTTTATTGAATGAATACGCGGGAAACTTGTAGTGATATGGAATAACAAAATTTACAATAGAATTTTTTTTACGATATGAACAATATGATATGTTTAGCAAGTATAGCGTCCTTTTGCCGGTCGCCATTCATCCTGACTCCTGAATTTCAACGACTGACTCGCTGGTGCACAGTGGCAAGATATTTTGACGCCACAATAATACTGTATGTTTGTATTGTTTTCGTAGAATATTTCTTGCACATTGTACACATGGCAGCGACAAGTTGTAGACAACGAAACATTAATAAAATCTTTAAACTCGATTATGAAAAGTAATCGAATATAATTTTATTTTATTAGAGAAAAACAAACAACAACAAAAACTCTAATTTGCTTGTTGTGTATATATGTGTGTACATAAGTTTATTTAACTAAAATGTAACAAATAAACTTATTAGAACTTATTTAAGTATTTTACAAGGATTTTAAATCATCAAAGCGCAATATGGAGTGTGTGGATATATAAAATAATTATGAATCGAAATGTTAATAATTATTTGATTATTTTTATTATGCACAAACAGTAATATGACTTATGATAGTATTATTCAAATCGTGTTAAACGATAATTAAGTTTAAGTTTCTTTCCAAAAAATTCATATTATTCACATGCATTTACAAAGAAAAACAGAAGAAACTTTGATCTACATGCAAAATATTCGAAACTGTGCTTTGATTTTAAGATTAATAAACGAATACAAAATTAATTCGGTAGCGATTCGTCAAAAATGCTAGATTTATTGGATTTAGTAATTTATTTTGGGATACTTAGTTACTTTCTTCCAATAACATATTGCAATGATCTCAGCTCGGATCATTCATCCATTATTGTTAACTTCAATACTATTTTGCGTTCTTTCTCAAACATATATAAAATTATAAGGAAAGCAGTAGGAGTGCTATATTCGTCTAAGCCGAATCTTACGTACCCTTCACCCTCAATGTAAATCTAGTTAGTAAAATAACTCCAATAAGAAAGCAAACATTGAGGTGACAGAGAACTAAAAATAAAAAAGAATTGGTTCTGCATATATATAATTTTACAGAAAAATGATATGGGGTTTTAATGGATTAACCATTTTTTTAAAAACAGTTTTAAAATTAAATCCATATTTATATTTTAACAAATCTAAAAATTTCAGAGCCTCGTAACTCGGAAATATGGGCGAGCGCCAATTTTTTCACTTGATGTTTTTTTTCTTATTTTTTAATTCTCTATCGCCCCATATGTTTATTTTTTGATTGGAGTTGCTTTTTGTTTCAAATGACATGAAAAAATTAGAGGTAGGCGTAGTGTTTTTTCTGCTGCCTCGAAGGACATGGACCGATTATGCTATGCATAACAAGTCAGAATATTGTAGAAATTACATACAGAATGATAAACTTAGTTATACCCTTTTTCCACTTTATAGGTGAGGGGTATAACAAGAAATACCAATTTATTTAGCACCTGGATTAAAAAAAAAAACGTTACCCTTAATGTATCAATAAAATCAGCACCTGAATTGGATGATACTGTTCAAACTTATAAAAATGTAATACACGACGCTGGATTTTCGTCAACACCAGGCTATGAGATTCAGAACGTTCAAAATTACTTTCACATGTCTACTGAAATCGAAAGTATGAAAAAAAAAAAATAAGAGAAGACTAAGCAGAATTTTAAAATAAGCAGAAAACCTTATAAAAGTAAAAAATTAAGAGATTTCAAATTTGAATATTCTCTTTGGAGCGGTACAAGATATTTAAAATATTAAAAGCGAAGTTTTCGCTTAAAATTTAAATGCTTTTAGAACAGAAACAGAAAAATTTTAAGTTAGCCCTTGCCCAATGTATTGTCTAATTAAACATATTTCACCTTAGGAAGTTCGGCAGGACACCAAAATGAAATAAGACCCAAAAACTTAACCGTTAATTCAAAATAAATACATAAAAAGTTTGTAAGCGAAACCTATGCTCAATATACCATGGAGGATAAATTAAAAAAAAGCAAATGAAATAACTGACAATAAAAATGAAATAACTCCAAATTATCAAAATAACTCCCAAAGAAAAATTAAGAAATAACCTCCAAAAAATTGGGAGTTATTTCATTATGAAATAACTCGCAATTTGTATGGGATTTTTGATTTTTTTTGGTGGATGTTATTTCATTATTTTTTTGAGAGTTATTTCATTTGGGAGTTGTTTCACTGTACCTTGACTGTATTGATGAAAAAGTTGTAAAGGCACTGCAAAACACAGCTGTAATATTCCTTACATTATCATAAAATTCTTACATTAAAATAAAGTTGTAAGGCTATACCACTTTCCTTCACAATGGAAATATGCATAAATAATACGGGTACAAAAACCAAATAAGTCGGAAAGTCTGTGACGTCATACCCACCAATAACTTTGTTGCAATTCTCTAAAAGAGAGAGTAAGTCCAGATTTTTCTCAATTTTCTATTTAAGTTACAGCGTTATGCATTATCTAAAAGTGAACATTAGCAACAGTAACATCCCTTAAAAACTCAAGCTATGCCATATTGCTTACTCCTCCTGCTTCACAAACAAACAAAAATTTCATGTTAGTTTAATAAAAAATTGCATAGTGTAAATGCCGTATAAATTAATGAGCGATTCTTTGTAAAATAAAAAAAATAATGTTCAGGTGGATTTTTGATGTATAAAAAGCCTTCGATAAGTTCTGGCGTAGTAAATTATTATATAAACTTAAACATTACTTCCAACACAGTTCTATCTCATGCTAAAATAACTAAATAATAAGAGTTTTAACGCTTATCGTGCCCGATAAATATTTTATAAGAATATCATGCGGGGAGCAGTGATGCCAAATTAGCTATTTTCGTCTATCTCTCTGTCCGCCCGGTTAGTGAATCAAAACCAAGTTCGCCAAGTTATGATATCAAAGCTAAGGATCTCATCGGGAGATACCTGTTATACAATAGCAAATATAATTTTCTCATTTTTGTGGGGACTAATTTCATTTGAAAGTTATTTCATTTTTTTTTATATAAATATTTTTATTTTAAATTAACGGTTAAGTTTTTGGGTCTTATTTCTGTTTGGCGTTGGGAGTTATTTCGTTTTCTAATTTGGGAGTTATTTCATTTGGTGGAAGCATTTTACTATGGTATAAAAAACACCGGTTTCGATGACTAAAAGTTTTTTCTATAACCAGAATAATGCAATAACTCCTAATTACATAGCTTCCATTAGTTTGTAAGCGAAGCTGATGCTCAATATACCATGGAGAATAAATTAATAAAATAAAACAACTTTAAAAATTCGAAGATTATATTGATTTAAATAACTTTCAAATAAATATTTTTATATAACTTTCAAATATTATTTTTAACTCCCAATTAAAATGAAATAACTCCCAATTATCAAAATAAATGAAGTAACTCCCAACAGAATCCAGTTAGACTATATTTCATAATGAAAAAACTCCCAATTTGAATGGGATTTTTGATTTTTTTGTTGGGAGTTATTTCATTATTTTCTGGGTTTTATTTTATTTGGGAGTTATTTTAAGGTATCTAAGAAAAATAAAACCCAAATGAAAAAATTGGCGCTCGCCCACAATTCCGAGTTACGGGGCTCTAAAATTTTCAATTTTTTTTTTAAATATCAATATAGGTATCATTTTAAAACTTTTGGAGAGATATTTAAGAAAATACTAAAATTTAAAAAAACGTTTATCCCACCAAGTGCCGATGGCATTTATATGTAAAATAATACATATGCAGTACCAATATTTTAATTTTTTTCTCTCTCACCCCAATACTTGCTTTTTTGATTGGAGTTACTTCACTAAACTAGATTTACATAGATGGTGAAGGGTATATAAGATTCGGCATAACTGAATATAGCACTCTTCCTTGCAACTAAATAGGTATACGTAATAGCATTTTATTAATTATAACGATGAAAAATTAGAAAGAACAGATAAATTTTGGATTCAGAACATCGTTGAGAAAATTCAGTTAAGAAATTTTTTTTAAAAATTCAAATATATATTTTCCGTACTTAATGCTAAAATTGAAAGAGTGTTATGAATTTTTTTTCACGAATAAAATTGGGAACCGAATGGCTTTAATTCATAACAAATATTGCTGAAAATGCCTGCTATTCAACTAATGGTCCATTACTGAAAGTTTTTGTAAAAATAAGTTGAATAAAAAAATATATCCAGTCCAAATATTATATAAGAACAAATACTGACAGAAGAAATTATTTGAATAATTCTATTTGGGTTATTTAAAACTTTCCTTCTAAATGTAAAAAAAAGGAAAAGTCAAATATAATAAAAAAAATTACCAAATAAATAAAAAACGTTATTTTTTCAAATTAGATCTTTTTGATCGCTTGGTCAACGCGTTTTGCCTTTGAAAGTTTGGCATCCCTCCATTCCGCTACTGCATATTTTATGAAAATACCATGAAATATTTAAATTTGAAGCAAACGAGCATAATTAACGTAAATTAATAGACAATTTTTTCTAACTTATGCAATAATAGCTGGTATTTCCCAGGGCATTGTTTTGCCGCCAGTTCTATATACGATCGGAAATGCCAGTCAAGAAATGTATTTCATCACAACTTACGCAATTTTTGCGGTGAATACAGATCCTATTGATGCCTCAATTCAGTTTCAGGAGTTACTGGGTCCAAGATTTAATCAATCAACTTAAATTAATCAATTTATATTATTATTTTTGCACTTAAATATTTTAAAAAAGCTGTAAACACTTTTACATAATAAGTTTTCCGTTTACTTTAACTCAACATTATTTCATCTGAAAGAAAAGAAAAACCTTATACCAGAACTGATTTCCAACTTTAAAAAGTTTGAGTCCAGAGCCGACCAACCTGAAGTAATAACATCACTTGCTTGTAAATGAGTAATTATTTAAATGTAGTAACGTGGAATGCCAGATGTATTTAAAACAAAAGAAGACAAATATTCTACAAAATAATAAATGCAGGCTGTCTCATTACAGAAATATTATTTAATAACACAATATTATTGAAACACCCATATTTTTGTTGTTATAAAAACAACCGAGAAAACAACAGGGGAGGAGGTATAGCAATCTTATGCTGTGTTTAGACGGCCTGTACAAGTCATATATCAGATTTTCCATATGAAAACCAACACACATAACTCCTTATCGGCTGCCTATACGACATCCAGATTGGTTCGTGAATGCCGGACATCTCTGGACGAAAAGTGAGACATTCCAACCTGGAACTAATTTGAATGCCGGCTCACTCGGACATACCCGGAAACATAGTCGCGAACGAACTCGCCAGATCTGGAACTCGGATGAGAGACCGGAAGATAGAGCCACTGGTGAGAGTCCCGTTAAGCTGCTGTAGGGCTTTATTTCAGCGCAGTCTAGATGGTCTGAAGAAGTCACCTGCATGGTCTCGTGGACATTGTGGCCTCAGTATGATAGTGGGAGATCCGCAAATCTAATAAGATTTCCTCGAGGGCAGCTGGGTACACTGGTGTCTGTGCTGACAGGGCACTGTGTCATTAGTACCCATGCTAGGATACTGAATCTTTCGCATCATGACTACTGTAGAAATAGTCAGGATGGGGAGGAGGAGGAAACGGTGGAGCATCTGCTCTGTGTTGTATATTTATGAATTTAATACCTTGCATACTTTGTACACTGCATGGTTTGCTTGTTTTGTAATTTGAAATATTTTACGTATGAAAATTTTTATAGCTTTTTTTGTCAGTTTGAAAATAAAGTACAATATATATGTGTTAATAAAACAATTTGGTGTTCGCTATATTTATCATAGGTTATGGGCCCAGTCCTTAACCTCGCGTGAAATAAAGGAAAAACTGCGTAATAGATAAAAGGAAAATTACATTAATAAAAAAAAAAACAAAGATTAGTTTTTCGAATTTTAAATTTGAACCATTGTGTAAAGATAATTTCGATACATGGAAAATTCAAGCTGAAGCATTACTTATAAAAAGTGATGGAAATTTGTAAATGGAACGTTTCCAAAACCCGAAGACCGTCCACAAAATGTAAGATCTTGGGAAGAAGAAGACGCAAAAGCTGACTTAATATTATCAATTTCTACGAATGAGTTAAAGCAAATTAAGAATTGCAAGACATCCAAGGATGTGTGGGACAAATTGCATAGCATTTACCAATCAAAGGGACCCGCAAGAAAGGCAATGCTTTTCAAGAATTTAATTCTATTAAAAATGAAGAATGGTGATGATATACGAGAACACATAAGAAGATTTTTTGACATTGTGGATAAAATAAATAAAATGGAATTAGAGATTATTGATGATTTACTAACAATTTTACTTTTATATAGCATTCCTGATGAATACGAGTCATTTAGGATTGCAATCGAAACTCAAGAAAAACTGCCAAGTCCTGAAGTATTAAAAATAAAACTTTTGGAAGAATATGACGCCCGTAAGAGGAATTTTAGTGAGGAATCAACAGATGCAATGGTAGCAAGGAAACTGAATAAAAAATTTTTTAAACCAAAAGAAAATCAACAAAACAAAGGTGAGAAATTTAAATTTACATGTTACATCTGTGGAAAAATAGGACACAAAGCAAAAGACTGTTGGACGAGTAATCATAATGGAAGAAGGAAGCCTCAAGAAACAACTAAAAATGCTGAAATTGCATTCCAAGTAAATGAAGAACGCAATAGTTGGTGCCTTGATTCTGGAGCATCATCACATATGTGTTCAGACGAAACAAAATTTTATACAATGGAATCTTCGTCTACTGAAGTGCTACATTTAGCTAATAAAAATTTAACAAAAATTGAAGGAAATGGAATTGTCAAAATTAAAACTAACTCCGGATATACATCTAGGTTAGAAAATACTTTATATGTTCCTGATTTAAGGTCAAATTTATTATCAGTGGCAAAAATAACTGATCATGGATTTGAGGCAAAGTTTAATAGCATGGAAGCAATTGTAAGAAATCCAAGGAATGGTGAAAAGGTAATGATAGCGAAAAGAAGGCAAATTTTATATTATGTTGAAGAAGTGACTGAAAATTGTAAAGTAGCACAGGTATCACGTCTTCAGGAATGGCATGAACGTTACGGACACCTTAATGAATATGATTTAAAAGAATTATTACATAAGCAAAAAGCAAATGGAATAAATTTCAATCTCAATGAAAAATTAAAAATTTGTGAAGTCTGTATAAAGGGAAAACAAACCCAGAAACCGTTTAAGAAATCAATCTCAAAATCTTCAGAACTTCTACAACTAATACATACCGATGTTTGGGGCCCGATGAGAGTAAATTCTATAGGTGGGTCAAAATACTTTTTAACTTTTATTGATGATAAATCAAGATGGTGCGATATTTATTTTCTGAAGAAAAAGAGTGAAGTATTTGAAAAGTTTAAAGAATTTAAAAATTTAGTTGAAAAGAAAACGGGTCAGAAAATAAAAACCATAGTAATGAATTTAAAAATTTTTTAAAGAAGGAAGGAATAAAACATGAATTTACTGTTGAATACACACCACAACAAAATGGAGTAGCCGAAAGGAAAAACCGTACGCTGCACAGAGGAGTATTTGACCCAAAAAGCTGGCCAAAAAGGCAAAAATTAATTTGATGAAATCCTAAGAAAAAATTACGCAGATCGATAGAGAACAAAATTCTACATCATATCGTGCAATTTAAAGGGTGTAAGTTAAGATTTGTAGTTGTGGGACGCTGTTAAAGTCAGGAAAGTGAAGAAAATTGCATGCGTTTTTATTGAATTTTTTCGATTTCAAGATATTTATATGATATTTTTTTATGGCTAAACGAATAGAGGTATTACATTGATTTTTTTTGCCTGAAAGATTTCATCAGCAGCTATTTTCAATATTTAAAAAGAAAAATTTATCTTAAATATTTATTTTTAAAATTTTAATTATAAAAAAAAACTATGTATTTAAATATATTAATTCTTACCAAAAACAAAAAAGGAAAAGCTTTTTGAAAGTGAAGGTAGCTGTTGTACAAATAATGTTATATAACACAATAAAATATGAAATCTCTAATTCAAGAAAAAAGAAAAAAAGTTTGCGCCATTATTTTTGGTGATTTTTTGAAAATTTTACCTTTTTTCTATTTTTGCTCATAAGGCACTTTTTCTTATACTTTATTGTCGTCATAAACTTTTGTGTTTTTCGAATTATTGATGTGAAATATTATTTAATCACTTTTAACAACTACCAACATGATGGATTACCTGCCTTTAAAGAGCAATTTCTTAGAATTCAGTTCTTACTTAATAAATTCAAATTTACTAACTGTAAGTCAACCCACGCATACACACCTATTAAACTGTTTTTGTTTACCAGCGGTCTATGTAATACTTCATCGTCTTTAGGACACTTTATTTCTTCTGAAAATATAGTTAGCTATAAACATACCTAATTTAAAAGGGTTACAAATCAAAATTACATTTAAAAACGGTGCAGGTATATAAAAAATGCACCCAAGTATCAGGTTATTAACTAATTAACGGAAAAATGCACTTTGAAAAATATACGTATATGGCTTATTGCGCAAAATTCTTATTATAAGAGTTTTGCAACTTTGAGAGATAACATGGAAAAAATTTAACAAGATTTGAGTTATTCCAAATAGTACAGGAATCTAATGCTAGAATCATTGACGAGAAGTTGCAGTTTTTAGCTAGTAAATTGTGTGCGATTTCAGAATGCCAGGGAGATGGGGATATACAAGCAGTAATGCAGTGTGTTATAAATTTCAAAAATTGTTTCAAAAGATATTGGGGTTTAGCACAACGAAAAGAGGACCGATTTTTAAGCACGTATGCTAAATGGCTGGAAGGAACTGTGACAATACCAGTATTTGGCAGTTCATCTTCAGGGCGACCAAAAAAATTATTTCATGAAGCAAGTGAAAGAGAAGAAATTCGTCAGCAATTAACAACTGAGGAGATCACATTTACTGCATCAATGAGCCAGATGCGGCTAAATTAATAATGGATATAACACGATCTCTAAGAAAAGCAAAAATTTACAAGTGATCGTTAACAACTTCCGAAGTCAACACAGTCAATAAGTTTTCAACGGAGGGTGCTTTAGCATTGTTTATAAATGCTGAACTCACGAAAAACCAATATGAAATTTTATACAATGCCAACAAAATTGTATATCCATTGTATTTAATAATATAAAATAAATATTAGAAGGGAACATGTTTTTGCTTATTTGGTTTGGTTATTCCTTATGGGAAGCCAAGCTACGAGACCAATTTTTATAAATATTTAATATTGGATATATTATAATTTTGAGAAAGGAGACATTGTAAAATCCATAAAAAGCTTTGTTTTATTTCCCTGTATCTACACAACTACAATAGTTCGACTATCTAAATTTAATTTGACTTGCTCTTAGATAAAGTACAGTTGCAAATCAAATTTTGGCGGAATGCGAGGGGGAGAACGGCATACGTTATAATAAATAATTTTTCTAAAAATACACAACAAATATATAAAAATAAATTCTCTTCAAAATGAAAAAAAAAAACAAAGTTCTAAATAGTGGTTAGGTGGGTGGTTGGTGGGTGGGGGGTGTCAAAAATAACACTAACCCAATAATAATCTGCCACTACCTTTTTTTTATCAAACTAAAGCTAAAACTATTAAAAAAAGTTAAACTTTTAAAACAAAAACCACACTTAATAATTTTGGCCAGCTTTTTGGGTCAAATACTCCTCTGTGCGCTGGTTGAAATGGCTAGATGTTTGATGATACAATCAGATTTAAGTCCAAATTTTTGGGCAAAAGCTTTACTAACTGCAAATCACATTCGAAACAGATGTCCTTCAAAAAGTCTTAACAGTGAAACACCTTTTAAAATATGGCTTGGAAAAAATTCGACTGTTAGTTATTTAAAAAAATTTGGCACAGTAGCTTATATGCTTATTAAATCAAGAAAACAAAGTAAATTCGAACCAAAAGCGAAAAAATGTATATTTGTCGGATATTCAATAAAATCGAAAGCTTACAGATTGTGGGACATAAGAGAAAGAAAGATTGTACGTTCAAGAGATGTAAATTTTACTAATTCTTATCAGTTACCAAATAATTATATTAATTTCTTAAATAATGAAACTGATGTAATAGAAAACGAATGTATTGAATTAACTTTTATTCCCAAGGATAAATCGAATATGCAGTCTAAGGCAGATATAGATGTTAATGAAGAAAGCAGCGATGATGAAACCGACATATCTAATCGATTCTCTGAAGCTGAAGAATAAGTTATATATGAAGAAAATATTCACGATACAACATATGAATTCCAAACACCTCTCACTACAAAACGTGGCCCAGGAAGGCCAAAGAAACTCAAAACTGGACAAAGGGGCAGACCAAGAAAATTATTTAATATGGTTGAATGTAATGAAACTGAAAATGACAATTTTGCAAATAAGACAGAACAGGATGAGCCTTTAACTTCAAAAGAAGCCGTTTCTGGTCCAGAGGCTGACGAATGGAAAGAAGCCATGAAATCTGAATTTTACGCGTTATTGAAAAACAAAGCCTGGGATCTGGTGAAATACCCAAAAAATAAGAATGCTGTAGATTGCAAATGGGTACTACGAAAGAAGTACAAAGCAGATGGAACAATAGAACGATACAAGGCCAGACTTGTAGCAAAGGGATTTACACAAATAGAAGGCATAGATTATTCCGAAACTTTTGCGCCCGTTGCGAGAATAAGTTCTATACGATTACTGATGGCACTTTCAGTACAATTGAAACTCGATGTATATCAACTCGATTTTGTGACTGCTTACTTAAACGGCACAATAGAAGAAACTATTTACATGAAAATTCCAGAACAAATAGAAACGTTTCGGGATGATAACGAACAGGAGAAATACAGAGGTAAAGCTTGTTTGTTGAAGAAAGCATTGCATGGACTCAAGCAGTCTGGAAGACAATGGTACAGAAAATTAGATGAAAAATTGCAACAATTAAAGTTTAGGCCGTTGAATTCAAATAATTGCGTATATATGTTTAAAGAAAGAAGTAACATAGTATTAATTGCGATTTACGTTGATGATTTAATAGTCGCAACAAACAATAAAAGTAAATGGGAAGAATTGAAATTAGAACTGTCAAAATCATTTAAGATGAAGGATCCCGGATAACTAAATTTTTGTTTGGGTATTGAATTTTAACAAGATCCAAATACAAAGGAAATAACAATGTCACATCGTAATTATAAAAACAGCATTTTAAATAAGTTTAGCATGGAAAATTGTAAACCCGCTAGAACACCATTTAACACAGGGATAAAACTTTCAAAAGAAATGTGTCCGACAGAGGAAGAAAAATTAGAAGCAGAAAAGTTACCATACCAAAACTTAGTCGGATCTTTGATGTACTTGGCTGTTTCAAAAAGACCAGACATTGCAATATAGCACTAATTATGGAAAAGAACACTGGGTTGCTGCAAAAAGAGTTTTGCGTTATTTAAAAGGTACTCAAAACATTGGCTTATATTATAAAGCAACAAATGAAGAATTGACAGGCTATGCTGACGCAGATTGGGGAGCTAATTTAGACGACAGGAGATCATATACGGGGTATGTGTTTACATAAGCTAATGCAGCTAAAAGTTGGGATTCTAGAAAACAACGGACAATGGCAATGTCATCTACCGAAGCGGAATATATGTCAATTTCAGAATCCACAAAGGAAGCAATCCATTTAAGAAGATTTTTAGATGAAATATTAGGTAAACAAAGTTCAACTATTATTTACAATGACAATCAAGGTGGTGGACTTTTATGTAAGAACCCAATATTTCACAAGAGAACAAAACATATGGATATCCGCCATCATTTTGTTAGAGAAAATGTAGCAAGCGGAAATGTCAAAATAGAATATGTTTCTACTTCAGAAATGCCTGCTGATTTCTTAACAAAAGGATTACAAACTACAAAACACAATAAATGCATGTTACAAATTGGATTAGTAACTATTAATAAGTAATTAAGATAAAGTATTAATTCAGGGGAAGTGTTGTATATTTATGAATTTAATACTTTGCATACTTTGTACACTGCATGGTTTGCTTGTTTTGTAATTTTAAATATTTTACGTATGAAAATTTTTATAGCTTTTTTTGTCAGTTTGAAAATAAATCTCGTATAATATATATGTGTTAATAAAACAATTTGGTGTTCGCTATATTTATCATACTCTGCCATTGTCCAGCTCTTTCTGGGAATAGAGCGTCCATTTTCGGCAGTCTGAGACTGCATGGTCTTGCAGACTTATCGGTCTGCGATATTGCTAGGATAAACTTGTTTATCCAGTCCTCGGGGTGGTTTGGATATGGATCTTTAATGGTACCGTAGGGACCTGAATCTAATCCTTGCACATCCTATTCCAGGTGACACAACGGGACCTTTAGGACCCAAGTGAGTCGGTCTGATTACGCCGACAGCCTGTGCAACATAACCTAAATCAACACACACCATGTAAACCTCATGAAATATCACATGTGTCAACTTTCTATTTGATATGTAAAACTATATGACAGCAGATGTTTTCAGTGATACTACCTTCCACTTTAAAAATTTCAATTATCAATTATTTTTACGATAAATGTTATATTTCTGAAAATAAAATATTTTATGAACTTTTGTAGGGAATATATTTATATAAATTGATCGTAGTCTAAAAAATAATTTTTGGGCATTTCCATAAACTTGTTAACCACGACAGAAAAAAGAGAAAGCCTTGAACATTTTTTTAAATGTTTGTAAAAACTAATTATTAATATGTTTGTTTCCTGTTTCCTGAAGGTGTGGCGAAATATTTAAAAACTAAAAGATAATTATCAATATTTTTATTTTTAAAACTCACCGAGTGCTTGAAATATTAGAAAATAAAACGATACAAAATAAATTTTAAAATTTAGTATTTGGAGATTATTACCGCTTATTGCGTTTTTACAAATTAATTCAGCACCAATTATTTTATGGTAAGAAATGAATAGAAATTTGACTTATTGCCCTTATTACTATCTAATAGTTCACATTTTTTCTTAGTGAAAATGTACTCCAAATTTCAGGTCCACTTCTTTTTGTACAACGAGTACTTGAAAATTATTTTAAGTTTTCGTATGTTTATACGTAAAAGAAAAAATGATAGTATAGAAAATTATAACAAATAGCAGAAAGAAGATTTTTTGTGGAAATAATTAGTTTTACTGAGTTTGTAACAAATATGAGTTTAAATTTTTCCAGTTTGCTAGGGTTTTTAAAAATGAACCGTTTCACCAAAGACAATAAATTTATAAAGATGTTGCACTCTGAACATTTAAAAAATCAAAAATTATGAGCAGTTTCTCGGTAGCGGGGGTAAGAGATAAGAGGGAAGAAATTTCTGTGAGCGCAACCAAAACTCAAGAGAGCACAATATTAGTTTTGTAAACAAGACAGATTCATACACACATGCGTTTAAAAATGTGTGTTGATGTTCATAAGAAATGTTTTGTAAAGTATTGAGAGACAAAAACACACATTTAACATATAGAAACCTACATACATACTTTCATATCTACATATAAAGAGGAATGTGCTTCATAAAATTTTATTTTTGAATTCTATTTTTCCTACTTATTTAAAAATTGTTTGTAAAATAAGCTTAAAAACGAAACTATATGACTGCTCTTGTTATTGTAGGGTAACTATACATTTTTATTTGTGTATTTTTAAAAATATGCGTAATCGCACCGAACTAATCATACCCTAAATTATGTAGTAATTTTTTTTAGCATTTATTCTTGTGTATACTTAATATGTGTTTTAAGAAATTTCAAACAATGGTAATAAAATAAGGCACTTATTTATGTATATTTTGTTAAGTATATTTAGCCTGCATATAGGTTCAATATATATAAACCTCAATATGAATTTGATAGCTAAATTTATAAATTAAAATTGCCAAACAAAATAAATTACTGGCGCTTTAAAATTTAGACTTTCCAAGTACTTGTTACTTTGCACTCATCTGTTTCTCATGAGTAATGCTTTCTTAGCAACATAAGTATAATTAAAATTAAGACAACAAATAAAATATCTCAACACACCACGATAATTTATTTACGCCTTTTATATGGGCACTTGCAAGTTAATAATTAAAATTAAGTTACGGGAATTTTAAATTAAATTTATTATCTTTAAAAAATATTGTTCTAATTATCCCGAGCAAATTATTAAAATCACCAATTTTTTAATTTTTTCAATTTTCCGACTTTTCTGGAGGAATTTTCAAAAATTTTCTTCTGTAAAAACTTTCTACTTGCAAATACGAACAACTGAAAAAAAAATGTTACAGAAATCGGCACAGCTGTTCTTATTTTATGAATTACTATACATTTTTTACACCATTTTTATATATAAAATTCAAGCACTATGTTCACTACAACTGAGACGCTAAACTAGTATTCTTCTTAGAATAGTGATAAAAGTTAATAAAATAAATGGTTATAAATGTTATTGAAACAAATTAATTAATGTTATTAATTTTGGTATTTAATTTATATGTATGTAGTAATTAAATTTGAATAATAAATGAATTTAATTTACTTTATTCGTGCTTGATTGCTTCAAATATAAATATTTCATGATATTCTCATGAAACAATTTTTATTTAAACGAAGAAATTGAAAATATTACTGCGTAGAAAGTATATTCATATGGCCATTTCACTACTGCTATTTTAGCTCATTAGTGGATTTTACCCAAATTTTGTATAGAAAACTTGAAAGTCTTATATCAAAAGCCAAATTGATTAAATAAGAACTATTGAATCAATAAGAGAAAAAGACAGGAACAAAAAGACAGTATACAAAAACACAGCAAACATTCAGTAACTAAAAAAGTAAAGTAAATAAAAATCGTAAAGGTTCCGAATAATACATTTTCATATAGATAAGAAATGAATTTAATATTCGGTGTAAATCGATGTTATTTCTCTTATACAACAACAAAACACATATTGTTACCATACAAATACACAATCGGTAACATTGGTTTACGTTGCATATTTTATAATGCAAATATATACACACTCGTATGCACGTATATACAAATGAATTAATGTGAGATGAGAGTAACAAGTTTGCTGAGAATAATAATCTCTCTTTGTGATTTTACTCTTAAAGTGGCAGTAGCAGTACGTCCATCGACAAAATATGCACTGGATGTAGAATGTAACATTGGTTTACGTTGAATATTTTATAATGTAAATATATACACACTCGTATGCACGTATATACAAATGAATTAATGTGAGATGAGAGTAACAAGTTTGCTGAGAATAATAATCTCTCTTTTTGATTTTACTCTTAAAGTGGCAGTAGCAGTACGTCCATCGACAAAATATGCACTGGATGTAGAATGAACGCAGTGAAACATCTTAGTATATTTATAGTCTTTGGTTTCACTGTTTTAAGCATTTTAATTTTCTTCTCAATAAATTAGCGTGTAAAGCGCAAGATATCTGTCAAAATTGTTCATGTACATACAAAATGTATGAAGCATCCCTAAATTGCACGGCGTCAACGCTTAGCAATTGGGAAATCCAATTTAGACAGTGCGTTAGGAAGTGAAGTTGCTGCTTGTTGGTTTGTTTTGTTTTGTTATGGTTGAAAAGTAATGACAATTTAGTTATTTTTAAGGCAATCTAGAGGTTTTATCGCTCCTTTATTCTTATACAGCGAGTTCAATAAAATAATTTTAGTTAACATTACGGTTGAAGACACAAAGTTGACGCTCTTATTTAGGGATGACATTCCAGCGCAAAAACTATGAATTACATTGCTTTGCGTCTTACGCGCTAATTTAGGGATGGCAGTAAGATATGCAAGTTTGAACATGATAATTATAAACCGTATGTTAAACACAGATTTTGACATACACATCAAATTACATATGGATAGCAATTTTGACATTCCATATGACTTGTGCATGCCGTTTAAACACAGCATTAATAATGAAAGCAATTGAACATGTACTCTTCACACATTTAGGGTTGCGAATGTTGAGCGGAAAGACGAAAAATTTAAAGATCCTAACATATAAGTAAGTAAAATCTCATAAATTTAAAATACTCAAAAAAGATTCAAGTTATTTTTAAAATTAAAAAATAACAAAATATATAACGAAAATATATAAATGCATTTACATAAATTTTCTTGAAACACACTGCGCAATATTTTGAGTATCAAACTAGAAGTTTATTCTTTTTGTTTTTGGAACTTTAATTATTTGTAACATCTCCAACATACAACCGAAATATTGAAAAAATTAAAATAATAAGAAACATTTATTTAACTGACCTAATGCATTTATAAATAAGAAAAGAAAATTAATTATTAAAGTCAAATAAACGCTAATATATAATAATGATGTTTAATAATACGATACCAGCTGCTGTAGATTATTTGTGTAAAAATCACTTTTGTGTTGCGAACTCTACCTCAGCACATTAAGTCCATGAATCAAATAAGAAATGTTTACTGAAATATAAAAATGTAAATGACTATATTCAAACATACGGATACAATTGTAAAATCACCGAAGATATTAAAAAAATTTCAAATAATAGCTGATGTAAATGTTCGCCTCTTTTTGCAACATTTATAAAATTTTAAGAAAGAAATTTGCAATAAAATATAATGAATATATTTTTCCTTATTCTTAAATAATAAAAACTTTCTTCATTTTTTTAAACAAATGCAGCTTTTATTAAAAAAAAAAATTGAATATTTTATGTTAAAACAGCTTCAATATTTCGATCGATACAAATTAGACATTACTAGACAAATTTATTTGTTTTATTTATATATTTATACCTGTTATTATACTAGACAATGTAATGGATATTCTGTCTAATTTTCAAGCAGTTGTCTAAAACGGTTTGAAATATAGGTTCCATATACGTCAAAATACATGAGTCCCCATACCCTTTAATTTTATTTTTTATTTTTTATTCAAAAAGCAATTTACATATTTCAATAACTATGTTAAGCATCTGAGCCAAATTGGTACATACGTATATATAATAAATGCTTGTGATGAATAAAAAAGAAAACCCTAATTACTATTAAATTATTTGTATGATTGGACATTACATTAAATTTAACGATTGTAGTGTAGTAATTGTAATTAATTTGCAAGAAGTAGTTCCAGGTTTTGTAACAAAAAATTTTAAGTTTCTTTTGAAAGTAGATAGCGCAGAGATAGCTTTGAGACGATCAGGTAGTTGATTAAACTCATTAGGACCAGCAAACTGAATACGCTGTTTAGTGATCTCAAGTCGGCATTTTACAACTTTTAAGTTCACCGACTATCTTGTTATTCTTTGCATGTTAGTAATACTACTTGAAAACTGTATAGCGCTGGTACCAATACCATTTAAATTTTTTAAAGCATATATTAATAGCTGTTGTTTATAGAGGCGTTTTAATGGTAATATGTTAACATCGCGCTTATATCGCTATCTCCTTGTCATTCTGAAATCGCACACAATTTACTTGCTAAAAACTGCAACTTCTCGTCAATGATTCCAGCATTAAATTCCTATACTATTTAGAATAACTCAAATATTGTGTAAATTTTTTCCATGTTATCTCTCAAAGTTGCAAAACTCTTATAATAAGAATTTTGCGCAATATATTTGCAAAATAATTCGAAAAACACAAAAGTTTATGACGACAATAAAGTATAAGAAAAAGTGCCTTATGAGCAAAAATAGAAAAAAGGTAAAATTTTCATAAAATCACCAAAAATAATGGCGCAAACTTGCGCAAACTTTTTTTCTTTTTTCTTGAATTAGAGATCTCATATTTTATTGTGGTATATAACATTATTTGTACAACAGCTACCTTCACTTTCAAAAAGCTTTTCCTTTTTTGTTTTTGGTAAGAATTTGTATATTTAAATACATATTTTTTTCTTATAATTAAAATTTTTAAAACAAATATTTGAGATAATTTATTCTTTTTAAATATTGAAAATAGCTGCTGATGAAATCTTTCAGGCAAAAAAAAATCAATGTAATACCTCTATTCGTTTAGCCATAAAAAAATATCATATAAATATCTTGAAATCGAAAAAATTCATTAAAAACGCATGCAATTTTCTTCACTTTCCTGACTTTAACAGTGTCCCACAACTACAAATCTTAACTTACACCCTTTAAAATGCACGATATGATGTAGAATTTTGTTCTCTATCGATCTGCGTAATTTGTTCTTAGGATTTCATCAAATTAATTTTTGCCTTTTTGGCCAGCTTTTTGGGTCAAATACTCCTCCGTGCAGCGAAGCTTTTGAATAAAATAATCGTACTATAGCGCAAAGGAAGTTTGAAGACTATTTGTATTGCCTTGTTTTGTACTGACTGTAAAGAGCGCATAGATAATTCAATTTATAACCATAGACTAATGGGAGGCATGTGAGGTGCAAATGAATAAGTGTTTGGTAGATTAACATTTTAGTTGTACTATCCAGTTTGTTTTTAAACTTGAATACAATACCATTTCCAGATGATACCATAGTTTTTAAGTTGTCAATATGATTGTCCCACGACATACATATTATAATTTAGAAGAATTCCCAGATATTTAATGCTTTTTGATACTTGAAGTAACTCACCATCGATTAAGACACTCATTGGCTGATCAATTCTTGTTATATAAGGTCTCTTAAGCGTATGAATTTGGTTTTCTTGGCATTCAGCATTAGTTTGTTAATTCTCATAAAATCAGATAATATTGAAGCATCATATTCAATTTTAGTTTTAAGTACTTCTTTACATTTTTAATTATATGGAAAACAAATGTCTTGAGCAAACATAAAAAGGTTTTCATTAAGTTGTAAGTTCTTAACGTCATCAACAAAAATTTTAAATAACAAAGGACCACTGCCTTAAGTAACACCGCAAGCCACGTCTATGAATCCTCGATTTGTACAAACTGCTTTCTAATATTTTAATCGTCTTGAAAAACTTTGATAGATTCCTCAGAACAGCCGTAACATTTCAATGTTACGTACCTATACGGTCCACTAAATCAAAAGCTTTTGATACGTCAAAAAATACTCCTGCAACTGCTTTATGACCTTCATCAAGACCGAAACAAATCCATACCGGCGATCAAACAGTAAATTATTTAAACATATGTAGTCTGATAATTGTTCATCAATTAATTTCTCAAATATTTTGTCTATAATAGAAAGAACAGATATTTGACGAAAGTCTTCAATTTTATAAATTCCAACTGCCTTAAGGTACGGTCACATTTGACAAACATTTGCCTAAAATTAGTTTGCTCCTTACATTGTTTCAAAATAATACAAAATTTGTTTTGTGGTCACGCTACGCACATTTATTTGCCTATTTTTATTTGTTCAAATAAATAATGAAATAATGTCAAATAAAATACAGGCGAACATGTTTTATTTAAAAAATATTTGCTTAAAATAATATTTATTAAAAATAATATTTGCCTTAAAAATATATTTGATCAAACTGAAAAAAAAACATACATTTATTTGCCCAGAAACTGCTGCGCATGGCAATTCAGTTTCTTCGGCGTTATTTCGAAGTAATTGCAAAGAAAAGGTTTAAAATATTATTAAATGCTAATTACAAGTGATGAAAAATAGTTGCTGATATCGAATCTTTAATTGCAGTACAAAAGTTCAAAACAAGCAAACAAACAATAAACATTTGCGGTCGGAAAAAAATTATACAAATATTGGAAAATTTTTCCCATCTAGGCCGATTCTGGGCGCGTCTTTTTTTAAGATCCCAAATCAAGTTTGTTTTCTCCGCCTATAATATATGCTTCCTATACTTTGAACGAGAAGTAAAATCCTAGTTTTTTATATAAAAAGAAATTATCCACCACTAATGGCAATAAAACAAACCAATAAAATTTACACATAATGGCAATGTGAAAAGAAATTTTATAACGAATACAAATAAACAAAGCCATGCAAGAATATAAAATTTTTGATATTCTAGGCTATAAAGAAGCTCTAAGGGGTGTTCTCAAGAAGGAGTACAATAAGAGGATGCAGCTAAATAAAAATTTGATTTTAATATTCATTCATTATATTATTTTTTGGTTAAGTTTTCTAAAAACTGTGTCTTTGTTTATTTTATACAAGTGTAGACAAATAAGATATTTAAATAAAAAGTTGTTTAAATTGAAAAGCCCATTAAACAAAGAATAAAACCCTAAATTTGCAAAATCCTAGAATTTTTAAGAATCTTTAATGTTTCGGAAAATAGAGAAAAAACACTTGTAAATATAGTTTTCAAAATTGCTACATTATAACTTATCGTCAAACGAATATACAAGTATAATGAAAAAAGTCAGTTTATATTAATTGCAAAAATAAGCTTTTAGCTTAGGACTTATAGAACATATTTCTTTAATTTGCAAATCGAAAGTTATGCAAGAATAATTTAGGTGCTTAAAATGGATAATTACTAAGGAGTCTTAGCTCTATTTCCACGCTTCGAGTGGGGCGAAAGAATAAATTTGTTTTTGTTCTGCACATAGCTATTTATAATAATTAAATTGGTTAAATTTAAGCATACTAAATTCTTGTTTAATTTAAATTAATTGATATTTTCTTATATAACTTCATTTCAAAGTTATTTGTAAGCATTTGAAAACAAAATTCATCTCAACCTGATCATAGGTTTAGGTGCAGATATATAGCAGTATACAGTTTACAACTTTAAACCTTATAATTGCCGAAGTAACAGATTCCGGCAGGATTACTTAACCTCGGTAGAAGTAAAGATAGTACAAAAACTTTGTAAGAACAAATATTTGTGCCTAAAATTTAGTCAAATATTTGTCATCGTTATCGCTTACTTAACTCTTCAGGAAAGTTCTGACAACGAAATGGCCATCGATACGTGCTTTGACCCTCAATAATCAATATCGGTAATTAATTTAATTGGGATAATTTAATAAAAAATAGCACGAAGTTTTTATGAAAATAAAATTTTAAAAAAATATTCCCGTGTCTTTAATTAGACAATAAATTTTATATGCCCAAAATCAGCTGTGGTGTTGTTTGCTCCTAATAAATATTTTGTGGTCAGACTACCGCAAACAAATATTTGCCGATTTCAAGCAATTGTCTGTTAAATGTGACAGTACCTTTAGTTATAGAAATAATTTGTTTTGCTTTGTTTTTTTTAGCAAATATTCTTGTTAATATTTCCAGCATAGCTGAACCATTTCTGACCAGTAATATTTTTGGTGTAATGTTGTCGTAGCCAGGTGTTTTATTAGAATCTAAACTATCTAAAACAGCCTCTAATTTTATACTATCTACAACACATAAATTGAATGTAGTTGAAACAGAAATTAATTTTCTAAAAAAGTTTATATTGTCGTTATTATGCGGTTGCATGCTCCCTCTTAAATTTTAGACGGCAGATTAGAAAAATTGATTAAATGCTGAAGCCTGTTTTTCATTAGATACAAGCACTTCAGAATTAATGTTTATAATTTTAATTTTGTTCCTTTCTTTCTCTAAGGTATTATTTACCCAAGTTTTTGTTGTATCACCTCTATATTTTTCTAAATAATACAAGTAGTAGTCAGATCTCAACTTATCACTACATCATCTTATAAACTGGCTTAGCCGTTTTACACATTGCTGAATATGTATGTTTGCGAGGATTTGGTTTTTAATTGACAACTAATTAGATTTTCATCAGATAATTCATTCTGAACGGAATTAACCAAAACTATTTCGGAGCAATTGTGAAGACGTTAACTACAATGTTGTTTTAGAACTTAGATTTATAATAAGTAAGCCCGAAGATTTCATAAGTTAGTACAAATATTATAATAAAGTATAGCAAAAATGTTGTACAATTTTGGCATAAAATTGGTTATTTAAAGAATTCGCTAGACAAACCAATTTTTTATAATTGGTACAGCTGGCCGTACATGTATTAACTCTACCTCACAGCAGTGCTCGTGCAGAAAGAATCTTTTCGAAATTAGCGTTGCTTAAAAATAAATTAAATAATAAATTAAACGTAAAAACATGCAACTTAATGCTGTCAGCTTTTAATTTATTAGACAAAGTTATAGAAGTCTAGATTCCCTGTGATGAACTTATTTTTAAAAATAGAAATTAAATTTCTATTCTATAAATTGGTGTAAAACGCTCACGAGGCTTTAGTTGCAAATGTTTAAATTTTGCCAAAAATATTCTAACTTAAACTATTTTGGCTGGTTTTTTAACAGAAATCCAACTCGTTTAAAATTGGCAACATACGACTACCCAATTTACTAAACTTATGTAAAGTTGTTCAGTATAAATGAAAACATGTATAGAATCACGTGTAAAATGTATAATGTAATTGTACATGTTATAATATATGATAAAAATGAATTCTGCAATGACCTTTTTGTTTTGCTTCAATTGTGTTTTTTTTTGTTGTGTTATGATTTTTTCTAACAAGAATGGTAAAAACAAAGATGTACGACTTTTTTCCTTAACCGACTTTTTTGTGCGACTATTAAAAAATTCCTAGTGGTAACCCTGAGCACAATTAAAGTAAATTAATTGACTAAAATATTAACGTTTAAAGTATTTTTTATTTTCTTCGACAGTAAAATGGCTTTCGAATGAGATGCGAACGTTTTAATGTTAAATAATTAATTAAGTACAAAGCCACACAATTTTTATCAAACCCTGTTCCTGAACCGCTATAATCTCATGCAACAAGTGCAAATTTGATAATTCTGATTTATTAAATGTATCAATAGAAGAAATCGCACACATATTAAACAAATAAATATTAAACAAATAAAAAAAACAAAACTAATGGAGAAGGGACTAAAACATAATCTACCTTTTGACAAAATACAAAAAACAATTGAAACCGAAATTGTAGACGCCGAAGCTACTATTACACACTTACCAACTGACCGATAAGAACACGTGAGACATAAGATAGCCGATGTACTTGAAACCACAATAAAAGAACACACTGCATCTAAAACTAATCCTGACGAACAAAAAACTACTTGACAGATAAAGGCAAAGCTTTGAAATAATAATCTATTACTTAAAGCAGACAAAGGGAACATAACTGTAATAATGCACAAGAAAGACTATATAGAGAAAACACAACAATTCATAAAACAAGCAAAATGCACAAAATTCAAGATTGACCCAACCGATTCATTCCAAAGGAAAATTCCAACCCTTTTAAAACGCTGCAATATGTTTACTGACGGAAATTTATACATATACATGAACATGCACCCAAGACCCCCTACACTCAGAGCACAACCCCAAATTTATAAAGAAAATATAACAATCAGACCTGTAGTAAATTACAAACCTGCGCCTGCATATAACTTGGCCAAAACCTCACCACATTCTTAAAAGAAAAAATAAATTTGCAGAATATATACATGTTACGGAATACACAAAACCTCATAAACAAAATTAAGGACATCAAAATCACTGATAATACAAGACTCGTTTCCTTCGACATAAAGGATCTATATACATCAATACCCACACACGAAACTTTGACTAACCTACGTAACACACTTTCTAACTTATACGACAATCAATATGTCAACAAAATAAGGGATATTGCAAAGACGATATTAAAAGAAAACTACTTTATTTTCAATAATAACTTCTATAAACTGCCTGATGGACTCGGCATGGGAAACCCAACATTGGCAATCTTTACAGAGATTTTCATGCAACATTTAAAACAACTACACATCAAAAGCTAATGGAAAAACATAAAATAACCCATTACTACAGATGCGTAGACCACATAATAAGCATCCTAGAAAGGGACAACGCCGAACAAAATCTAGCAGACTTAAATATAATACATAACAAAATCATGTACACAGTGGAAAAAGAGCAAAACAGAACTTCACTTTATCTTGACATACCAATAACACGAGGAATTGATACCTTAAACTTTGACATTAATAGAAAACCAAACATGACAGACGCAACTATCCACAGCTCCTCAACCATCCTACTCAACAAAAACTCGCAGCGTTTAGACATATAATTCACAGACTTAAGATAGTCCCAATTGCTCCAGATAAATACAACAAAGAACTCGACACAATTTACACTATAGCTAAAAATAATGGTTACAACCACACAACCATCGACAAACAGACAATACAACAACAAAAACAAGAAGACAGAAGACAAGGAAACAATCGATACAACACGACGACACATCTTTACTTACACAGGACCATATATATATATATATATATAGATTAAGTAACCTTTTTTCAGAAAGATGGTTTACACACAACACTAAAACCGAGCAACACTCTACGCAACAATCTCAAGACATCAAAAGAAACAACCGATAAATTTAGCACGAGCGGAGTATACAGATTACTTGCACCTGCGACCATACATACATACATCGGACAAACTGGACGAACATTAAAAACAAGAACCAAGGGAAATAGATGAATGTATGACAGTATTACATCCAAGTAAAAAAGGACGACGACTAGACATTCTTGAGAACATGGAAATTTACAAAACACTAAACGTTCGGAGATATTATTAACGAACAGGTAAATACAACCTCTGACACTATTTTTACACCACTAAAATTATTAATACACTCTTACAACCTAAAACACCCACATATGGTCACAGTTACCTATCCAATAATAAAAGACGCAAATAGTAAACTATTTACCCCAATAAACAGGACAGATATCAGGCAATATACCTGCATAATACCATTTAAACGGACAAAAATTACCCAAACCCACTACCTTTTATTCTTAACACTATCTTTTTTTAATACTATCTCTTCAGTACTAACAAACACTTGGCTTGAAAATGATGTTATCAAATCGAAAGTGCTCGCCAAACGTACGAAGTACACAGCCAGAGACGACGGTTTTTACCGAAAGTTATAACAACAAAGAAAAAGAACTTTTTATATCATAATCGGAACGAATTTTCTACTAAATAATCCAAACTTTTTGTTTTTAACCATTTTTATCAGTTCAAAAACATTTTTTTTCGATTTTTGAAAAGGTAAAATTTTGAGTTGTGTCATTTTTGAACTAGGTGTGTATTTATGGATAAAACATTCAAAGAATTATATTGAATTTTATTGATGTAGGATTTAAAGGAATCTACATTAAAAAATAATTAAAATTCATATTAAATAGTGTAATTTTTTATTTAATTCACTGACCCAATTTAGGTATCAATATCACCATCAACATAGTGTTCATCATCAACTTCAACAGTATTGACAAAATTTTGCTTAGATTCAGCACTTCGTTTCAATAACTCGTCCACGTCTTCCATGGTTTTTAAATAAATTTGCTTTGACTTCTCATTCTTCTTTGCTTAAATGTTTCCACCCTTTGTATATAAAAATTTAAATCCAACTTTCTTTAATACTTTGGCATACTTAAACAATTCTAATAATTCCTTGCACATAAAATCATTCACAAATACTGTCCTTACCAGCAAATTTCACAACAAAAGATACCTTACTATCTCCTTTCTTACCTTGATTTTTACGCCCAACGAAAAATGCCTCTTCCAAGTCGTTGTTACAAATGTTTACACCTTTTTTAGTTGCAATGTCAAGCTCAACGTTTACAGCTGTCTTATTACCTTTAACTTTAATTCCATTGATAATGCATTCTTTTTGCAATCTTGCTTTATTAAGTAAACAAACAGATGACCTTTAAATATTTATCTCTTCTTTCAAATCATTATTTTGTTTCATTAAAGGTTTTAATTTATTGTCATTCTTCTTCACATTCTTTAAAATCAGATCATATTGAGATGACATGAAATGTATAGTTTCTGTTATTTCTTCTAACTGATTTAACTTTGTTATTATTTTCAGTAAGTTAAATTTCTCTAATTTTAATTTGCTACTTGTTACAGCGAACTCAACAAAAAAGATTTTTTCTTAATTTTAACTATCTGGCTATTACAGTTCTAAAGATTGGCCATGAATATATACAATAGGGACACCCTTTAATTTCCAAAATCAAATTAAATACTTGCTGTTGTAGCAGAGTTAAGGCCCAACTATTATGTGAATAAAATAACTTAAGCAAACTTAAACAACTGTGCCATGTATTGGTAAACTATAATGTATGTATATGTGGTAAACTATAATGTACATAAGATAACTTTTCGTCAAGTTTCGTTAAATGTCATTTCTTTAAGCAAGGTATGAAACTGATCGCACTTCCGTACGGAAACAGCTGATTGTTCTTTGTGTTATACATTTTTAAAGAAACATTGTAATTAAGACCTACAATGTGAAATTTTTAGTTTTTAATTCAATAGTTTTTAATTTAAAAAAAAAAATTATATTTCTGGCCGAATTTTAACAAATATAATAAATTAAAATTAAATTTGTATTTATACACACATATTATGTATCAGCGCTAAACACAGTTGCATTTTTTATTATCAATCAATCTTAACAGAAAAAAACTTGTAACATTTTTTATAAAAATGTATCATAGAACATGAAGAAAAAAATTAAATGTGTATGTAAATGTTATTAGATATATAAAATATCTTCTTTAAAGCCTTTTCGTTTCTTTATTTATATAGAAATTATTTTTGGCAAAAGTACGAATTAAAAGTACTGGTGCAACTGTGGCAAATAAGTTACTAAATTTATTTACATTGTAGTCACCAAAATTTCTTTAATATTGTACCTAAGAATTTGGCAGGATTTTCGTTGAATTTTTTACATAAGCTAAAGTTAGCTTACGCACATTATAGTTGGGCCTTTAGCATTACAAGTTCTTTGTTAATTTAAAACGTCTGTCTATAAGGGTTCAACAGTTTAGCCAAATACATTAAATAAGATCAACTATTGTAGCACCTATTATTGTATACTTTTAAACATAAATTTAATTACGTTAACTTTTGGGACACCATTAATTTTCCTAATCGAAATTTTATACTTGTTGTTAAGCGAACTAATCAATCTAGTAGACTTGTGCTAAACCGTTCATTTCAGTGAGTGCTAATTTTCGTTTAAGTATTAACAGTGAACTCTTTCGTTCAATTCATTCGTTCGTTCTTTTTCTCGTTAAATGCAAAATTACTGCATTAATTTTGTTGATGTCCCGTGATGATTTGAAAATTAGCACCCTCAATCAACATTAGTGATAGTGATTTATAAAAAGCAGTCAGCAATATACTCGTATTGCAACTTTTTTTCTTCACTAGTTTGAGTGCAACGGAGAAATTTTTTCACTAAATTTAACAAGTTATTTGCTTTAAGCAAAACAAGCATTTGAAAACTGCTATTACTGAGTTTGTTTCTTGTTTGACAGTAAGTATAAGTAAGTTTGTTCAAGGCAAACTTGATTTCACAAAAAAATTTGTCGAAAGAGGTGCTATTGAAAATCAGGATGATTGGTCCATGTCCTTCGAGGCAGCACGCAAAACACCACGCCTACCTCTAATTATTCATGTCATTTGGAACAATAAAGTAACTCCAATAAAAAAAAAAAAAAATAAATAAATATATGGGGCGATAGAGAAGAAGAGCTATTTAAGGAAATACTAAAAATTTTTAAAAATGCTTAATCCATTGAGAGAGAATTTTTTTATTTTTGAATTCTCTGTCGCCTGTATTTGCTTTTTTGATTGGAGTTACTTCATTAAACTAGATTTACGTAGATAGTGATGGGTATTTTAGATTCGGCATAACTAAATATAGCACTCTTCCTTGCCACTAAATAGGTATACGTAATAGTATTTTATTAATTATAACGATGAAAAATGAGAAAGAACAGATAAATTTTGGATTCAGAACATCGTTGAGAAAATTCAGTTAAGAAATTTTTAGAAAGAAAAATTATTTACAAATGTATGCGGACGTTTTCCAAAGAAAACAAGAAAAATTAGACGCTAGCAGAATGAAATGCAGCATTTTCTGGACCGCCACATCCTTCATCAGCATTCTTTGCATCTATCTACCTTATGTTATGTACATCGTAAACATCATCTATTTAACCAACTAATCTTAATGTTAATTTGGTGAGACGAAGTTCACACACAACTTAAAGCTTTTTCTTTGTCATTCTCTTTGTAACTCGTCTTGTACATTTGTTGTTGCTTTTTTTTTTTTTTTTTTTTTTTTTTTTTTGTACTAGCAATTTGATAGTCACAAATGAAAATTAAAAATTAAGAAATTTTTTTTAAAAATTCAAATATATATTTTCCGTACTTAATGCTAAAATTGAAAGAGTGTTATAAAATTGGGAACCGAATGGCTTTAATTCATAACAAATATTGCTGAAAATGCCTGCTATTCAACTAATGGTCCATTACTGAAAGTTTTTGTAAAAATAAGTTGAATAAAAAAATATATCAAGTCCAAATATTATATAAGAACAAATACTGACAGAAGAAATTATTTGAATAATTCTATTTGGGTTATTTAAAACTTTCCTTCTAAATGTAAAAAAAAGGAAAAGTCAAATATAACAAAAAAAAATTACCAAATAAATAAAAAACCTTATTTTTTCAAATTAGATCTTTTTGATCGCTTGGTCAACGCGTTTTGCCTTTGAAAGTTTGGCATCCCTCCATTTCGCTACTGCATATTTTATGAAAATACCATGAAATATTTAAATTTGAAGCAAACGAGCATAATTAACGTAAATTAATAGACAATTTTTTCTAACTTATGCAATAATAGCTGGTATTTCCCAGGGCAGTGTTTTGCCGCCAGTTCTATATACGATCGGAAATGCCAGTCAAGAAATGTATTTCATCACAACTTACGCAATTTTTGCGTAAGTTGTGATGAAATTGATGCCTCAATTCAGCTTCAGGAGTTACTGGGTCCAAGATTTAATCAATCAATTTAAATATTATAAAAAGCTGTAAACACTTTTACATAATAAGTTTTTCCGTTTACTTTAACTCAACATTATTTCATCTGAAAGAAAAGAAAAACCTTATACCAGAATTGATTTCCAACTTTAAAAAGTTTGAGTCCAGAGCGGACCAACCTGAAGTAATAACATCACTTGCTTGTAAATGAGTAATTATTTAAATGTTGTAACGTGGAATGCCAGATGTATTTAAAACAAAAGAAGACAAATATTCTACAAAATAATAAATGCAGGCTGTCTCATTACAGAAATATTATTTAATAACACAATATTATTGAAACACCCATATTTTTGTTGTTATAAAAACAACCGAGAAAACAACAGGGGATGAGGTATAGCAATCTTATGCTGTATTTACAAGTCATATGTCAGATTTTCTATTGTTAATTTTTATTTTATATTTATTAATATATGTATTTACATATTTAGAAATTTTGCATGACCACTAATTTTTGAAAGTTTAGTGAGAGCAGCTTTTTATTTAGTGGAAGTACAAATTTTGCACTAATTGAGTGAGTGAAGAACTTTGCTCTAAATCTTTGTTTAGTGTTAGTTAAAAAAATAATAAATATATTTAGTGTTAGTGAAGATTGCAGTTTATCACTAAGTCGAAAAAAATATATTGCAAATATTTAGTGGTAGTGCAATGTTTATTTCAATCAAACCTTAGTGCACTACACCCAACTACGACAAATAGTAAGCGCACAATTTTTAGAGGAAAAGGATGAAATACACAAATTGTTGGGTTTTCTTTGAAAAAGGAAAATTTAATTAAAAACAATGTGTCAAATTCAGAAATCATTACTCAGTGTTAATGTTTAAAGTACCTATTCAAGTTGTTTACTCGTACAGTTGGTTAATCTAAATTAAATTATAAAATTTATTTTTTTTTTTTTTTTATTGGAGTAACGTCACTAAACTAAATTTACATGGTGAAGGGTATATAAGATTCGGCATAGCCGAAAATAGCACTCTTACTTGTTTAATAACTTTTTAAGTACTTACTGCCGTATTCATTAAATAAACTTTTGATTTTGATTATCTATACATATTAATTGCGTTTTGAGAACTGGAATAAATATTAGAGGTTCCGATTAAGTTTAAAATTTTTTTCGGAACCTTGTAATCGTAACAGTATTTGTTATGCCAACGGATACCATATCTAAAGCAACAAAAAAGTTATAAAGAGGCAAATAAAAAAAATTGAGGAATTGACATACTTAACGATTGAAATAGCATCAACCATATTGGTTTGCAACATAGTTTGGCTTACTTTGTAACTATCAAAACTTATTGTAGCTTAAAAAAACGCTTAAAACCCGCCAACTAAAATTTACACGGTTAAAAAACCCACTTCCCGCTTTTAATAGCAAAAAACCACTAGTTCTAGCGGGAAAATCGCCGTTTTGGCAACACTGATTATAGTGGTGTTTTGTGATATTTCATTTGTTGTTTTAGTTTTATTTTTCATCATCGTTTAACTGTATAGAAGAGCCGAAAAAAAGTCAGCCGTATACAGTAGATAAAGAAAAGTTAAATAAGTGTTGATTATTGTTGTTTTTGCTTAAACTTTGATTTTTGCCTTAACTTTATTGTTTGGACAATAGTTTTTAGTTTATTTAAAATGAGAAGTTTTCTGAACAGCTAAGTGAGCCGTAGCGAAATGGATATCGAGACGTGCTTTCACCTTCAATAATCAAAATCGGTGATTGATATTAATAAAAGTAAAAAGCATTTTATTCCTTTCAAAATATCACATAAATTGGCAAATATATGAATTAGCATATATTCCTGGTCTTTCATTGCTAAAATTCATGAAATTTACATAAAAAACACAAATAAAAAATGTATATGTTTTACCCAAATTTTAGCATTAAAAAATATTCGTTGCTTAAAATTTTATTTATTTTTTTTTTATTTTAAATCGCTTATTTGAAATAGAGAGTACAAGATTAGAAAATTTTAGCGATGACAATAGAGTCTAAAATTACGGCGAATTAGAAATCGCCAAATTAAGCAATATACACTACAAAATTGCTTTTACAGCGAAAAATCGCTAAATGGATTTTATAGATTTTTAGCAATGGAGTTTTAGCTTTAGCGACTTACAGAATAAGGCTGTAGGCCTGTTTTTGGCATTGCCAATACTGGGGTAGTGGTAATTTGAGCCGACTTAGACACTAGGCATTCATATTGTGGGATAGCCTGGAGAACACAAGTGGTCGGCTGCTACATGATATACTATTAGCGAATCCGAACATAGAAATTCATCCTACTGATGGCCCGACAAGAACCACGGCCGTTTCCTTTTCATATATAGATATAATGATAACTTCTGTTGGCAAGCCTCCCATAATCATGGGAAACAGGCTTAAAAGACTTATTTTGAATCTGACCACAACACTGTGGAAGCAGTTTTTGGCATTGGGAGAATACGACCAACGAGGTTGGACTTTGACAAGACGGACATGACAAGATTTATGGCGATTCTATCCCGGGAACTTGCCGACTGTACGCTACCAGTAGATATGAATGTGGCCAAAGCGGACATTGACGAATGCCTTTCAGAATTTTATGGAACTTTCTTCTCCTAAGGTTCTAGTTGGAAGTAAAGGGCTCCCACCTAACATACTTCATTTTGTTGATGGAGAAAGAGATTGCGCCGTAAAGTTCAAAGATGAGAGCACACCGGACGCCGTCTTAACCTTAAAACAGAAGAAAGAAACCTGGATAAAATAATACAGGGAGCCGTTGCAGTTTACGAGCGCTAAAACTGGACGAATAAATTAAGCAAAATTAGGCTGAATGATAGGACGTATAGATCTTTAAAGTCTGCGACTGATTTAAGCAAAAAGGTTGACATCCACGTTCTGATCACTCCGGATGGTCCAGTAGTATCTGAGGACTTAGGGAAGGCTAATCTTCTGGCAGACCACTTTTTCAGCGTGCACAAGTATGGACGGAAAATATTTTCCGATCCTTTTGCGATAACCGTCGCAAGTAGAGTCTCCACTTTACACGATAGAACCCCTGTGATGGTTTTTCATAGGACTACTACTGCGTATGGTAACGGCTTGAACAACAGCAACCTGATTAGAGGAAAAGCCTTTGGCAATACTTTAAGCAAAAAATTTCTGATCAAGTACCTCAGAGAACTCGTCGGGATACCTGGGCAATTCTGGCAAATTCTAATGCACCACTGCATAAACTTCCGATACTTTCCGAGAGCATGGAAAACAGCATTAATAGTTCCAATTTTAAAACCGAAATCTGACCCAAGGCAGAGCGGCAACTATAGGCCGATTTCTTTCCTATCTTCCTGTAGCAAGTTATTGGAATTCTTTATTCATTCTAAGATCATAGATAAAATAGTGGGCTGCAATATTTTTCCAGATTGTCGTTTTAAATTTAAAAAAGGACACTCAACCCCGCATGCATTGGTGGTTTTTTCAGACTATGTTTCCAAACAGAACAGAAGATATCCTACAACTGCGGCTAGCCCGGACTTTGACAAGGCTTTCGATACCGCTTGGCAGGATAACATTATCTTTAAGATGGTGGACATGGGCTTCGAAAGAAGTGAGTGTAAAATCGTCTCCAATTTTCTATCTGATAGGACTCTTGGCGTTAGAATAGGCAGAACTCGATCGATTGAAAAATCTGTCAGTGCTTGGGTACCACTATCTTTTGAACCGTTATGGACAAAAGGCCGATTACTACGACCAATATAATAACAAATTTTCATAATTATAAATTAAAGGGTGCACAAATAGTTCATTTAATTTTATGCAAATGACCATACTTTTGATCATTTGTAGATAGACGCTTGAAATTTACAAAGAACCCGCATCGCTAACTCCGCTATAACAACAAGTATAAAGTTTGGATTTGTGTTGCTAAGTCTGTTATAACAACCATTATAAGAATTGGTTTTGGAAATTAAAGGGTGTCCCAATAGTTGATGTAATTTAATGCATGTGACCAAACTTTTAAACCGATATAGACAGTTGAAATTCTTAAGGAACCTATATTGCGAAGCCCGTTGAAATAACAAGTAAACAATTTGAATTTAAAAATTAAAGGGTGTACCAGTAGTTGATGTAATTTGACCTATATAGGTCAATCTTCTGAACTGTTACATACAATTACATAAAAATTAGAAAAATGTCCACTACTTCGTCTAAGAAATATAAATATTTAAAAATATAGGTTAAAGCAAAAATACAACGTAGAAAGCTGTTCCTTACTAAAGAAATATTGCAGAAACATGAAAAAGCTAGGAAAACAAACTGAAAGACTTAAATATTTGTTAACTTGTAGAAAAAAAGGTTTCACTCCAAAGCATTTAATCAACACGACGAAGATCACAAGACAGTTATTTATAACGACAAAAATATTACGAGATTTAGATAGAGTTAAACAAAAATTTCATATGAAATTATTAAATCTAGAGATTAAGGAAACTAATTATAACATAAATGACATCAAAAAGGAGACTAATAAAATAAGGCATCAAATTTCACAAATAATAGACAACGAAGAGTACAAAGACTTTGTAAATATGCAAGAGCGAAGATTTTTTTAAAACAAAACTAATTAACAGACGAACCCATATGTCCAAAATTGAAAATCTAAAGCAGGAAAGATTAAAAGATTAGTTTATAAACAAAACATCTATAACCATCCCAGACGAGTGCAAGTGGCGCCTTTCTTTAGGATCAAAATTTGCTTTGCCAATAAGCAAAAATAATTTTTCAACAATTGCTTTAATAGCAAACTTAGAACAGTGGGTACAATCCCATACCGTTGACAGAAAAAAAAGATATAATTAGGTCAAGAATAGCAAACAGAATTTTAACACATAAAAGGACAATCAAAAATAACAGAAAAGAAAAATTTATGCTAAGCATTTACGAGAATACAAAAAGAATATTGAAAAAACACAAACAAAAATAGTTCTCACAAAGGCAGACAAGGGAAACAAAACAGTTCTATTATACAGAAAAGACTATGAAGCTAGAATGGAAAAAACAACAAAACTACAGAAAACAAACAACACCCTCATAATTGAAAAAAGAATACCTTATTAAATTGGAAAAGATAAAATTAACATCGAATGCAGCAATAGCTCCTAGACTTTATGGACTGCCCAAAAATCACAAGGCTGACACACACCTTTTCGTCCGATATCATCATCGGTAGGAGTACCCTGTTACAGAATGTCGAAATATATAGAAGAAATTTTGAAAAATATTATATCAAAGGAATATAACATTCGAAACTCAATAGAACTTAAGGAAAAACTGTACTTAATAAAACTGGACGAAGATGAAATTTTAATATCATTAGACGTGGTATCATTATTTACTAGTATACCCATACACCTAGCTATAACTAATATTATGAAAAAGTGGGACATACTACAAAATTACACCAAGATATCAAGGACGCAATTTTGGAGGATACTAAAATTTTGCCTGATAGAAAATAATTATTTTATGTACGGTAACACAGTTTACTATCAAATATATGATATGCCAATAGGCAATTCCTTATCACCGACTATAGCAGATATAGTCTTAGACAATCTATTGAAGGAGAGCATTGACGACTTAAAAGAGAAAAACGTTTATATAAAGGTAATTGTAAAATATGTGGACGATTTATTTGCTATGATTAAACATAAGGACGAAGAAATAATACAGACAACATTTAAGAGAGAAGGATAGTTCCATTCCATACCTGGATATGACGATTATAAGAAAGAAAGACAGAATACTTACCGATTGGAATATGAAACCAATAGCCTCAGGACGTTTAATAAACTTTAACTCCACACAATCCATGTATCAGAAAATTAATACCGCGACAAACTTGATAAAAAAAGCATTAAAACTTAATGATAAAGAATTTAAATCACGGAACATTTTTAAACTAAAGGATATATTGACGAAAAATAATTTTCCAACGACGATAATTAACGCACTGATAATAAAGTAACAAACAAAAATAATCTAAGGAAAAAGGAAAGAGATGAACAATGATGTGAACAACACAAAATTTTATAGCCTACCATTTATCCCAAAATTAACTGACAACAGAAAAATAAGAGAGATAATAAAAGAAAAAGAAGTCATACTTACACATAGATCAAACAAAACAGTGCACAGTTTAGTTTACTCAAACAAAAACAAAGCTAGAATGTAGAGAACAAAGTGATGTTGTTTACCAAATTAAATATGATGGAAAACCAAACGAACAGTGTCGAAGAGTTTATATTGGAACAACGAAGAAAAGTTTAGGCTTGAGAATAGGTGAACATAAAGCTGACATTAAATAATTCTTGCGAAAAAAAACCGACTTCAAAACAAATTTCATCTGTCTTCTTATAACAGCTCAAGTGTTTGGCCACATAAATTAGGTTGCAGCAACTATAGGGTCACTCTTTAATTTCCAAATTCAAATTATATACTTGCTGTTGTAGTAGATTTAGCAATCAGGTTCTGTGTATATTTAAACCGTCTGTCTGTAACGGTTCAACAGTTTGCCCATATACATCCGATTATATCAACTATTTAATTTATAATATAAAATTTTTATACTTCTTATTATACCAAAAAAAGTAGTGCTCATTCTGCCTAAATTAAGGTGTTTGTATACAACGGATCAACAAATACGGCCATATAGAGCATATTACATTAATTTTGGGAACACCATTTAATTTCTAAATTTAAATTATAAGCTTCTTGTTATAGCGGACTTAGCAAAACATGTCCCTTCTAAATTTCAGCTGTCTATCTATAACGATTCTAAAGTCCGGCCACATGCATCATATTATATCAACTATTGGGACACCCGTTTATTTCCAAATCGAAAATTATATTTGTTGTTATAGAGGAGTTTGTAATACCGGTTCTTTGTAAATTTCAACCAAATTATGTTAACTATTGGCGCACCCTTTAATTTATAATTTTAAATATTATCAGCTGTTACCACAACGGCCATATCAATCGACTTTGCGACAGATTTACAAGCACTTGTCTATAACGGTTCAAAAGATAGGCCTCTATAAGTAAATCTACAGTAATTATGGGACACCCTTTAATTTCTAAATTCAAATTATTAACTCGTTAATATAGCGGACTTAAAAATACAGGTTCCTTTTAAGTTTCAGTGTTCTGTCTATAACGGTTCAAAAGGACGGCCACACACTTTAAATTACATCAACTATTAGAACACCATTTAAATTCCAAATCCATATTTTATACTTCTTGTTATAGCGGACTAAGCAATACAGGTTCGTTGCAAATTTCAAGCGTTTTACAACTGTTCAAAAGTATGGTTATATACATCAAATTTAATGAACTATTGGCGCACCCTTTAATTTATAATTTGTAATATTAATACTTACTATAATGGCCATAGCTATCGACAATCTGTCCAATTTGCAAGCGTTTGTCTAAAACGGTTCAAAAGATAGGCCCATATAAATAAATCTTCATTAATTATGGGACACCCTTTAATTTCTAAATTCAAATTATAAACTCGTTGATATAGCGGATTTAGCAATACAGGTCCCTTTTAAGTTTCAGCATCCTGTCTATAACCGTTCAAAAGTTTGGTCACAAACACAAAATTACATTAACTATTGGAACACCCTTTAATTTCCAAATCCAAATTATATATTTGTTGTTATAGCAGACTTAGCAATACAGGTTCGTTGTAAATTTCAAGCGTCTGTCTACAAAAGTATGGCCATACACATTAATTTTATGAACTATTGGCGCACCCTTTAATTTAAAATTTGTAATATTAAAACTTGTTACTATACCCGCCATAGCAATCGACTTTATGTCCAATTTGCAAGCGGTTGTCTAAAACGGTTCAAAAGATAGGCTCATATAACTAAATCTTCATCAATTATGGAACACCCATTAATTTCAAAATTCAAATTATAAACTCGTTGATATAGTGGATTTAGCAATACAGGTCCCTTTTAAGTTTCAGCGTTCTGTCTATAACCGTTCAAAAGTTTGGTGACATACACAAAATTACATTAACTATTGGAGCACCCTTTAATTTCCAAATCCAAATTATATATTTGTTGTTATAGCAGACTTAGCAATACAGGTTCGTTGTAAATTTTAAGCGTCTGTCTACAAAAGTATGGCCATACACATTAATTTTATGAACTATTGGCGCACCCTTTAATTTAAAATTTGTAATGTGACGGTGGAAGTCCCGATGGTCGTTTCTACCTACACATCGTAAAATAGTTTACTCTAGCCTAAGTATTAGCTTTAAGATGTTATAAAATGAATTCTGTATTATTTGATTGTTAAGTTCTTATTTTATTTTATAAGCAAAAGGCATTCCTTTCTTTGTTAAACAACGATCTACGCATGCTGGGTTGTTGTTGGGACGATCAAAAGCAAGTATTGCTGCTTTATTGTTTGTTTTTATTTTTACAACAACACCCACGACAACAACCAAGCATGCGTTGGATGATGGTCAACCATTTAGCTTACGTAGTGTAAGCAAATGTATTTTTAGAATTACAAGCAGACACTACCACAATCACAGCCTGCCTGTATGTGTGGCCAGCCGACGGGTATAAAAGGCGAGCAATTTGCCTGTATCGAGGCAGTTGATTGCCGGCTGGCCTTTAGGTAAGACCGGTAGTTTAGTAGTGGATACACGCTAGACTGTTGATCCTACCCAGGCAGTAGAAGGAAGTGGTAGTGACTGCTTACGTTCATTACCAACTCCTCCGAGAGTGATCATTTGCCCGTAGTTAGTCGACTGTCATATTGAGGTTTACATCGGTTGCGGTGCACGCGTCTGTGTATTTCCCAAGTGGTACGAGTAGTGGTTCACACGCTCGTATCCGCTAACCGACAACGGCTGCCGACGGTAAGTGACGCCCACACGCTTGAGCCTAGGTCACTTGCAATTGATTAAGAGTAGTTTTGTTAAAACGTGTAGTAAAATAAAAAAACACGCTATAGTATTTAAAAGAATACCGTGTTTTACTCACGACGACGACGACCCTGGACGCCGCTGAGTTCTGCCCCAGCAACCAGCGGAAACGTGTCGTTACATTGGCGCCTGAGCAGGGACAAATCTAATTTGTCCACCGACGAAGACAGCACGTCACACCCGTGACTGCGACGAAGCAAGCAGAGAGAAGCCTGCCTACCAGCAACCATCCGCTCAGCAGTAAACCGGACTGTCCAATAGTCAGCTGTCGCACCGAAGACAGCACGTCACACCCGTGACTGCGACGAAGCCAGCAGCGAAAAGTCTGCCCACCAGCAATCATCCCCGCAGCGGCAAACCGGACTGCCCAATAGTCAGCTGCCGCACCGAAGACAGCGCGCTACCGGCCGACAGCATCAGAAGGCCGCCAAGATGCTCAGAAATACCTGGGTATATTCATTAAAGAAGGAAGAGCTCGTTACCTACCTTGCCGCCTTCGAACAAACTACGAATGGCACCGTCGACGAGTTACGAAAGAGGTTCGCCAAGTTCATCACGGCAGATCATCCACAGGCACAACAGCAGCGACTTTTAGAACTGCAAGCCGACCATGAGAAGCTGTTCACCACTGGCGCAGCCTATATTCACCTACAGCTGCCACTGCCAACTACGACGGACGACGCAGCCTCACCAAAGAAAATTGAAGGTTCGCTGCCACACAAAACTGCCGCCGGCACAGAGCGTCCGCCGCACGACGTCCGTATGCACCACCTGGATACCATCCGGGATTGGGGCCTTAAATACGATGGCGGCAAGGACCTCCTTGATTTCCTGGAGAGATTAGAGGAACTGGCTGAACTGTACGACGTGGACTTGAGGGAAGTGCTACGCGGAATGCCGGAGTTATTGCGCGACAAGGCTCTGTGTTGGTACCGCAATAACGCCCGATCATGGAGCCAGTGGTCAGAGTTTAAAAATGACTTGGCTACTTTTTTTCTACCGCCGCGGTACTTCGAAGAGTTGGACGACGAGGTCCGCAAACGAGTGCAGCGACCGCGGGAACCTTTCCGAGATTACGTGTTGACCATCCAAGGCTTAATGAGACACACCGATATGAGCCCCGCACAGAAATTAGAGCGGATTTTTCGAAACGCCCATCCCGACTATCAATGGTATATTCGGCGGCGAGATTTTTCAACGCTCGACGACCTCGTGAAGTTAGCCATGGAGCTCGAATGCATCCCCTACAATAGCCATTCCACGCACATAACGCGTGGCGAACATTACCGGACAATAAGGGACGGTACTCACAGTGGGGAAAGGCAGAAGTCAGGAGGCCAGGACAGCGGGGTAAATCCTACCAGCCTCTCATGGGGCGATGATAAACTTCAAGCAAAATCGCCCCCAGAAGACATTCCGATCACCGCGATCATCGAATCCAGGGCAGAGGAGCGTTGCCCCTGGATGAAGAAAATGAAGCAAGAAGTACACGACCATCCCGATAGAGTTGCCGATTACACCATAATGAATCAGCAACTATATCGCCATATCACCAGGGGGACTGGCGATAAAGATGATACGCCATGGAAACTGTGTGCGGCCACTCCGTTGAGAGTCCAGCTGATCCAGGAAAACCATGACCAGGCGGCCGGCGGCCACCTCGGCGTGCGCAAGACTATTAACCAGATCGCTCAGCGGTATTACTGGCCCGCCATGGCACGGAACATAAGCCGGTACGTACGACGATGTGAGGCCTGTCAGAAGTATAGAATTGACCAGCAAGCTCCCGCCTGTATGATGCTGACTCGCCAACCAGACGAACCATGGTCCGTAGTCTGTGCCGATTTCATGGGTCCATTACCACGAACCAAGCACGGCAATATGACGTTGTTAGTGCTGTTCGATAGCTTCTCGAGATGGTGTGAACTCGTGCCGTTACGAAACGCCACTGCCGAAGGCGCCGTAAAAGCATTGCGCGAGCGGATCATTGCACATTATGGAGTCCCGAAGATGGTCCTCACAGACAACGGTGCTCAGTTCACAGGCCATATTTTTTGTCGATATCTTAGGAAAATGGGAATTAAACAACAATTCACCGCACCCTATACCCCCCAGGAAAACCCAGTGGAAAGAGCCAACCGAACTATCAAGGCAATGCTAGGTCAGTTGGCCAGGCAACACAACACATGGGACGAAATGTTACCGGAAATAATGCTGGCTATCAATACTGCCACATCCGAGTCCGTCAGCTTCATCATCAGACTCATCATCTCCATCGTCAGCATCAGCGTCATCGTTGGCACCGATAGCTGACTCAATGCAAATACCAACAACAGTCACGTCGATCACGACACCCTCACGCATCACCACAAGCCCGGCCATTGCAACACCCGCCTCAGCACCTTCGGTCAACGTTCTCCTACCTAAGCCCGCCGTGAATAGGACAACCTCCCCACGCGGTACTTTCCACATCATCCCCGAGCACCAAGCCCCACAGATATTGCGAGCGGCAATAGCCGCCAGAAAGGCAAAGGGCATTCCATGGGCACGTTTCTGAATCCGGGCTGGGAAACAACGCTACCGGGTCACCTGGTCGAAAAGCACGCCGACGGTTATCCGCTTGCTGCCGCCTACCACAGCACCCGGGGAGAGGGAAGGTAGTGTGACGGTGGAAGTCCCGATGGTCGTTTCTACCTACACATCGTAAAATAGTTTACTCTAGCCTAAGTATTAGCTTTAAGATCTTATAAAATGAATTCTGTATTATTTGATTGTTAAGTTCTTATTTTATTTTATAAGCAAAAGGCATTCCTTTCTTTGTTAAACAACGATCTACTCATGCTGGGTTGTTGTTGGGACGATCAAAAGCAAGTATTGCTGCTTTATTGTTTGTTTTTATTTTTACAACAACACCCACGACAACAACCAAGCATGCGTTGGTTGATGGTCAACCATTTAGCTTACGTAGTGTAAGCAAATGTATTTTTAGAATTACAAGCAGACACTACCACAATCACAGCCTGCCTGTATGTGTGGCCAGCCGACGGGTATAAAAGGCGAGCAATTTGCCTGTATCGAGGCAGTTGATTGCCGGCTGGCCTTGAGGTAAGACCGGTAGTTTAGTAGTGGATACACGCTAGACTGTTGATCCTACCCAGGCAGAAGAAGGAAGTGGTAGTGACTGCTTACGTTCATTACCAACTCCTCCGAGAGTGATCATTTGCCCGTAGTTAGTCGACTGTCATATTGGGGTTTACATCGGTTGCGGTGCACGCGCCTGTGTATTTCCCAAGTGGTACGAGTAGTGGTTCACACGCTCGTATCCGCTAACCGACAACGGCTGCCGACGGTAAGTGACGCCCACACGCTTGAGCCTAGGTCACTTGCAATTGATTAAGTAGTAGTTTTGTTAAAACGTGTAGTAAAATAAAAAAACACGCTATCGTATTTAAAAGAATACCGTGTTTTACTCACGACGACGACGACCCTGGACGCCGCTGAGTTCTGCCCCAGCAACTTGCGGAAACGTGTCATTACAGTAATATTAATACTTGTTACTATAACGGCCATGGCAATCGACTTTATGTCCAATTTGCAAGCGCTTGTCTAAAACGGTTCAAAAGATAGGCTCATATAACTAAATCTTCATCAATTATGGGACACCCTTTAATTTCAAAATTCAAATTATAAATTAATTGATATAGCGGACTTAGAAATACAGGTCCCTTTTAAGTTTCAGCGTTCTGTCTATGACGGTTCAAAAGGACGGCCACAAACTTGAAATTACATCAACTATTGGAATCCCCTTTAACTTCCAAATCCAAATTTTATACTTGTTATTTTAGCGGACTTAACAATACAGGTTCGTTGTATTTTTTAAGCCTCTGTCTACAAAAGTTCAAAAGTATGGCCATACACATCAAGTTTAATGAACTATTGGCGCACCCTTTAATTTATAATTTGTAATATTAATATTTGTTACTATTACGCCCATAGTAATTGACATTCTGTCCAATTTGCAAGCGTTTGTCTATAACGGTTCCAAAGATAGGCCCATATAAGTAAATTTACATCAATTATGGGTGCACCTTTTAATTTTTAGATTTATTTTTATATAACTTTTTGTTATTGGGGGCTATAGTAAGACGCAGTCATTTTAAATTTTACAGAATCGACCTCTACAGTTCATAATACACGTAAAAAATATATATGTTGTATGGGGACACCCTTTAATTTTTAAGATTATGAACTGTTTTTAAAACGGGACCAATCTGTAAGCATAGTCTATCATATTACCATAAATTTTCAAAATCGGATCAGAAATGACTGAGTTCTGCAGGCACAAATATAAAAAAAGCAACATTCAGCCGAAAATCATATTTTATGCGAGTTGAGTTCAGAAGTCTAAAATTACGGCATTTCGGTGAACATTTAATGAGGAAAATGGAAAAGATTTAGCTAAATTTCTATAAATACCCTTTAATTTTTTAATTGTTCTTAGCACTCGCTACTGTGGCCTTTATAATGCTGCATTAGCTACAAAAAAGTTTGTCTCTTACGGTTTCCATATACAGCTAAATAACAATATTTTATAGTCAAAATTGCAGTGCCATTTCGCGTAGCCTGTAATAATAATAATGTTATGTATTAGCTGTTGTAGCGGGAAAAGTTTTAATTTACTATGCAATCAAACGTGTACACGTCATATAGAGTATCAGATTTTCCATATGTAAATCAATACACACCGTGTAAACCTCATGAAATATAACATATGTTATTTTCCTACGAGTATGTGTTAGTTTTTTATTTAGAGCACGCACCAATTTGATATGTAAAACTATGTGACAACAGATGATTTCAGTGATGCTAACTTCCACTTTTAAAATTACCGACCAAAATATTTTTACGATAAAAGTTAGATTTCTGAAAATAAAATAATATATTTTTAGGGAATATATATAATATTTGGGCATTTCCATAAACATGTTAATCACGACAGAGAAAACAGAAAGCCTTAATATGTTTGGAAAAACTAATTATTAATATTTTTGTTTCCTGTTTCCTGAAGATTTCTCCAAACGGTGGGTCGAAATATTGGAAAAATAATTACCAATATTTTTATTTTAAACACTGATCTAGTGCTTAAAATATAAGAAAAAATTTAGTATTTGGAGATTATTACCGCTTCTTGCATTTTTACAATTAAATTCAGCACAAATTATTTTATGGTAAAAAATGAATAGAAATTTAACTTATTGCCTTATTACCATCCTACAATTCATATTTTTTTCTTAGTGGAAATAAATGTACTCAAAAAGTCATGTCCACTTTTTTTTTACAACGAGTATTTGAAAATTAATTTAAATATTCCTATGTAGATATGTACATAAAAGAAAAAAAGGAAATAGCAGAAATAATTATTTTTTATGAGTTTGAATTGAGTATGAGCTTAAATTTTTCCAGGGTGCTAGTGTTTTTTTTTTAAGGTAAAGGCGTGTGTGCCTCGTCCAGGTAGCGAAAATTAGAAAAATACGGCAAAAACGAATTTGTAACAACAATTTTTTATTCAATGTATATTTTTAAAATGTTTGTCTCTTTTACAACTTTAATTAACACTTGCATTCATATTAAAATTTTGCGTGTACAATAAGCAAGACTTGTATATTAAGTATTTTATTAGAGCAACTGACAACTTCAAATGTAAAAACAAATGTAAAAACCTTAATTTTAAGTTTGTAGCCACGCCAAGTACCTGAATTGAACGTGCAGTTTTGAGCCTGTGACGTGTTCTTATAAGCATTTTAGTTTTCTTTTCAACAACTAGAGGTTATGTCATATGTACGTAACATATGCAAGTTTGAACATGATAACTATAAACCATATGTTAAACAATGATTTGGTCATCCATATGACTTGTACACGCCGTCTAAAAGCAGTTGTACCAGTGGCTGCACCCAAATCTCTCTCTCTCGTATATCTACACCCTACATGTGTGGAGTGGTTTCAATCAAACAACACGGGAGTGTTCTCCTAATACTCGCGTATCCAACAAAACATTAAACAAGTAAGAATTCTATATTTGGCTATCCTGAGTCTACCCTTCATCGTATATGTTTGTATGTATAACCACATGTACAGGTTTCACATTGAATCGGCATGAGGAATTCTTTCCTACCATAAAGTTTTTCTGTTCAAAAATTCTAATCATTGCTTAGGGTTGCTGTAGCAGGTAAAAGCTATTAAGTTTTCTTACCTTTTTCAATAATTTTTAACCGACTTAAAAAAAGGATATTATTAATTCGACTGAATTGGCTTTTTCATATTTGTGCCTGCATTACTCAGTTATTTCTGAGCCAATTTAAATTTTTTTTCTTTATTTGAAAGGTTATGCTTACGATTAGTCCCGTTTTAAAAACAGTTCATAACATTAAAGGGTGTCCCATACAACATACATGTTTTTATGTGTATTTTGAACCGCAAAGGACATCACACTTAAATTAAAAATAAACTGAGTATCACTATATGGACCTAAGTTATGATCCGCTATAGATAATCGGTTGAAAATTAGATAAAATGCGATTATTATAACCATTATAATAATAAGTATAAATTTTCAAATTTAAAAATTAATGGATGCCCAAATAGTTCACTTTATTTGGTGTTTATGTCCATCTTTTTGAACAGAGAAATTTTAATATAGAAACGTTGCCTGAATATCACTGGAGGATTCGGGGTGATTATCAAACAGGAGGAAGTGAAGTCAATACAATAGGAAGTACTACGCCAGATTATCTTGATGAATATTTTCGACAAATTACGGAAAATTTCATTCAAGTCGCCATTAATTTTTTAGATTTAATAGTTCCTCGTTACCCTATTTCGAGAAGAAGACGAGGAATGGAAAAGTACTGACATTTTTAGTAGACACTGAAAGTAACAGAACTAAATTATACCCAATTTAGTAAGGAACTCTGTACGTAATGAGATAATATATGGAGCAAAATCACACAATTTTAAACCTTTTCAAAATTGATGACGTCCTGATAAAAATTTTTCTCTTGCCTGGGTTTTTCTCGTTTTATGGAATTTTAGGAAACGATAGCCAAAAGGAAGTTTCTGCTATCATTTATACTGCTAAAGATTACCTCACGGTTAGAGGATGAAAGATAATTCATATTAAGTAACGATAAATAATATCGAATTAAAGGCTGAACACCTGTTTAAATATCAAAGAGAAAATATAGTGAAAAAACATCATTGTCTTTTTGCGAATCCGGACGAAAAATTTACATATACCACTATGGTAACAAGAGAGTTACACGTGGAAAACACTTTACCGATATACACCAGAAGCCATCATTATCCAATTGTCCTGAAAGATGTTGTAGAGAAGGAAGTAAACCGTCTCCTATGTGACGGTATCATAAGGCCATCCAGATCATCTTATAATTCACCTATATGGCTGGTACCGAAAAAAGAAGACTTTTCTAGACAGAAGAAATATAGACAGGTAGTTGATTTTAGACGGCTGAATGCTATAACTGTGATAGGTATCCTATACCAGAGATTAGTGATGTTCTATCCAATCTAGGTGGAAATCAGTATTATACAGTGTTGGTTCTCAAGAGTGGATTCCACACAGTCCCCTTAGAGGTAAATAATGGAAAGTAAGAGTAGACTAGAATACCGTTCGGTTTAAAGAATACTCCATCGACATTTCAAAGGGCACTAGATGATGTCTTAAGGGAATTCATCGGGAATATCTGTTTGTTACTTGTATGTTGACGATATTATCCTTTTTAGCAAAGATGAGGAGTCTCATTTAGATTATATTGAAAGATATTTAAAAGTCTGGAATTGGCAAATATGAAAATCCAACTGAATAAATGTGAGTTTTCCAAATAGAAAACAGAATTCCTAAGGAAAGGAAGGCCACACGACTAATCCGAAAAAAGTTGATTCGATATTAAAATTCTCTTATCCTAAAACTCTAAAGAAACTTCGATCGTTTTTCGAACTTTCAGGATATTATAGGAGATTTATTTCAGGCTATGCTGACATAGCTTAACCATTGACAACCCTGCTAAGGGGAAAAGAACGTCGAGTTTTAAAATCAGCTTCGTACCAAACGGAAATAGAATTGGGTGAATTGCTAAAAATGCGACTTACTTAAAAACGCATTAGTTTCACGTGAAGTTTTACTGGTGTATCCTAATTTTGATAAGGATTTTCAAGCAACTACCTATGCATCCAACATTGCAATTGGAGCTGTTCTAAGCCAGGACGAAAGACCAATTACTTTTATATTAAGAACTATGAATAAAACAGAACAGAACTATGCCATCAACGAAAAAGAAATGTTGGCAATTATATGGGCACTGAGTTCGTTGAGAAATTATTTATGTGGTTCGAAAAAGGTGATAATGATAGTGCACACAAGCTTCTAACATATGCCCTCATCGGCAATAATAGTAATTCAAAAATGAAAAGATGGAAGTGCATCTTAGAAGAATATAACTAACTTTATCTAGAGTTCCCACAGAATCGAACTCGATAAATATCCAAATTAATTTTTTGACTTCAACTCAACACAGCGTGGAAAGTTTATTAGAAAATCTAATAGTTAGTATTAAGGCTCCAATAAACGTTTTCAAAAATCAATTGCTTCTGAGTAACGATAGTACATCTTCTACCGACAGTACCAATTTAAAATTGAATTTCCAGGAATACACCGTCATTTATTTAGCAAACCCCAGTATAACGAATAAAATCGTCTAGATATTTTAGAAAAGTATCTAAATCCGTCTGTCATTAATAGAATAAAGGTTACGGAATGGATAATGGTCAAAATTCAAATATTATGCCTTAATTACTTTTCAAACTACAAATGTCGTTTACACAACTAGTGGTCGAGGACAAAACATCCGAAAATAACAAAGAACCTATAATAATAGAAACCCATAACAGAGCACATCGGAACGACAAGGAAAATAAAATATAAATGTTGTAAAAGTGCTACTTCCCGGGTATGTCAAGTTAAATAATGCAAACTATGAAAATATGCAACACTTGCAAGAAAGGAAAATACAAAAGACATTTAAATAATCTGCAACCCAGGAAACTCCAATAGCAACGTGGAAAATTTTCTAAACATGCGAAAGTGATACTAGAGGGAATTATTAGAAAGATCCGTAAATGAATATAATTACAATTTTCATTCAACGACTGGTAAAAAGCCAGTGGATCTGTTTTTTGGATGTACGGTGGGTTTCTCTCCTCAGGATTACGATAAAACGAGATTGTCTAACATTGAAAGACTCAAGCGACAACAAGAAGAGGATTTGGTTTACTATAATAAAAAACGGAAAGCGATTAAATATTAGATGCCAGGCCAAGTGATAGATGCAAAGGTGAACAAAATAATTTTATTTTCTAATTTTTTATTTAAGCACTAGGTCAGTTTAGAAATAATATAATTTTAATTTATATTTTCAATATTTCACCACATCGTTGGGTGGCATCATCAGGAAACAGGAAACAAAAAATATTAAAAATTAATTTTTTTGAAAAACAAAATTAAAATGAAATTATTTTTTTAAACAAACATGAAAATTCAAAAACCAAACGACAAAAAATTCAAATAATTAAACATATACATTCTCATAAATTTAAAACTAAAAAAACATTCAAGTCATATAACTCAAAAGTTTTAAACATTTTCATTCTCATAAATTAATGAAATTTTACTTTATTTTTGGCTTTTTGGTTCTTTTTAATTAATTTTGTAAACATTTTTAGAAAGAAAAATTATTTACAAATGTATGCGGACGTTTTCCAAAGAAAACAAGAAAAATTAGACGCTAGTAGAATGAAATGCAGCATTTTTTGGACCGCCACATCCTTCATCAGCATTCTTTGCATCTATCTATCTTATGTTATGTACATCGTAAACATCATCTATTTCACCAACTAATCTTAATGTTAATTTAGTGAGACGAAGTTTACACACAACTTAAAGCTTTTTGCTTTGTCGTTCTCTGTGTAACTCGTCTTGTACATTTTTTGTTGTTGTTCATTCTCATAAAAATTTAAAAAAGATTCAAAATATTGGTTACAAGGTTGAGTAACTGCTTTAAAGTGGAAATTGTCAAGCAAAATCGTGGTACAACTACTCTTCTAATACTAGGCTGATAACCATTCAGAACAGCATGGCAAGAAAGCAAAATGGTGCATTTAAAGCCATACATTCGATCTTGAACCGTATCAAACCTTGAACGAACACCTCAGATCCATTATTGATGCAAATATTACATACAGCCATCTGCTTCATTGGTTTTTAACACAAAGGGTCATTGATATAAAAGGCCTTCTTAAACGCCTAAGTCCGTGCATAACAAGGAGATCAATAGACTTTATCGGCAGTGTCTGGAAATGGATTGCTAGAACTTCGGAAAGTCATGACTTTGAAATTTTGAACCAGAAGAGAGGATACGTGAAATTTCAAACACTACTATTAAAATATTAAAAGTAAAAAGTTGAATTTTTTCATTGAAAGTTTTTTTTTTAATAAATTTATAAATATATCATAAAATTCAAATGTATACAACAAAACTAAGAAGCAAAAATAAGAAAAAAATAAACCAACAACAACTAAATATGGAAAATAAGTTAAATATTACTCTTACGCCAAAACGATTAAGTGAAGTTATTCAGACTTCTTTAAATGTAGATACTCCAACAACAACTCGATGTACAGATTCTGAGTCTCTTGATCTAGCAAAGTTTAAGTTTTTAGAAGTGATGGATGAAAGGTTTGAAAAGTTAACTGAACAATTACAAACATACATGCAGACAACGTTTCTTGAGTATGAAGATCGACTCTTATATGTGCTTCTAAAAAAATAAACAGTACGAGTCGTACAAAACTATATCATAATTTAATGAAAATAAAAATAAAATACAAAATACATTTGTAAATATATATATATACATGATTTTGTAGTCATTAACATTTGTAAACAAGATTCTGGGAAAAAAAAGGCTTTGAAAAAATATAAGCAGTCGTTTTTCTTTTCTAATTTATTAAGCACTAGGTCAGTTTTATAAATAATAAAAATTTTTATTTATATTTTCAATATTTCGCCACACCTTTGGGTGGCATCATCAGGAAACAGGAAACAAAAAATTAGATTTTCTTTTTTTTTTAAATAACAAAATTAAAATCAAATTATTTTTTCAAACAAAAACAGAAAAATCAAAAACCAAACGACAAAAAACTCAAATATTTAAAATTTACATTCTTATAAATTTAAAACTCAAAAAACATTCAAGTAAAATAACTCAAAAATTTTAAACATTTACATTCTTATAAAAATTTAAAAAACAGAAAACATTTAAATTATTTAAAAATTTTAAAAAAACTTAATTCAAATACATTAACATAAACTTTCACGATAGAAATGTTATAAGCAATCATATACTCTCAAACGTTAATTATTTTTTATGGACTAAATGTCTATAACATTGCGCAACATTATCAGTATCAGCCTTAAAGTTTATTCTTTTTGTTGCTGGTATTTTAATTATTTGTAACATCTCTAACATATACCGACGCTTATAATTATTTTCTATATTTAAAACAGATGCATCTTCAAAGTTAGGATTATGATTAAATCTGGCACAATGGGAAGATAATGCAGTTTTTTGTGAATTATTAACGTCCCTGTATCTTTGATCAGACTTATGTCCAGCTATTCTAGTTTTTAGTTTATTTTTTGTCGTACCTACATATTCCTTATTACAATTCTCACTATCATTACCATTACAAGGTATTTTGTAAACTACATTTGACATGTCCCATTTTTTAATCTTATCTTTTGTTTTACTAAATAATCTATTTAAAGTATTATAAATTTTGTATGCCATTTTATATTTATCCCCATCAAAAATTTTTGATTTTTCAATCCTTTCTGCTATTTCTGGTACATAAATTAAAGACTTATAAACTTTAGTTTCTGTTTAAAATTTTAGAGTTATTTTACTTGAATGTTTTTTGAGTTTTAAATTTATAAGAATGTAAATTTTAAATATTTGAGTTTTTTGTCGTTTGGTTTTTGATATTTCTGTTTTTGTTTGAAAAAATAATTTGATTTTAATTTTGTTATTTAAAAAAAAAGAAAATCTAATTTTTTGTTTCCTGTTTCCTGATGATGCCACCCAAAGGTGTGGCGAAATATTGAAAATATAAATAAAAATTTTTATTATTTATAAAACTGACCTAGTGCTTAATAAATTAGAAAAGAAAAACTATTTAAAAAGGTCAAAAAAACATTTATATATAAGCAGTCGTGTTTTAATAAACAGTTTATTATTTTATAGTCTCATGTTGAAAATATATTTCGGAACTCAAGTTTTCATCTTATGCCCACTTTAGAGTTTAACTGAGCACATACAGTACTGTAACCTAAAAAGCAGAATTCGCATGAGCTAAACAGAAACATAAAAACCAGCGCAAGTGCAATGTTTTCTATTACACACTCATTCGCATGGATGTGAAATCAATCGATCAGATATAGTGTCGAAAGATGTGCTATTGGAAATCAGCATGGTCGGTCCACGACCTTTGAGGCAGCAGGCAAAACACCGCGCCTACCTCTAATTTTGTCATGTCGTTTAATAATAAAGTAACTCCAAATCAGAAAAATAAATATATGGGGCGATAGAGAATTAAAAATAAGAAAAAAAAAACTTCACATGAAAAATTAGGCTCGCCCATATATTCTGAGTTACGGGCTTTTGAAATTTTAAAAAATATCAATATGGGTAGCACTTACTCGTAAAAGGTTTTGATGAGATCTTTAAGGAAATACCAAAAAATTTTAAAAATTCTTAACCCATTAAGAGCTGATAAAATTTTTATGTACAAAAATGGAGAAAATGTTATAAAAACTCTATTCACATAATGAATCTGCGCAAAATTACTATCGCATGTTGAAAAGCACACATGTTGATAAGCCTTCATATTTGATGGGTGGCCATTCTAAGCTCAGTTTTAAGCTAAACTTTGAATTAGCCGCTAAAATACTATGAATGGTCTTTCGCAAAAAGTTTGTATAAACAAAAAATTCGTAATTTTGTAGCGAATAAAGATTATTCCGAAAACCGTTATAGTTACTTCCTATTGATGTACTTATACAGCTTAACATCGCATGATAATTTCAATTGCCTATGTTTACAAGTAAAAGGCTTTTTGTGTAAGGCAGCTGTTAATTTGTAACACGATGGTGTTTTTGGTAGATATCAAAAAACTGCATAGCTTTCAACATTTTATTGCTTTTAGTTTTTGCGGTTATAGTGGTCAAGCAGCTACGTTTTATTTGATGTAACATACAGTACTGTACTAATTTTTGCTTCTGAGAAATACTTTATACAATTTCAATTTTAAAGACAAGAAAAAATAATTTAATAATTTATTTCTATTTCTAATTTGCTTGCCTAAAAGTGCATTTTCCGTAGTTTTTTTTTTATAATTTATAAGCTGCTTTGACCATAGATGGTCCAACCGAATCAAGTACTTTGGGCAGTCGCAAACCCGGTACGGGAAAATAATCCCTCACACAAAACTTTCGGATAAATCGACTCCTCTTACTATGGCTATGTAGGTGGCTTCGTGAAATCTTGAATCAGAGAGTGTCAAATCGCGAAAATTCTTTTTGTACGGTTCTGGAAGAGACTGTGTCGGAGTTTTAAGCATAATGCGATTGTCAACCCTAATTGTGCCTGGATTTCAGCGCCATTGGACAAGACAAATAGTATCGGCATGTAGAGTGTAGGAGGTTAGGTCTAGTTTATCGACCAGCTTTTTCGAAACGCGACTTACTGGTGATCTGGAATCTAACAACCAGCGAGCATGAGGTTTAGTCGACCCTACTTTGACTAGGACTGTGGAAAGAAGGATCAGAGAATTTTGGCGCAGAATCGCAGACAGTGATTTGGATTTCAATTTAACCAGAGCTGAAGTATTTCCCTTTAGTTTTTGTACAGTTGAATTCTGTTTTTTAGTTGAAGTCGATGGTTTGGGACTTGGCGATCGTGAACGAGATCGAGATGGAGAAGACAATAGGTCGTTTAACATTCTAGGGTTGACCTGGAGTAACGTGTAGTGGAATCTATGGTAATGTTTACAACCGTGTTTATAAAAGTGCCTTGGGAATGGTCATGCGCCAGGCAGTTATGGCAATATTTGTTTGCACGCACTACACGAAAGCGCTCGGAAATGTTCATCGCAAAAAACTTCTTGCAGGTATGAAGCGGATGAGGGCGATTGCAAATTCGGCAGGGATATGCGTTGTAATTTTTAGGAGTTTCTTTCGACGCTGACTTTGATTTGGTAGAAATTTTAGGCATGATGATCTGGAAATAAAAAAGTAGTATTTTTGTTCAAATAAATATTTAACCTTAACTAGAATTACGCGGGAAGCAAAATAAGTCTAACGATTGGTTGTGTAATCAACCCCCGTTGAGTCAAGATATCAGCAACGAGGATGCGATTATCTCAACCAGAATAAGTTTTAGTAACTCGTCTGAGGCGCCAAGAATTTGGTGGGAGGTTTTCATCTTTAATCACTACCATTGCGCCCACTTGTACGTTAAGTTCAGGTCTCTGCCATTTGTTTCGCATATTCAACTCCTTTAAATATTCATTTTTCCACCGTAAGCAAAAGGTTTGATGAATTAGCTTGCCACCGGTTAATTAGCGAAATTGATGCGTCACTCACCTGCGAATCGATAAGTGTCAGAATAGGACTTCTGATAAAAAGTGTCCTGGGGTCAGTGCGCACAGGTCAGCCGTGTCAGTTGAAACAGATGAGATCGGTCTGGAATTCAAACACGATTCAATTTGGCCAATAGAGTCGACAGTTCTTCGAACGTATATTTGTTACACCCTGCAACCTTGCGGAAAGAGGTTTTAAAACTTTTTACTCCAGCTTCTTAAAGTCCACCCATGTGTGGATCACCTACTGGAATGAAGTGCTACAGAATATTCTGGTGAGCATAATTAGTCAGGATACATTGACGGAAAAGTCGGATAAAATCACGCGCTATAACCTTAGAAGCACCAACAAATGTGGTGCCGTTATCGGAGTGGAAATGTAGTGGACAACCTCGACGAGATACAAATTTGCTAAAAGCACCCAGAAACGTCTGAGAAGATATGTCAAACGTGGCTTCTAAATATATTTAACTTAAAAACTGTTTTACATTTTACATTTATATACATCTACACATACAACACAGTGATCAGTGATCAATAACTACTCTCTACATAACAAAACCAGAATTATAAACAATCAATAACTAATATGTTTACACGAAGTGAATCGTCGGCCAGAAAATTGAGAGAGTCAAGGCAAGAATCGCCTTTTGAAAAATGCCCTAAACTCCCGCGCTTATCAACAGATGACAAAACTTTTATTAGGGATCTTATAAAAGAAAGCGAATTGTTTACCTCTCAGGTCATAAAGAGTTCTATAAAAGAAAGTGAAGAGAAACATTTTGATTTTATCAACAGATCAATAAAAGAGAGTGAAATTAGAATTCTCTCTGTAATAGAGGAGAAAATAAATAAAATTCAAATTGATGTAAATAAAATAACTGAAAGAGTTAATAACTTAGAAATAATGAGCTCAGATTCTTCAGAAGTTACTCAGTTAAAAGACGAAATTGGGCAACTAAGAAGAATAATATTAAAAAACGAAAACTCCGTTGTTGCTGGTAGTATTCGAATTAATGGTGTACCTTATTATGAAAATGAAAATTTGAATAACATTATTAATAATATCTGTGACTCTTTGAAAATTTCTACCCCACAAATCGAAAATATTTACAGATTGAAAAAAAATATATAAAAACAATAAACCGTATACGCCAAAGGGTGAGGTTATAGTAGCCAAATTTAAATCTCCATTTGAAAAAAACTTTCTTTTAAAGACAATATCTAAATACCGCCGTGAAAACAAAGCAACGTTATGCTTACGAAATGCAGGTTTTGAAAGCAGTGAACCCATTTATGTGTGCGAAAACTTAACTCCTCATAATCATCAAATATTTAAAGCTGCACTTAATATGAAGAGAGATAAAAAGATAAAATCTGCTTTTACATTGCGAGCTCTCGTTTACATAAAAACGTTTGAGTCAGATGAACCATGTTTAATACAATTTCTTGAGGAGCTCAAACAATTTTTTCGTGAATAAATTTATGTATTGTTTTGTTGACACTCTTAATTTTAAACTAATATTATATTTTTATTTCTACTTAAAATTTTATATAATCTTTTCATTGTTCACATTTTATGTATGGTCTATGCAACTAATATGTTATATTTATTATTTAAATTCTTATTTAATTGCGTTGCGGTAAAATATCAGGTTGACAAATATTATGTATGAGCAACTTGGTTCTAGAGATAGTAACTTTAGTATGATTCGTATCTTAGCTAAACAAAAACAAGGCTTTAGTATTTGCCATATCAATGCCCAAAGTTTATGTAATAAATTGGATGAATTTCTTTTCTTATTCGAGAACTCAGGAGTTGATGCAATATGTGTTTCTGAAACTTGGTTTAAAAGTGAGATATGTGATAGCATATATAGTTTGAATGGGTACCGTGTTTTTCGATCCGATAGATACAAGCATGCTGGTGGTGTAGCAATATACATACGGGAGAACATTTCTTGTTTCTTTCTTAATTGTAGTTATAATGAAGCTAATGATATTGAATATTTATTTGTTGACTTGAACTGTAATGGAAACACAATGTTACTTGGATGTGTGTATAGACCGCATAAAACTATAAAATTCGATAAACTAATAGCTCAATTAGAGCTTTTATCTGTGTCCTATTCAAAAGTAGTTATTGCTGGCGATTTAAATTTAAATTTGCTAGCAGATACCACTCTTATAACTATTTTGTCATCATTTAATTTATTTCCTATAAATAACTCTAGACCAACACACTTTACCCATATGAATTGTACTTTGCTTGATATATTTTTTGTCAGTAATTGTAAAGAAGTTTTACTTTATGATCAACTTTCAGCTCCTGCCTTTTCGAAACATGATATTATTTTTACAATATATGATTTTGCAACTAAAAATTTTGCTCAACAGTTTACTTATCGTGACTTTAACAATCTTAATAATTTTGCATTAGAATCTGATCTTTGTAATGTATTATGGGATCAAACTTATTACTTACCGTCGGCTAATGAGCAAGTAACATTCCTCAATGGTCTTATTCTTCAGCTTTATAACAAACATGTTCCAATTAGAACTAAAGTTATAAAAACCAGATCCCGACCATGGTTTTCTGACGAAATTAAGTTATTAATACAGAGTCGTGATAGTAAATACCAATTATGGAAACGATACAAGACACCTGAGTATCATGATGAGTATCGTTGGGCTAGGAAGGCTGTAGTTTCAAAAATTAAACACAAAAAATGCGTATATTATTCAAATAAATTTAACAATGCAGTGGGCACCAATAAGACATGGAAACATATACGTGATATTGGTGTTGGTAAGACAACAAGCCGTGCTTCTGATGTTGATGTTAATAAGTTAAATGAAACTTTTGTTAATGTACCAATGCCGACAGCGAACGCCGATTTTTATGCTCGTATCCCTTCTTACGATTCCTCGTTTGAAAAATTTTGTTTCAAATGCCTTACATTGGTAGAAGTTGTAAATGCATTTCATAAAGTTAAGTCTAATGCTGTAGGCTTGGATGATATTAATCCAAAATTCATAAAATTAATCCTACCCTGGATAATACGCCCTATTGTGCATTTAAACAACACTATTATTACTACGAGCTCATACCCGATGGTTTGGAAGTATGCCAAAGTCATCCCAGTCCCAAAAACAGACAGCGAATATCGTCCAATTTCAATATTACCATACTTATCTAAAGTTTTTGAACATATTCTGCATAAACAAATATTTGAGTACGTTGATACAAAAAATTTACTAACTGAGCGCCAATCAGGCTTTAGACCTCAGCATAGCTGTGTGACAGCCCTAACTGATGTTGTTGAGGAGATTAGAGGTAATTTAGATTTAGGAAATATATCCTTTTTAGTATTACTTGATCACTCAAAAGCTTTTGATACTGTGGACCACTCAATTCTGTGTCTAAAACTATCAAAAATGTTCAATTTTTCTACTTCAGCTGTAGAATTGATTTCATCATATCTAAAGGAAAGGCTGCAATATGTATTAAATAATGGACTTGTTTCATATCCTATAAGGACAGTGAGAGGTGTTCCGCAAGGCTCCATACTTGGACCTTTATTGTTCTCACTGTATGCAAATGATATACCACAACAACTCAAACATTCCTGTGTACAAATGTATGCTGATGATATACAAATTTATCTCACAAGTTCTAGGGGATCCATTAGCAATAAGGTCAATGATCTAAATTCTGATCTAAATAGAATTTTTCTTTGGGCATCAGCAAATGGCCTGCGGCTTAACCCTAAAAAGTCCAAATGCTTAATAATTTGTAAAAAAGCGGTAAAAATCGAATCTGATATTGAAATACTCCTTGGAGGTACTAAAATTGATATAGTTAGCTCAGTCAGAAACCTTGGTGTTATTTTTAATAGTACTTTAACTTGGTCTGATCATATTAATCAGGCATGTGGCAGAGTATATAGTAGGCTAAGAGGCTTATGGGCTACTCAGTATTTTACACCGTTAAAAATAAGATTACTACTTGCAAAGACCTATATTCTACCAAGTCTATTATATTCATCGGAGGTTTTTTATGGCTGTAATTCGAAAGACATGTTAAAACTCAAAACAACATTTAATAACATTACACGTTACGTTTATGGTTTAAAAAAATTTGATCACATATCTCAGTATTCCACTCGAATTTTAAATATCACACTAAATAACTATTTAAAAGTTAAAAACCTCGTCTTGCTACATAAAATTATATTTACCAAAAAGCCTAAATACCTATATCACCGCTTGGCGTTCACTAGATCGTCGAGAGGAAACGGCATTATTCAATTTCGGCATAATGACACGGCATCCGAGAGACAGTTTTATATATTAACAATCCGTCTCTGGAACCAACTCTCCCCTATTTTGCAGAACACAAGCAACGCAATTAAATTTAAAATTTTACTTTTGCAAACGTTTCGAGATTAACTGTAACTCCATTCAAACTGTCAAGTTAAAATCCTTACTCACACAAACGAATATATTATATGTAAATTTTTAAATATATTTTAATACTATATGCAATTTTATATTATTTTTTACTTAATAATTTTTTTTCCTATATTTTTTGTCTTTTTTATTTATAACCCTTATGTAACTTGCCTGATTCTAATACTCTAATTTATAAGATTTAATGTCTTGTTGTATTAGAAACTCACATTTAATAAATAAATAAATAAATTGCCTTCGTCGAAAAACAGACAAAACCGCAAATGCTTCTTTAGAAATGCGATAGACTCGACCAAAATAACATTTAATATCAAATATTCTGCGAAATCTATGCATAAGTGAATAAAAGGGAGAGTTATTTCCGTTTGCTCTGCTGGCAAGGCTGCCATTTTTTTTTGACATCTCTTTTTATAGATGGCACACACCTTGCATCTATTTGCAGTAGCCTTTATAAGGTTTTTCGCCTTCGGGATCCAATATTGTATTCTGAGAATACGGAGAAGTAGTTGACATCCTCCGCATAGACTTATGTTATGGATATACTTTACTAGTATTCGATCGAACTGAGAATTGTACCATAGGATTATTGGGTGTCTCTCAGTGTAAGAAAGGCCAGGGCAATACTCTAGACGGCCACAGGAACGTATTATTCCATCTGAATCAAGAAAGGGATTCAAGTTTAAAAGGCTGCTAGATTTCGATAGTGGCTGTTTTAGAGACAGACTCTTGTAGTCGTGCGGATAGAAAGCTTTCTGAGAAACGGATATCAGATTATCACGAGCGAGCAAAGAATGAACTTATGCGAGCTTTAGGTCCCGCAGGTTTTCCATTGAGCAAATGGACATATGGAAATAAGTTCACTTATTTTTAATTTCTAAAAATCTTTTTTAGAAAGAAAATTTGTTTTTACAAATGTATGCGGACGTTTTCCAAAGAAAACAAGAAAAATTAGACGATAGCAGAATGAAATGCTGCACTTTCTGGACCGCTACGATCTTCATCAGCATTCTTCGCATTTATCTACCTAACGAGACATTAATTTGGTTAGGCGAAATTTACACACAAACCAATGTATTTCTTTACTGTTCTCTCTGTATTTCGTCTTGTACATTTGTTTTTACTTTGTTTCAATCATCGGTTGAACACGAATGCAAATTTGTTTTTAGTCATTCTAACTTGTTTACTTACAACATTATGGATGCTGTTCCAGTATCATTTTGATTGTTATGAAGTAAGCACGAATGCTCGCTGTACCTTGCGTGCTTATAATTTAATTTTCATTAAATTATTATTTGAACTGTGAATATTATAAATGCATAGAAATTATTTTGGCTTAATGATGATGTTTATAAAATACACAACTAAGGTAGATAGATGCGTAGAATGCTGATAGCGTCTAATTTTTCTTGTTTTCTTTGGTAAACGTCTGCATACATTTGTAAAAATAAATTTTCTTTCTAAAAAAGATTTTTAGAAATTAAAAATAAATGAACTTATTTCCATATGTCCATTTGCTCAATGGAAAACCTGCGGGACCTAAAGCTCGCATAAGTTCATTCTTTGCTCTTATGGCATCATGTTTTGTATGCGATCCAGCTAGGACATTGTCAACATACATACGTAGAATTCCGCAAATGGTACTTGCAATTGGACATGAGGATTGAACATCATCTGCTAGTTGAAGTAGGGTTCGGATAGCTAGATAGGGTGCACAATTGACAGTTTTTAACTCGTAATAACAAATTGGAATATTTGGATCATTTCGATATAAAATTCTTTGGCACGGTGTATGTTCAGGATTAACTAAGATTTGCCTATACGTTTTCTGGATGTCAGCATTCAATACAAGTGAGTAAAATCTCCATTTAAGAATCAACAAAGTTAGGTCGTTCTGGAGATTGGTCCAACGTGTAGTACAGAATTTAAACTTTGGCCATTGGAAGAAGGCGCAGGGGCATTAAATACTACGCGGACTTTTGTTGATAAGTTATCGGGTTTTACTGCGGCATGATGTAGCAATTAATATCTCTTCGAGTTGTCGGCAGAGTCCGGTAATTAAATTTTCATCATATGTTTTAAATCTTGGAATCCCTGAATAACTTTATCGTATTCGATTTTCAAGTCTGGATTGCGAATCAAGCTGGCCTCATTGCTAAAAAACTGGGCCATGGCACGGACCGATAACTAACTAAGCTCACGAAATCTGGAAATTCGTCCATAAAGGGAAGCGAGACTAAATACCGACCATCAGAACTAATTTTTGTTGTACGGATGAACAAATCTTCACACAGTTTATCAGATGGGATAAGTAGTTCTTCCCCGGAAGATTCCCCGTGTAATTTCTTTGTCCATAGAAATTTTACAAAAATTTGACACTATAGTTGATTTCGAATGGCCGTGATCAGAAATAGGGCCAGAAAGAATCCATCCAAAAATGGTTTCCTGGGCTATAAGTGAATTGCAGACAATATGAATAATGAAAATTTGGGCTTTGGAATGGAGTGCGAAGGTAGGCTGCTCGAGAGTTGTGGAATCCACTACTGGAATCGCGACATCTTCATGTTACCGTGAACTAAGAACAAAAGGGCACCTGCATATATTGAACTTTAGCAGAAATTGTTTGTTTTAATCTTGATATTTGTGCATTAGTGGGATAGGAAGAAGGCATCAAAAGGTTAAAAATGCGTTCAGAAACAAAAGTGCCTTCCTATCCAGAATCAATTAAAGCACGCACTTGGTACTTTAATCCCAAATAGCAGATATTCACCCAAGCGGTAGTCAGTAAAATGCTCTTGTATGGGCCCCAAAACAGGATTGCACTTTATTTGAACCAGGGCTATTAGCGGCCTGTACATTGCCAGATGTAGTGTTTGAGTATGGGGCTGAATTTGGGTTATGGTTCGACCGAGGCCCTTGATTATATAAGTTTGGAGTATTTAGTTCCTTATGAAGAAGAGTCTCTTATGGCACTTAAAACAATTGTGTTTACTTGTGCAACTTCGTACGCTGTGTGTTTTTGAAAAGCAACTGAGACATTATCCCTCATTCTTAAATTCATATAACCTACGTTGATAATTCATCTTTAAGAACTTGGAACATTTCCGGATAGTGTGGCTTTTTTTGGGCACAACTGGCACGTTGGTCCCGATATGTTCACCTGAAAACTATGAAGCTTTTTGCTGGAGTTCAAAGTAGAAGTAGGTTTTGGCTTTATATCCACATTTCTGCAATTGCTAGATCCACGGATTTCAGAAACCGATTTCAGTGTTCTATAACGATTCCTAAGGAATTCATCGAGTTCGGACCATTTTTGAAATAGCTGTTTTATCCTTGTTCCCACAAGGTAAGGGTGCTCTCAGGAAGTCTATTGGTACAGATAAACAAAAATATTGGATCCCTACTAGCGACGTCTATATTATAAATTGTAAATATCGAGATACAAGAGTTTATATCTCTTTGTATTTGCTTTAAAGCTTTCCCCGATTCACAACTAACTATCAGAAGGTTGAAAAGTATTTTAACTGCCCATTTACGTGTTTTTATCATTTTACAATAAAAACAAAGCTAAACCGGTTTAGCAAGGGGAACTGTAACAACTTTTATTATTGCAAGCAGAACATATTGCTGCTTGTTTACAACAAAAACAATTACAAAACAAAAGAAAAAAAACTAAACAAAATTATATAAGTGAATATATTGCTGCTTGCTTACAACAAAAACAATTACAAAACAAAAGAAAAATAAAATTAAAACTAAACAAAATTGAATAAGTGGTACAGTGGCAGTGAAAAGTAATTTACTCATAAGAGTTATTACTTAGATAAAAAAATAAACTAGTTAATGAACACTAAAAATTCTCCTAAAAAGGTGAGTGAGCCTAACAGCCGTAACGCCTACAAGGCACGTAATGCCTTGAAGGCACGGCAGCAAATAAAAACTACTTGAGTAGTAATGAACATAATAAACAAAATTTTAACTTAAGTTCCAGTGTGCCTAATCTAAATAAGTGTGCTGAACAAAGCACCAGTATCAGCAGAACCTTGTTCAATAGGGAAAATACTGATGAACGGTCTTCATCTCGTTCTTCGTTGTCAAGCACTGGATGTGTAAACAAAGCTATTAAAGCTACCAGCGTCTTGATCGGTATGGACCGATACATCACGATTACAAAACGTAAGTCCAGTCCTAGGGCCTCGAAGTGGGAGCCTTATCCTAAACAACCCAAAAATAACTCAATGAAGCAAAATCGCTTTGCAATTCTTTCCAATCAAGAAGAAGAAACTCCTGCCCCTGTAAAGAACTATAAGCCACCCTCTATATACCTGCGCGAAGCTACGACCAACACTTTGGTGAGAAAGTTGACTGAACTCGTAGGAAAGGATAATTTCTACGTTGTTTCGTTACGCAAAGGAAATATTCCTGAAACAAAAATACAGGTCCAAAATGAGACGAATTACAGAACTATAGTTAATAGTTTTGATGCAGAGAAGAAAAACTACTACACTTTTCAATTAAAGAGGGCTTAGGGCTTGATCGTTGTTATTAAAGGCATAGACAGTTCCGTCTCCACAGATGATATAAAAGACGCTCTTGAGTCTAAGGGTCATGAAGTTAACTCCGTATACAATATACTTAATAAAGACAAGATTCTCCAACCTCTTTTTAGAGTAGAAATTAAGTGTAACTCTTCGGACTTGAAGAAAAAGGGTGAGAGTCATCCAATATACGGATTGAGATATCTTCTCAACCGTAGAGTGACGGTGGAAGAGCCCATCAAACGTAAGAGTCCTCCTCAGTACCAAAACTGCCAAGAATTCGGGCACACTAAGTCCTTTTGCAAACTACCGGCCGTTTGTATAAGATGTGGAGATATTCATAAAAGCGTTGAATGTCCTCATTTTAAAGCTGCTAATCACTTCAAGAAGTGTGGCAACTGAGGTGAAAATCACACAGCAAACTACCGTGGGTGCAGAGTGTATCTGACTGTTAAGGAAAAGGCAAATGTCAAGAAGCCTGTTTATGCACAATACCGTGGCGCGAACTTTCCGAGTTTGCCCATAATCCCAAATGAACAGAAAAGTTATGGTCAAGGCACATCTCGTGTTCAAACCTCAAACAGAGTTACCGAATATCAAGCTAAACCAAATTTAGGAAATAGTAACGAGCCATTATCGTATGCACGTGCTTTAAAAGACGGGCCGATAACTCCTAACGTAAACTCTGAAAGCTCCATTGATAAGCTAATCCAAACCATGAATACCTTCATGTCAAATATGCAAAATATGTTGCAACAGTTATTGCAAAATCAAAGCATGCATATGCAGATTTTGGTTAGTAAAAAATGAATCCATTAAAAATATGTTTTTGGAAAGCTAAACACACGTTCTGGGGATCACGTATCGTTACTCCAAGAGGAAGACAACTAATTGAAGCAGTATCAATCAACAAGATGGATGCCATGTCTGCAGGCCATACCACATACTGGTCTACAGACCTTAACAAAACTCCAGATGTTATCGATTTTGCCGTTATTAGAAACATAAAGCGTGAATTTGTTTTAGTTAGCCATTCACTGGATCTTTCGTCGGACCATTCACCCACTTTTCTAACCTTGCATGCAAATCCAGATGGGTATGAGCAAAATAGTAATTTCTATCATAATAGGCGGACAAACTGGCTGAAGTACAAAATGTAGATCAGTTCACATTTGCCACAAAACATGTCATTGAAATCTGTAAACGAAATTGAATCTCGCATCAGGCAGTTTACTAACATCTTGACCGAAGCCACTAAAGTATCCACGTCTGCTGTCCTCTCGCCAAGGAAAAAAATGCCAAACTCTCCCAGGAATATAGAAACCCTATTACGAGAAAATGTCGACAATGGCAAGAGTTTCGTTCACCTAGTCTAAAGTCCCAGCTTAACCAGTGCCAAAAACTTTTACGTGCAGCCTTGAAGGAAGACAAAGAGACCAACCTACGAAGATACTTAGAAAACCTGGACGCTACCAAAGAGTCTGACTACACTTTATGGAGGACTGTTAAAAAATGCGGCGACCCACTGCGCACGAGTCCCCCATACGTTTACAAAATGGGGAGTGGGCGAGAAATGCAAATGAAAACGTTGAGGCATTTGCTAACCACTTGGAACGTGTTTTTACACCAAATAACACGAACTCTACCAGAAGTCCAACCATCATTGATGACGTAGTTCAACATACCATTAAATATCGGTTTTCCGCTGTGTGTGCTGCTGTTACAGAATTGATGCCAAAAAAAACCCCTGGCAGTGACAAAACTACTGGTACTCGTACGATGATTAAAAACCTGCCAAACTGTGCTCTACGTTTCATTTTGCTTATCTTTAACGCTATATTAAGAGTTGGTTCTTTCCCGGCATTATGGAAATTATAGAAAATAGTAATGATTCCCAAGTCAGGCAAGGACGTCATCCAAGTAACATCATACCGTCCAATAAGTTTACTATCCATTTTCTCAAAATTATTTGAAAAACTGCTTCTGGAACACATACTACGACAGATCGATACAACCGTTATTATTCCTAATCACCAATTCGGGTTTAGAAAAAAGCATAGCACTATTGAACAAGTACACAGAATAACAAATCTAATTCGAGGAGCTTTCGAGAACAAGCAATACTGTTCCGCGCTTTTTATTGATATATCTCAAGCCTTTGACAAAGTGTGGCACGAGGGTTTGTTATATAAATTTACTCAATTGTTACCCGAATACGTGCATGAATTGCTTCGGAGCTATCTAACTGCGAGGACATTTCGTATCAAATCAAAGAATGTTATCTCCTCCACCAAAAAGATTTCGGCAGGAGTACCACAAGGAAGCATCTTGGGACCATTCCTATACATATTGTTTACCGCTGACATGCCTACGAGTGAAATGACCCATACGTCTACTTTTGAGGCAAAAATTACTCAGCTAAAACTTAAATTTGCCCAGCTTCACTGGCTTATTGGTACACGGGCTGTCCTAGATTTATACCTTAAGGTACTATTGTACAAGGCCGTACTAAAGCCTATTTGTTTGTATGGCATCCAGCTTTGGGGAACCGTCTCATCATCTAACGTCGAGAAGCTGCAAAGAAGATAGTCTATAAGAATTTTAACAGGTGCCCCATTCGCAATTATAACATCCACAAGGACCTGAAGGTTCCCCTTATTCGCGAGCAAATTAAAAAGGGAAAGCACCAACTACATTTTGAAACTATCAACTCACGTAAATCCTCTTGCAAGAGACTTACTATCATTTGAGGGTCATAGACGTCTTAAAAGGGTTGAAACATCTGACCTGAGCAGATAAATTTTTAGTGTGCACTTAAAGTTGCGTGTTGCAGTGGCAATACCAGCTCTTTTAATTAGGTTAAGATTTTAATACTTATTGTTAATTTAATTAAGAAAGATTCAATAAATAAATAAAAGTTTAAAAAAAAATTTATGAGAACTCTCCGATTTTCAAAACGCAAACACAATTTTTTTCCAGCTAAAGAAAAGCTTTGATTTGTAAGGGGACTTTTCTCAACAATTTCCTTAGCCTGACCCTTTGTTTTTTGTGGAGGCAAGTGAAGATTGTGCTGCTCGACTGGCCAAGGATTCTGAAAAACTTAATCATGCGAGGAACTTGGATGAGAAGTATTGCCTATTTGGCATTTTGTACCTTCAGAAATTAAGGCTTGTCTAAGCGATTCAGAAATTTCGGATAACTTTGTAAGGCAATTGCAATTAGTAGTATAAGCACTCTTAAACTTTGCTTTGAATGACTCAAGATCAAGTGGGTCATCATTTGCCTAAAATTCTTTCTCCGCCTCGTGAATATATTTTTCATAAGCCGACTTAATACGAGCCTAATTTGATTTCAGCTCATTAGAATGGACTTCGACAGCGTGACACGAAGCCAAAGAATATTAGTTATCGTTAAGTTAAATCTCTGATTTACTAAAAGATTTTTTATGTGACCGGAATAACGAACTGCTGTGAATTATTTTTTTATTTTGTTAAAGATCATTCGCCTTTTACTTGTGGGAAAGTTTAATTATATTCCAGGATTCAGCTTACTTAATAGGGTAGTTCCACCACAAATGTGTCTTACACCAGATAATTAATCAATTCTGCAGATGCGAGCTTAGCAACAATTTACTATGTATTAAGCTAAAATTAGTGAAAAGCAAATATTCATAAATAGTTATTTTAGTTTAACTTTTATGACAAGTAGTAAAAAATTGTATTTCCTTTTTTTCATAAAATTTCTACGAAATGAATGAAACCTGATTTCTTTTGCAGGATCAGCTTCGAAACAGGAATAATTAGTAAAAAAAAATTATGAACTTTAACAATCTAAAGAAAAGGCTATAAACAGACCTGTTGTAGTTTGTTCCTTTTACAAATTATATTAATAACTTTCCAATTATTTCAGTATTGAAAAACTTCAATGAAATTGTTTGCCGCACATAAAATTATATGTGAAAAGTTTAATTAACTTTTATTATATTTATGGAAAAATACAATACCTAGATCGAACTGTATCATTGAATTAGGTTTAAACTGATTTATCCTTTATTATTTCCGTTTATTAGACATGTGCCCGGTCGTTCGTTTCAATGACCGGTCTTTTTCGGTCAATTATCAAAGACTGTTTCGTTCGTTCAATCGGTCAATTTGAACGAAATGAGCCAATTAAATATCTGGCTCACTTCACTTCAATTAAGTCATTCGTTCAATTTAACCCGTACACTATTGAACGAAAAGATCGGATTTAAATGACCGGATCATTTCGTTTACTTAATTGATTCGGTCAATTTAATCCGTTCGTTGGCGAACGACACAGCTCTACTGTTTATGTTCTTAGAACTGTAGGCTAACGAAATTTGGCGTCTGGTTAATGGTGCAACTGACGATTGCCGTAAAGATTAGATAACCAGTTTTAAATGAAACAAACAATAGAAAATGAAATAGATTACTAGAAAAAAAAACACACCAACCAATAAAACTGAATCACACCAGACTAAAGCTGTTGATATTTTCAGCACTAAATAGTATTACGATTAGTACAAATCGTATTTTCCTTTATGAATTTTATATTCCCTTCTTGGCCGAATTTGTATTTCTTTATTTTATTTATTTTAATGTGTTTTTTTTTTCTACGGCAACGCTTATCTTCAATAAACAGAAATTTACAATACATAATTAAGAGAGTAAATTATTATTAGATATAAACCGTAATGCTCTAAACACATTCGCCACAGCAAGATACACGAACACACGACAGCAAATGACGCTAGCAACATTTGTCGCCTTTTACGCAGCTACTTTATTATTTTGAAGGCAGCAGCTGTATAATAAAAATACGAATTAACTGTATTTCAGTGATGTTATTTAAGCGATTTTCAAAGAAGCTGCTCCGATTTATAATTAAAAAATGTTTTAACTATTTTGTAAGAAGCTATTTGAAGAGTAGAATAATTCGTTTGGATTGTCTTTAAGATTGAAAATATAAAGAAGTATTTCTCAGAAGCAATAATAAGTACATTAGTGTGTGTCATTAGTGTGTGTCCACTAAAATAAAAAATACTAAAAACAACTGTTTTTGATATCTATTAAAACCAATCGCGTTATGTATTTACAGATATCCCATACAACAATTGAAATTAATATAAGTACTTTAATCAGCAAGTACTAAGAACAGAAGTAAATTGTTAACTAAATGTTGTCCACACAAAAAAGGAATTTTAGTTTTTTGTACATTTTAATACATTCCTCAGAAATTTTTACAATTATTCTTCGTACACTTTCGCCATGACAATTGTAGTATTTTTAATTGGTCGGTGTAGCATTTCTAGCTTTTTTTTAAATTCAAATTTCGAAAAATATGTTTTAAGCAATTATTTAAAAGTGTGTAAAAAGTGTTAAAATTTATCTATATACAAAACTAAAATGTGCTGACAACTATTTAAGTACAATTATACCGGTAAAATTGGGTGATTTAACATTGGTTTCTCTATTTTTCTACGCACTTACGTGAGACAGATAAGAATTCAATAAATAGGTATTTTGTATTCCAAATCAATTATTGTCTTAACCAGCAACACTATTTTCCTTAAATATTTCATGTACTAAAGTTATCCTGTTACAGTTTTATTATAGATTAAATCTTTAAATAAATAATTTTTATTTTATATTTTTATTGATCTTTTCGTTTTTCATAATAAGAGATTTTAAGCACTTATTATTGTACATGTCTTATAGTACTGACATCACTAAACTATTTATTGTCGCCAATAAAAATAGAAATTATGCAGTAAACACATTCGAGACAGCAGCTACCGACTGCAAAATGTCAAAATTAGAATGCATGTATTTATATGAGAATGATTATTTAGCTGACAGCAAGGCAACAAGGCGGCAGGTTGTTGTCTGGGCTGAATTCGCTGCTGCAGTCGAATTAAACTATTTTCTATTTTTGTTGGCGACAATAAACATTTAAGTGATGTCAGTACTATAAGACATGTAAAATAATAAGTGCTTAAAATCACTTATTATGAAAAAAGAAAAGAACAATAAAAATTATTTATTTAAAGATTTAAGTGTAAATCTATAATAAAACTCTAACAGGATAATTATAGTACACGAAATATTTAAGGAAAAAATTGTTGCTGGTGAAGTATAATTATTGATTTGGAATACAAAATACCTATATATTGAATTTTTATCTGTCTCACGTAAGTGCTGCTGGATAGATTTGAGTAAAATTTTTTAAAGAGATCCTTTAGAACCTTGGTTCAAAAATGGATTTATTTTCGTAGAAAAATAGAGAAACAAATATAAAATCACTCAATTTTACCGGTATAATTATACTTAAACAGTTGTCGGCACATTTTAGTTTTGTATAGAGAAAAATTTTAAGCTTTTTTACATACTTTTCAATAATTACTTAAAATATAGTTTTCGAAATTTAAATTTTAAAAAAATTAGAAATGCCACACCGACGCATTGTCATGACGGAAGTATATGAAGAATAATTGTAAAAATTTCAAAAGAATGTATTAAGGTGTATATAAAACTAAAATTCCTTTTTGTGTGGACAACATTTAGTTAAAAATTTACTTGCTGGTTGAAGTATTTATGGGACATCTGTAAATATTTAACACGATTGGTTTTAATCGATATCATAGAACTTTTGATTTTTGTATTTTTTATTTAAGTGGACAAGCAACCACGTGTTATTTATACTAACATTATTATTGCTTCTACAAAATACTTCAATATATTTTCAATTTTAAAGACAATCCAAGCGAAAAATCTACGTAACCCTTAAAAGTATTATTTTATGCTGTAAACACATTCGCCACAGCAAGATTCACGAACACACGACAGCAAATGACGCTGGCAACATTTGTCGGCTTGTACGCAGCTATATAATTATTTTGAAGGCAGCAGCTACATAATAAAAATATGATTTTATTGTATTTCAGTGATTTCACTTTAGCAGTTTTTAAAGAAACAAATCGGATTTAATATTATAATATATTTCAACTATAATTATTAGAATTGGATTGTCTTTAAAATTGAAAATATATTGAAGTACATTAAAAATATATTGAAGATTTCTCAGAAGCAATAATAATGTCAGTATAAATAACACGTGGTTGCTTGTCCACTTAAATAAAAAAAAAATAAATACAACAGTTCTATGGTATCTTCTAAAACCAATCGTGTTAATATAAGTACTTCAACCAGCAAGTACTAAGAACAGAAGTAAATTTTTAACTAAATGTTGTCCACACAAAAAGAAATTATAGTTTTATATACATCTTAATATATTTCTTTGAAATTTTTACAATTATTCTTCGTATACTTTCGTCATGTCAATTGTAGTATTTTAAATTCGTCGGTGTGGCATCTCTAATTTTTTTAAAATTCAAATTTCGAAAAATATGTTTTAAGTAATTATTAAGAGGAATGTAAAAAGTGTACAATTATACCGGTAAAATTGGGTGATTTTACATTTGTTTCTCTATTTTTCTACGAAAAAAATCCATGTTTGAACTAAGGTTTTAAAGGATCTCCTCACAAAATTTTACTCAAATCTATCCAGCAGCACTTACGTGAGACAGAGAAGAATTCAATAAATAGGTATTTTGTATCCAAATCAATTATTATCTTCACCAACAACAATATTTTCCTAAAATATTTCATTTACAGAAATGATCCTGTTAAAGTTTTTTTTTATAGGTGTACACTTAAATCTTTAAATAAATAATTTTATTTTAATTTTTTTTGCTTTTTTATAATAAGAGATTTTAAATACTTATTATTTAACATGACTTATAGTATTGACATCACTTAACTGCTTATTGTCGCCAATAAAAATAGAAATTAGTTTAATTTGACTACTGCAACGAATTCAGCCCAGACAACAACCTGCCGCCTTGTTGCCTTGCTGTTGACAGAATTATCATTCTCATATAAACATATGCATTCTAATTTTGACATTTTGTAGTCGGTAGCTGCTGTCTCGAATGAGTTTATAGCATTACTCTCCTAATAATAATAGTTGAAATATATTTTAATTTTAAATTCGATTTGCTTCTTAAAAAACTGCTAAAGTGACATCACTGAAATACAATAAAATCATATTTTTATTATGTAGCTGCTGCCTTCAAAAGGCGACAAATGTTGCTAGCGTCATTTGCTGTCGTGTGTTCGTGTATCTTGCTGCGGCGAATATGTTTACAGCTTTAGTTTAATTTGACTGCAGCGGCGAATGCAGCCCAGACAATAACCTGCCACCTTGTTGCCTAGCTGTCACAAATTAATCATTCTCATATAAACTCATGCATTCTAGTCCTGACATTTTGCAGTCGGTAGCTGCTGTCTCTAATGTGTTTAGTGCATAAAGCTGTATAAGGTAGCCGTTGTAGGGAAATATGACATTTGCCTTAGAATTGCCTCTGAAGAGAGTATAAATGAACCGAAATTAAAGTAATTAACTTAATGAAACAAAAGAATAATTTTACCCGTATGAGTATTAAGAGAGCCCGAATTTGAAGTCAATAAATATAAGGGTAGCTTTATAACAATAACAAGAGAGTGTAATAATCGTTTTTATGAGTAACAAATAAGGAGAAAGAAAAGCTTTCTCCTCCCTTTTCTTTTTTTTAAGTTAAGCTTAAATCTGGATCCATTAAGAAGGATATGAGAATTATTTTAGGGGGAAAAAACTTTGCAAAGCTTTCATATGTGCATATTATAGATTTATACATACACTTAGATGCAGGAGATCTTGAAAGAAAAAGGCGCGAGGTAATTAGAACAAAAAATTCCTCTTGCCACGCAATATATTCCTGTTGTTATTCTTTTTTTCTTCTAGAATTTGCACATATTTTCTTTTTCTCAGATTTTTTCCAATTTATATATTTATAAATTTTACAGGACTTACTGCTGATAGTGACCGATGAAAACCTCCACGATTTCGTCTTTACTTGTAAGTATTTTCCCCAAGCACTCACGAAATTCTTTTCTTCTTCCTCTTTTTTCGCACTTTACACTTTCATCAATTATATTTAGTTTTCAATTTAATAATATTTAATATTAATTTAGATTGTCAGTTCACACGATTGCAAGGCATTTCTAAGAAAACTAACAATTCCATTGTAAGAAAATTATCTGACAATAAATTTTTCTGACAACATTGTCAGACAACAAATTGGTAGTTCACACGGTAGTAAGAATTGCCAAGTGTCAGAATTAAAAAATTCAATAGAAAATTTTTTTAAATTAATTTTAATGTAAATTATTTTAAAAGGTACAAATTAATATTATAAGTTTTTATCAAAACAAATAGATATTAATCAAAACGAAGAAACTGCAACGATTCTAACATCTTACGTTTTTAGCGAATATAAAAAACCGACTTCAATACAGATTTTAGCTATTTGTCTACAGAGGTTCAAAAGTTTGGCCACATACATCAACTATTGGGACACCCCTTATTTTTAGTTTTAAATTTATATTTCTTAATATACCACAGAAATTAGTGGACACTTTGTCAAGTTTTTGTATAAACCGGTTCAAAAGGTAATAGCTATCTACATTCTGTCCAATTTTCAAGCGTTTGTTTATGACGGTTCAAAAGATAGCTCATGAAAAATGTCGGTCACTACAATACTTGTTCCGTATTCCAGTTTGAACTATTCGAGCTTTGTTCCTGAAGAGCTATATGCCATTTTCAAAGTGCTTGAAAAAGGCAAGTTTTTTCCCACCATTAAAATCATCCCGTGAAGTACCGTCGCTGTCCATTTTTTTAACTCTCTTTTTTCTGCTTTAATTTTAATTTAAATTTTTATTTTAAGTTTGTTTTTAAAGAATTTTTCACTTTTTTTCATTAACTTTTATCTGACAATGATATCGTTGTCAGATGTTTAAAAATTCCAACATGTTACAATTTATTTTATACTGACAATGCCTGACAATGTTCTGACAATGCAAATAAATGCGTTCACACAATTGTAAGATATCTAACAATTTAGTGTCAGGTAGAAGTCTGACAATTTTCTGACAATATTGTCAGACAACAATTGTAAGTTCACACGATTGTTAGACATTTTATGAATATTTTTCTGACAATATTCTTAGATCTGACAACCGTCTGTACATAGCTTTACAATTGTGTGAACGCATTTATTTGCATTGTCAGAAAATTGTCAGGCATTGTCAGTATAAAATAAATTGTAACATGTTGGAAATTTAAAACAACTGACAACGATATCATTGTCAGATAAAAGTTAATGAAAAAAAGTGAAACATTCTTTAAAAACAAACTTAAAATAAAAAACAAACTTAAAAAAAAAATTAAATTAAAATTAAAGAGAAAAAAGAGAGTTAAAAAAATAGACAGCGACGGTATTTCACGGGATGATTTTAATGGTGGGAAAAACTTGCCTTTTTCAAGCACTTTGAAAATGGCATATAGCTCTTCAGGAACAAAGCTCGAATAGTTCAAACTGGAATACGGAACAAGTATTGTAGTGACCGACAAACAAACGCTTGAAAATTGGACAGAATGTAGATAGCTATTACCTTTTTAATAACAAGTATAAATATTCAATATAGATCATTTTATTTTATGAACATATATGATGGTCGCAAAAAGACCTCTGATATTTACAAAGAATCTGTATAGCTAAGTCCTCCATAATCGCAAGAATAAAATTTGATAATTTGGTGTATGTGACCAAAACTTTGAACTGTTATAGATAGACAACTGAAATTTACAGGGAACTTGTATTGATAAGTCCGCTAAAAGAGCAACTATCCAATTTGAATTTATAAATTAAAGCGTGTGCTCATACCTGGTGTAATTATACATGTATTAGCCCTATCTTTTGAACCGGTTTATACAAAAACTTGACAAAGTGTCCACTTATTTGTGTGGTATATTAAGAAATATAAATTTAAAACTAAAAATAAGAGGTGTCCCAATAGTTGATGTATGTGGCCAAACTTTTGAACCTTTTTGGACAAATAGCTAAAATCTGTTTTGAAGTCGGTTTTTTTATATTCGCTAAAAACGTAAGAATCGTTGCAGTTTCTTCGTTTTGATTAATATCTATTTGATTTGATAAAAATTTATAATATTAATTTGTACCTTTTAAAATAATTTACATTAAAATTAATTTTAAAAAATTTATTATTGAATTTTTTAATTCTGACACTTGGCAATTCTTACTACCGTGTGAACTACCAATTTGTTGTCTGACAATGTTGTCAGAAAAATTTATTGTCAGATAATTTTCTTACAATGGAATTGTTAGTTTTCTTACAAATGCCTTGCAATCGTGTGAACTGACAATCTAAATTGTGTTTACAATTTTTATTTACCTTGTCATTGTCAGTACATTGTTAGGTCTGACAATATTGTAAGACCTTACAACCGTCTGTACATAGCTTAAGCTTGTATATATACATATATGTATGTATAATCTTAGAACAGATTTGCTTCTCAGGCTACCAAATAGTACTTCAGTGTAGAAATCTCTGGAAATTAAATTTTTTCCAATCCGGTTCGAATGGACCAAATGTTATGATGCTCAACGGGTTGGTTGGACAACCTTTGAAGGATAGGAATTAATTAAATTTAGAGCCGAGAAAAACACACAAAATAAAAGATTTATTTTGTGTTTCTCCGAAATGCATAAAGTCCCAACAGGAGATCATCGAATATGAAATAAAAAACAACTATATTAGGATTTTATGGAAAAACTACTTGTACCTTTAAGTTCTGTTGCAAAATTAAGAAGAAGGAAAATAATTTTTGGTCAAAACGGAAACAAAATTTTTGACCGTTCTTGACTGTTGACATTTCAAATTAGGCTTTATGGGCTAACAGAACAGGGCGAGTTTCATAGCATTCAACATCAATGTAAATCAATTAACAATGGGAAACCCTTCACCGGTCACTGTTGTTAGTGCCGAATGAAAAAGATATTTTGGCATTAATAGGATATATTACAATTTATTTATTTTAATTTGAAAACAAATATAATCTTCCGTAAGTGAAAAATAATTCTTCTGTATACTCAAAACAATATTGAATAAACTATTTATTATATTATGCTAAAATCCCTTAACATTTTCGAATCAAAATGCAATTAATTGTTGGTTTGTAAAAGCAGTCATCTGTACGTATGTACTTCGCTGGTTGCCTTTATCCAAGTTTTTAGAAAAACCAAAAACACTGCTTTTAAGTATAAAAACTTCAAAAACAACATGAGGGTTATTTTAGAAGCCAATACAGAAATGTAAAGGCCTTAACAAAAATTACCAACAAACCACATTTTTATTTTTGTTTACATTCCCTTCTACGTAAAGGCCGAACTATAATGTGCATAAGTTAGCTTTAGCTTAAGTCAAAAATCTAACGAAAAGCCTGTCAATTGCTTATGTACTATGTTAAAGAAATTTAGGTGACTACAATGTACTTACATAAATTTAACAACTTATTTGCCACAGTTGCACATTTATGTTCTATTTGTACTTTTGCCAAAAATAATTTCTATATAAATACACAAAATTGCAAAACTAAAAGGTATTTAAAGAACAAATTTTATACATTTAATAACATTCACATACAGATTTACATTTTTTGTTGCAAGTTCTAAGATAAATTTTTATAAAAATTATTAAAAGTTATTTTCTGTTTTTTGTTGTGGCCACCCATACTAAAAAATACAACGGTGTTCATCGCTTGTATTGTATACATATGTGTGTATAAATACAAATTTAATATTAATTTATTATATTTTTGTTAAAAATTGGCCAGAAACAAAAATGTTCTTTTTCTTCTACATTTTCTATTAAATAAAAACTAAAAATTTCACACTGTAGTTCTTAATTACAATTTTTCTTTATAAATGTACAATCAGCAGTTTCAGTACGGAAACTGCGATCAGTTTCGTGCATTGCTTAAAGAAATTACATTTAACGAAACTTGACGAAAAGTTCTCTCCTGTACATTATAGTTTACCACATATAATAAAATGTATTTGCACCATTGTTTAAGTTTGCTTAAGTTATTTTATTCACATTGTAGTTGGGTCTTAAGGCGTATTAAAAATAAAAACAACACAGTTATTTTTTTAAATTTCTCATTACAAGGAAAAAATATATAACAGTGATGCCAACATTTTGCACAAACAATTGCATATATTTTTTTTTTTGTAAAATTATTTTGGGAATTTTATAATATTATTTATTATATTATGGTTATATCCCATAACATTTTCAAATAAAAATGCAATTTATTTGTTGGTTTTAGAGCTGTGTCGTTCGCGACCGAACTGGTTAAATTGACCGACTCATTCAAGTGAACTGAATGATCCGGTCAATTAAATCAAGTCTTTTTGTTCAATAGTGAACGGGCTTAATTAGAACGGATGACTTAATTGAACGAAATGAGCCAGAGAGTTCACTGGCTCCTTTCAATAATGTGCGGTATGGTGTACGGATCACTTTCGTTCATTTGTTTCTTCTCTTTTATTGTGTGATGTTACTTTATTTCAGTTAATTTTTTGTATACTAAAAGGAGTTGCTGTATATGTATATATACGTATGCAAGAACATATTTTATTTTTGTTTGAATTAACAGTATAAAAAAATTTTATTGATTGTGTCTTTTTTAATGGAAAATTGGTAATATTTAAATTTAAAAAAAGTGTTTTTTAAGTAAACTAAAGAAATAGCACGGAGAAAAAGAAGCTGGAATTATCTCGTTAAGCTACAGCCTATCAGATTTTAAAGCAATTTAACAATTAAATTCTTTATTTTTATGAATAATAATAACAATTTTTTCTTTTTTTTTTTTTTGTGGAAAGAAACTTTTTGTGCTTTCTTTTTTCTTGTTAAATATCTAGTTCTTGTTTTGCTTTTTTTCCTTCTTTATAATTAAAAAAACACTATATATGTCTCTTCAGGACCTACAGAAAATTTGATTATATTTTTTTTCTATGTGTCAAGGGTTTCATCTATGTATCAAAACCACAATTCGACTGTATTACGATACGCAAATTTTACATTCACAAAGATTTGTTAATTTTCTTTTAAACTTTGTTTGCTGTTCAGACAAAAAATGTTCGTTTTTACAAATTTTGTTTCCTTCTGTTTGATCGTTTCTAATTTTTGGACGTTTTGTATGTAATGCTTATAACACAAAAATATGTGTATATACATATATACAACTGTGTATAAGCAACGAAAGAAAAACATAGAAACTTTGCGAGTACATCAAATTCTGTACTATCCATCATTCTTTCTCCCTCTCTCTCACATAAAATCCATACCTTGCAAAGTAAAATTTGCGTGTCTAAATGGGTTGTTTGATAAAAGGACAGGAAAATCACACAGAATAAGGATTGTTGTTCAAATTCGTTCAATCGGTCAATTTGAACGAATCAGTCTTTGATAATGGACCAAAAAAGACCGGTCACTGAAACGAATGACCGGGCATATGTCTAGTTTGTTTGGAAAAGCAGTTATCTATACGTTTTTCGCTGGTTGCTAAAGCCAGCTCATCAGGAAACCTTTATCCAAATTTTTAGAAAAACCAAAAACATTTCCTTTAAATATAAAAACTTCAAAAACAACATGAGAGTTATTTTAGAAGCCAGTACAGAAATTTGTTATTTGTAAAATTATTTTGGAATTTTTTATAATAGTATTTATTATGTTATGCTAAATTTATTTATGTTAAATTTTCAGCAATCAAATATTTTGTAATATATCAAAAAATTGTATATTATTATTTTTGTTTTGTAGTAGCTTTCTAGGCGAATGATTAACTAGTTAGTTAGTTAGTTAATTAGTTTTATTATTGAGACTTTTTTTTTTATATTACAGTTTTTTTTTTATATACATTCTTTTTTAAAGTGGACTTAAAACTATGATGTATTGTTTTAATTACAATATTATTAGGTTATAATGCAACTTGCTTTTCGAAATTATAATAGAGAACATTAACAAAAAGTTAATTAACATAAAGATTAAATAACAATACTTGCTCCCGGCAGTTGGCTACATTAGTAGAGTTGTATCTACATTTAATAAACTTAATACTAGAAAAAACTTGAACCTAAATCTTACAGGTAACTCTTAAACTATATTGAAGAAATTAAAAGAAATAGCAAAAAAGAAATATAAAAAATAGGGAAACAAAGAACAAAAAAGTTTACCCCCTATGAACGCCAGGAGTAATACATGAATAAAAGGTCTGACCAGGATTATTATTGGGAGATTCTTGTTAAATTCCAATACCGGAAATGTATTGTGTGTTTGACCAACAAAACTCTTGCTCGCGATATAAAATATCTTGCATAACACTGCCTTCAAAGTAAGACAGTTTTTCCACAAAATGTCTCATTAAGTGGAGAGCATAAAAAGATGTAGGTGACAATTTTGCTCTATCATATATGTAGTTATTTGAAAACCTTCTGTTTAAAGTTTTATAATTTTTTTTGTACGCATTTTCGTAAGATTTGACGTTCGAATATTTCCATTCTTTTCATAAGCGTCTTTGAAATTGTGAACAATATTGGAAAGGCATAAAGAAGAACTGGCCTGATACTTACTTTGTACAAAAGTAATTTAGTTTTATCTGATAGGTATTTACTATTAAATAATCTTGCAAGAACTCCCTTAACCTTATTTGCCTTTTGCAAGTTGTAGAGAACATGACTGTTAAATTTAAGAAGTTTATGAAAGTTGATTCCTAAATACTTTATACTATCTTTAAATTTTATATCATTACCATTCAATGCTAGCTTCAAATTCTTGCTTTCAGGCACGACAGTATACTTACACTTCCCGGAAGCATTTCGTATACAAATTGCATTACTTTTCGAGGCATTTATTTTTATCCCCCAATAAGAGTAAAAATCGTCAACTTTTCTGAGGTGCGATGAAACATGTTGAAGTGCAACGAGTGGAGATTCGGCATGTGCGAAGAGAAGGGAGTCGTCAGCAAAAAGAATACCTTTAGAATTATTAAACTCATGAGGAAAATCATGTATAAAAATATTATATAAATGTGGCGCCAACACAGAACCTTGTGGAACACCACAAGAGATTTCACCCTGACTTGATATATCATTTCCTATGTTAACATAAAATCTCCTGTCATTAAAAAAGCTTTGAAACAACTTTATGATGGAAGGATTGAAACCAATTTGAATCATTTTGTATAAAATACCATCATGATAAGCCTTATCAAAAGCCCTTTCAACGTCAAGAGATACAGCCACAGTACATCGACGTTCTCTCAAGTTCTGAATGACATCAGAATGAAGCTTTAATAGAGCATGTACCGTAGAGTTACCCTTTTTAAAACCAAATTGTTCCTGAGGAATGTACGAACAATCTAAACCTATATCCATTTTCTCTCGTATGATTCTCTCAAAGAGCTTCCCCACATTGGACAGTAAAGAAATAGGTCTAAAATTATTTATGTCGCAATTATTTTTCTGCTTTTTAATAGGGATGATTTTAGCTACTTTCCATTGTTGCGGAAAATAGCAATTATTTAAACAATTATTAAATAATATAACAAGGTACTCAAAAGCCTTCATTGGAAGTTTTTTTTATTAAATAATTTGAAACATTATCCAAGCCACACGATTTTTTGTTATTAATAACCTTACAAATTGCTGACAGAGAGTTCAAGTCTGTAAACTTATTATCCCCTTGATTATTTAACGATGTGTTATCATCACTAAATAAAAAGGGAGCTGGAACATTAAAAAGTGTGTCATTGATTTTGTCAGTTATCTGGGAAATGTCTCTATTTGGAGGAGAACCTAGAAAAACATTTGAAAATTGATTTTTAAAAGCAGTTAATTTGTCAACCAACTCAGTAATCTTACAACCGTTAACAGAAACATCTTCAACAAAAGTACGATTTTTATTTCCGATAATTTTATATATTTTCCTATATGCCCATGGGCCTGGCCTAATTTCTTTTAATTTGTCGTTAAAAAATTTTGCCTGCTCCTGTTCAATTTGTTCCCTTATTATTATTTTAATAAGGTCAATTTGTTTAGAAATTAATAAGTATTGAGGATGTCTTCTATTTAGGGTTCTGCTAAATATTACTTTCAACTCCTTCTGCCAGTTATATTTGATTCTAAGCATCCTTTTGACTTTATCTGAAGCAGCAAATTTTTTATTCTTAATTTCAATCCTTTTGGAATGAATTTGCGATACAAAATTAACGGAAGTATTGAATTCTTTGAGAAAATAATGTATTTCATTGTTAGACAAATTTCTATTTTTTGGCGGAAAATGGTTCAGTAGGGCATTAATAATATCGACTTGAAACATACTCCAATTTGTATCCTTATATGACAAATAACTTAAAGGAGTTTTTAAAATAAAGTTATAAGCCGATAAGTCTATATGTAGTGCTAACGGAAGATGATCGGAGAATGTAGGTAATGTACGTGTTCTGTAGTTTGGATTACATGTATCTAAAAAATGGTTGCTAACAATAAAGTGATCTAAATGCGACGATCCACTTGGGTAAGTGGGAAATGAACTACAAATTCTTGTTACTGAAATTGATTCGCTTTGCAGCCAAGATGAAAGCACTTCTCCATTATAATTACCGATCGCATCACCCCAAGAACTATGTTTTGCATTAACATCCCCACCTAAAATTAGTCCATGGTAACGATTGGAAAAATTTAAAATTATAGAAAGACCCTCACATATATACCTACGATTGTAGTTACATTGAAAATAAATGGAACCCAACAGAATTTTTTTAACACTACCATTCATCACAACTTGAATTTCCGCAAATAAGTTTGGAAACTGCAAGCCAGGAATGGACACTTGAGAAAAACTTATAGGCTTCTTAAAGGCAATGCCAACACCTAAGGTACTCTTGTCTCTTAAAACGTTATAATTATCTAGATAGACATTTGTGACCGAAGTCAAATGCATTTCCTGTAAAAAGGCAATATCAATTTTGAATTGATTCAGTAATATGTCTAGCTCAGTTCTTCTTGCTACATGGACAATAGAACCAACGTTAAAAGTAACTAAGTGGAGAGAATTACGGACCATAAACATCTTGAATATCTTTGATTAAATTCAAGCACTCCTTCTTCGCCTGATCTTTTGTTAAGGATTTATATGTATCCAAAAAGTTTCGAATCCTATCCTCTAATGTTAATGGATTTGCTGCGCATATAAATGAAGCTACCCTCATAAATTCCTGTATCAAAGCAGGTTTTTGTGGTTTGCCCTGTGTTGGGACCTCATTAAACAAACTTGCAAACGATTTATTTGGAACAACTTTAGCCTGACTAAATTCACTTACTATATTCTTTTCAGCTTGCTCCCTTCTATTCTTTGCTTCCTTGTGAAATTTTTTTGTAAAAGAAATGTATTTTTTATAAGCTGTACATCCTTTATAATTCGAAGTGTGGCCGTTTGTTTTACAGTTTACGCAAAAAGGTTGTACATCACTACCGATAATAACAGAGCACTCTCCAGGACCATGCTCTTCGCTACATTTTAAACAAGAAAACGGGCGACTACAGTTTCTGGAGTAATGGCCCCATCGTTGACATCTCCAACATTGTGGAATTTTTGTGTTAGCCTTTGGCCGTTCCCAAGACACCACCTGATTAAGAATATATTTCAATCCTAGCAACTCATTAGCTTTCCGGTTCGGTTTAAGTAATATTAGAAATAGACCAGTATCAATACCCTGTTTTTTGGAATATTCTGTAGAAAACTTGGAAACAGAATCAACAGTATCTGGAATTAATCTATCAATTTCAGACTTAATCTCATTAATGTCAGATTTAAAATATAGTCCCCTACAAAGAACGCTTTGCCTTTTGCACTCCTTAGGAGTATAGCTGTAAGAAGAAATTTTCTTTTCCTTTAACAATTGCATCATTTGCTTTTGTACCGAGATTGATTCTTAATTTTAAATTCAACTTTTTTAGATTTTAATTGATCAATTAGTGACTTTACGTTAACGTTTTCAAGAAATATAGGAGGACAATAAGTAATCCTGGTCTTAACAGTTGCTTGGGAGGACCTATCAATATTGGATTCCCTAACGTTGTTAATAGGCGCTTCTGCCTCTAAATTTAAATTTCCTAAAATCGAATACTTATTACTACGATTAACATTCTCGAAAAACTTATTATTACTTTTATTTTTAAAACTATATTCTGATAAGTCTATTTGCACTTTACCTGGATATTTTCGTTTCTTCTTAATTGTTTGGAATTCATCATCCAATGTAGAAATTGATCCCATCTCATCATCAAAATTAGTTTCATATGGGTCTGCAACCAAAGGCTCATCAGATACCTCATTTGCTTTTGATGGCGTGTTTTCTGCAAAGACTGCATCAAAAAATTGCTTTCCAAGCTGGTAACTGCTTTCATTATCTTTATTTGGATATACATTTATTTTCTTTGAATTTTGTTCCTTTGGATTGAGCGCCTGATTGAGATTCATTTACCAAAACAGTTAAATTATTTGGGATTGCTCTTGCTTCCTCATTGGCTTTAGATGCTTTCGGCTCCAAATTGTTGGGAGGACGTCCTCCAGATTGGCTTAGCAATGGATTTATTTCCATCGCGATAGGTTCGTTTAGTTTATTGGAATTTATGTAATTAAAATTCCAAAAAAAAATTTTTTTTATACACAAAATAATTTAATTTTTTGACAGGAAAAAAATGTTATAATTTTAAAATATTTTTTTAAGAGCTTTTTTAAAAACACGTCCGATACGATTCACAGTTGACAAGAAACTCTGAATGATTAACTCTTAAAAATAACAATAAAAAACAAAACGACTAGCCCAATTTGCAAACTTATATGTAAAATATGAAAAAATATTTAAAACTTGCAGTGCAAACAACTTCGTCTGTATGTCGTTTATCATTTTCTTAAATTTCAAATCTAGAAAAATGTGTATTTAAATATATTTTTGTTCCAGAGTTCTGAAGACAGCGTTAAAAATTTTCCATATACAAAAATAATATTTGATTAATGCAGAAAACCCCTTGTATCCTTGTATACTGTGTATTGTGCAATTAAAATACAATAGTGTATGCTTCTTGTTGGAAATTTTCATATAAAATTTCAATACACCTTTACACTTTTATTATGCATGTTTTTGGAAAGTTGTATTGGAAATAGTGTTATCAACTACATGCGAATTCCATATCCATATATGTAAAGAGTTTTCAATAGTCATTGCAAGCGGTCATGTTTAATTAGTGCTCTACAAAATAAACAAAAAACCGCTCTAAAAGTGAAAATTGAAATTTTGAAAAATTACTGAAATAGAATTAAAGTGCTCAGCAATACAAAAATGAAAAAATATAGCAACTATTTCAAATAAACATACAATAAAGCGATGATTAAAAAAATATACAAAACCATTATAAAAACAAATAATAACAATAAACAAATAAATATCAAGTGCAAGTGTAGTCGGAATCAGAGAACTGCAAGAGTGTCTGTTTTTAATACTCTAAGTATACTCATCTTAAATGCGGTTGCGGTGTGATCGCCACCGCATTTCTTAAGCGCGAGTATTTACTATACCCATTCCATTTGAGTATAAGTGCCTACCATACTCACGTAAAATGTTTGCGATGCTGGCTTTATTTTATGCGTACTCATACTCACAACAAACACCAAGAGAGAATTTTAACGTGTGTAGTGAGAGGAAAACAGAGTTATCAGATCAGAATTATTAAATCAAACACACTATCAAAAGTCGCCAATGTCTAAATTAGCTAACTTACATACTTCTTTGAAATTATGAAAGTTTATTTAATATGTAACAGAAAATAAATTTAATAGAACCCGTAAAATTTGCCATATTTTCATTTATTAAAAACACAACAAAAGTTTACTAATAACTCAAGAATAGTTCATTGTTTATTATATTACGTTTTTGTTAGGGTTTTTTTAAGTCACACAGGAGAGAAATTTAAAAATTCTATTCGTTAAGCAAATAGATTTTTTAAGTTAATAAATAGGTATAAAAGCAATAATTACATTTAACAAAATAAAATATGTAAACTAAAAACTTTATTTTATTATATACAGTTTTGTTAAAACTAAAAAAATTAAGTAATTTTCCTTTTATTCACGGATTCATTTTATCATTTTGTTTTCCTAAATACCGTTAGTAGCACGTTTATGACAACAAGGCGCATAAACTGAAAATAATTGTTCAAAAAAAAAACAGCAAGAAAATAAGTATACCTGCTTTAAATAGTGTACAAAAGCTGTGCCTTTAAGCGGTTTTTATTGTATTTTATTCATTAAGTATGTGATGTATTTCATACCTATGAAAACGGTTGTTGTCTGTTTTTCTGCTTATAATGTTTAAGCAATAGATTTGATCAAATTTTGTTTTTTTAATTGTTTATAAATAGATCTGCATACAATGCAGTATTTCATAAAACGGCAGTAAAAAACTTTAATAGGGTAAAAATGTGGCAACGTTGCTTACAAATAAAGAGAATTAAAAAATTCTCGCGTACGAGCATAAAAAATACTTAAAATTCTGATTGCGATATTTTTTATTCTCGTTTTTACAGGAATGGGTAAAATAAACACCGCAACTTTTTATTGCGGTGTTTAAAATACTCGAATTTCTCTTTAAGAAACAACAGGGGCCTGATGCTGAGAGTCGATAGCGAAATAATTGCGTATCGCAATTAATTCAGATAGTTCGCAATTTTCTAATTCTATGAGTCGAAACGTAACGAATCGTTTTGTGTTTTAGTGTTGTAAAACGGAAGCAATAAAAAATTTACCCACACTGTAAATAAACATAAACAAAAAACATATGTTTCGTGAAAAATAGAAAAAAATAAAATACAAAATTTTTAAACACAAATAACTATTGAAATTAAAGCACAAAATCAATGGATCCAAGTTTATTTTGTTTTTCTTCTTCTTCGGATGAAGGGGAAGAGTGTAATTTAACAGATATTAGAAAACAAATCCGCATAAGAAGTGATCCCTTAACATTGGCAGACTCAGAGTAAGTTAAAAAATTATATTTTAATAAATATATTGATTCTTTCTTTTTTACAGATTTGTAAAGCGATTTAGACTATCAAAAGAAGCCTTTAATTATGTTCTGAAAGAAATAGAATTTAACGGAGTTATTTCAACAAGCGTACCACCAAAAATTCAATTGGCTGCAGCTTTGTCTCTTCTGGCATCTGGAGGCTTCCAACATAATGTCGGAAACGATTTTATTATTGGTCTCAGTCAAAGTGCAATAAGTAGACTATTACAAAAATTTATAATGGAAGTAGAGACTAAGCTGTGCCCGAAATTTATTAAATTTTGTGCTGGAGAAAGTGATGAATGTAAGGAGTATTTTTTGAGAAAATATAAGATTCCGGGAGGTTTGTATTCAATAAACAAAACTAAAAAAAGAAAGTGTTTAATGGTTATTTAATTTAGTAATTGGCTGTATTGATGGAACCCACATTGGATTGCAGAGGCCAAAAGAAAAAGAGAAAATGTTTTTTAATAGAAAAACGTTCCATAGTCTTAATTCAATGATTGTAAGTACGAGTTAAATACAGAGTATATATTTTAATTAACGTTCTTTTATTTAAGATATGTGACCATGAATATAAGATTTTGGCCATTAATTAAAAAAATGGTGGTGCCGCCCATGATTCATTCGTGTGGAAAAAGTCCAATGAAAGAGCTCTTTTCGTTGAAAATTATGGCAGAAATTTAAAAAATGGTTGGCTACTAGGTAATGTTTGATAATTATTTTTAGTATTATATTTTATTAATGCTTCATAATTATTTATTAGGTGATTCAGGTTATCCTCTTGGACCATGGTTGCTAACCCCATACAGAAATCCTCAAGAAGGTTCAATGGAATCTCATTTTAATGATATTCATTCGCAAGCGAGATGTGCAGTTGAAAGAACTATTGGAATTTGGAAAGCGCGTTGGAAAATTCTCTGTCATGATAAATTGAGCAGATATTTGCCTAAAAAAATAGCTAGCTTTACAAACGTTTGTGCAGCTTTACATAATATATGCATTCACTTTAAAGTAAAAAATTATGAAAACATTCGGTATAATATTTTTAAATTTACACATACTTTACGCCATGATTTGGAGTCCTTAGTTGGTGGCCCCGAAGCATTTAATTTTGTAGCTAAATTTTCCCACAATCTATTGGCAGTCGCTCTTCCTTGAGCACTACATGTTATTACCCCTTTCGCTAGCTCAGAATGCTCTGACGTAAATTCACCCAAAATCTGCTTTTGCGTAAAGTTTATTTTAGTTAAATTGGACCTAAAATTAACACATTAATTATTTAAGCAATTCACAAAAAATTTAACTTACATTTTATATTTTCTCTCCGTGATATTGATATATATTTAGTGGGGAATCCCTGTTTGTTTTGTTTTTTTGGCGCTAAACTTTCTGCGATAGCTTATTTGCTATCGAGCAAAATAGCGAAGGCTCACGTTTGATAGCTAGATAGATATCGACTCATAGAATACGTAATTCCGATACACTTTAAGCGATATCGACTGACAGAATACCAAAAGCGCGAAATTTCGATCGTTCGACCATAATTCCGAACGCTATCGACTCTCAGCATTAGGCCCCAGGGAATATACAAAATAAAAATGAGTCAAAATGTTATATGCAACCAATGTAAAAAAGAAATTACAACACAAAATAATTTAAAATGTTTTAACGGCAACTCAAATTATCATTTTTCAACCTGCTCTCCCATGTCAGAAAGCACTTACTTTATAAGCATGTCCAGCGAGAGGAAAAAATTCATGGATATGTCATATATGTAAGCCAAGAGTTAAGTCTCCCAACACTCTTTACCAAGCTGTTGTTTATGACGAAAACAGCAAAAAAAACAGGCGCGAACCGATGATGAGGAAGAAAAATCAGAAAACGAAAATACAAAACAATTTAAGGAATCACTGTCTCTAACCTCGGTTAACACAAAAGTACACTCTGTCCAATCTGATGTCACTGAATTAAAGTCTGATCTAAAAGATATAAAGAGAAATGTGCAACAATTTGCTGAGAGCCTTGAAAAATCAAACTTGCAAATAAAAGAAGAAATTAAAAACTACTCTTAACATTTACAACAGCCCTTTCAACGCTAAGAGATCAAGTAAAAGAGCTTATTCAAAAAGACAAACAGTGCGAGATAAAAACAAACACTATGAAAACCCGCATAATAAACTTGAACAACAAATGAAAGAAAATAACATAGAGATCAAAAACGTTACAAATCAATAAATCTCTGCTGTTGAGGTTGTTAAGTGTAAGTATAGATATGGATGAGAAAGACATAAATACAGCATACCGCCTAAAAAACAGCAACAAAGTAATTGTAGAATTTTGTACACAAACAAAAAAGTCTGAGCAAAGACAATAAATTTATAAAGATGTTGCACTTTGAACATTTAAAAAATCAAAAATTATGAGCTGTTTCATGGTAGAGGGGGTAAGAGATAAAAGGGAAGAAATTTCTGTGAGCGCAACCAAACTCAAGAGAGCATAATATTAGTTTTGTAAACAAGACAGATTCATACACACATGCGTTTAAAAATGATGTTCATAAAAAATGTTTTGTTAAAGGAAAGTATTGAGAGACAAAAACACACATTTAACATATAAAAACGTACATACATACTTTCATATCTATATATGTATAAAGAAGAATGTGCTTCATAAAATTTTATTTCTGAATTCTATTTTTCCTACTTAGTTAAAAATTGTTTGTAAAATAATCTTAAAAACGAAACTATATGACTGCTCTTGTTATTGTAGGGTAAATATATATTTTTATTTGTGTATTTTCAAAAATACGCATAATCACACCGAACAATTCATACCCTGAATAACGTAGTAATTTTTTTACTTAATATGATTTTTAAGTAATTTCAAACAATGGTAATAAATAATAATAATAAATAATATGTATATATATTATTAAATTTTAAGTTTATTTAACCTGCACAGGTTCACTATATATAAACCTCAATATGAATTTGATAGCTAAATTTATAAATTAAAATTTTCACACAAAATAAATTACTGGCGCTTTAAAATTTAGACTTTCCCAGTACTTGTTACTTTGCACTCATGTGTTTCCCATGAGCAATGCTGTCTTAGCAACATAAGTATAAGCAAATAATAATAATAATAATTTTAGTACACTATGCACATTGCTTCGTAATATGTTTTTAGCTGCTGTTTTTACAAAATAGTATTTATAAGACCTTTATGCGTGTTTTTATAGTTCTTAGAACGGATATACATTTCCGTTGGATATGTCAGAATTTGTGAAGGTTTAATTATATCTATTATTCTGCATTAATAGCAAGAATATCGTTGAAATATCGCATTTTTCGCAATTTTCCATGTTTTACACCAAGAACTTTCTATTTTCATTTGAAAAGCCATTAAGAAATAATTTCACCTAAAATTTCGTAAAAAAAAAATTTATTTTAATCTTTAAAAATATTGTTCTAATTATAACGAACAAATTATTAAAATCACCGATTTTAATTATTGAAGGCAAAAGCACGTCTCGATGGCCATTTCGCTACCGTTTACTTAGCTCTTCAGGAAACTTCTCACAAACATTTTAAATAAACTAAAATTTTTTGTTCAAACAATAAAGTAAAGACAAATATCCAAGTTTAAGCAAAAACAACAATTATCAACACTGGGGGCAAATTATGGCATTCGATATCGATCGAAATTAACATTTAAATTCAATTGAAATTTCGATCGATATCGAGTGTCGTAATTTGCTACCTGATTTTATTTTTCTTCATATACTGTATAAGGCTGACTTTTTTTCGGCTCTTCTATACATTTTAAAGATGATGAAAAATAAAATTAATACAACAAACAACACGCCACGATAATTTATATGTATATACTAATTTAATTTAGATAATAAATGAATTTAATTTCCTTTATTCGTACCTGATTGCTTCAAATATAAATATAATATGATATTCTCATGAAATATTTTTTATTTAAAAGTAGAAATTGAAATGTATTACTGCGTAGAAAGTATATTAATATGGCCATTCCACTACTGCTATTTTAGCTCATTATTGGATTTTACCCAAATTTTGTATAGAAAACTTGAAAGTGTTATATCAAAAGCCAAATTGATTAAATAAGAATTCTATTGAATCAATTAGAGAAAAAGACAGGAACAAAAAGACAGTATACAAAAACACAGCAAACATTCAGTAACTAAAAAAGAAAAGTAAATTAAAATCTAATAATAAATTTTCATATTGATAATAAATGAATTTAATATTCGGTGTAAATCGATGTTATTTCTTTTATACAACAACAAAACACATATTGTTACCATACAAATACACAAGCGGTAACATTGGTTTACGTTTAATATTTTACAATATAAATATATACACACTCGTATGCACGTATATACAAATGAATTAATGTGAGATGAGAGTAACAAGTTTGCTGAGAATAATAATCTCTCGTTGTGATTTTACTCTTAAAGTGGCAGTAGCAGTACGTCCATCGACAAAATATGCACTGGATGTAGAATGTATGGCAGTGAAACATCTTAGTATATTTATAGTCTTTGGTCTGAGCTTATGAGCAAAATCAATAGACATAGATTAGATAGTAATATTGTCAACAACAATGAAACTAATAAAAACAATACACCAACTACCTTCATATATGTTAACGATGAATTAACCTCCAATAATTGCCAACTATTATGGTTAGCCAAAACAAAAGCTAAAGAAAATAACTGGAAGTTCTTATGGGTGCGCAATGGTAATATCTTTGAATGAAAAAATGAAAATTCCCCTTCTTGTGTCATAAACAATGCCTCTGATATTCAAAATATATGAAACACAATTAAAAAAAAATTATAATGATTGACAATATTCAAAAAATAATTTTAATGAAATAAACCAAAATTTTTTAAGTTATCCCACAACGCTCATTTATATAAACGTCCGATCACTGAGACTAAAGGCCCAACTATAATGTGCATAAGCTAGCTTTAGCTTATGTCAAAAATTCAACGAAAAGCCTGTCAAATGCTTAGGTAACTTATTACAGAAATTTATGTGGCTACAATGTACTTATATAAATTTAGTAACTTATTTGCCACAGTTGCACATTTATGTTTAATTCGTACTTTTGTCAAAAATAATTTCTATATAAATCAACAAAACTTTAAAACGAAAAGGCTTAAAGAAAATATTTTATATATTTAATAACATTCACTTACACATTGACATATTTTGGTTTATGTTCTAAAAAAATGTAAAAAAAAAAAATTATTACAAAATATTTTCTGCTTTGTGTTTGTGGCCAACTGTACTAAAAAATGCAACGATGTCCATCGCTTATATGGTATACATATGTGTGTATAAATACAAATTTATTTTAAATATATTATAATTGTAAAAAATTGGCCATAAAGAAAAATGTTGTTTTTTCTACATTTTCTATTGAACTAAAAAATTTAACAATTTAGGTCTTAATTAAAATTTTTCTTTATCAATGTATAAGCCAAAGCACAATCAGATTTTTCCGTACGGAAAGTGCGATCAGTTTCGTACCTTGCCTAAAGAAATGAAATTTAACGAAACTTGACGAAAAGTTATCTTATGTACATTATAGTTAACCACATATAATTTAATGTATTTGCACAGTTGTTTAAGTTGGAATAAGCTAGTATATGCACATTATAGTTGGGCGTTAACTTTCAATTCTTTTATTGCTTCTATAAATAATATAATAAACAAAATAAAATTTATTGTTTTAGTCGAGACAAACATAAACGACAACGAAAATATTTGTACAATATAAATGGTTTTAATTCCATATTTCTTAATAGAGAAGGCAGAAATAATGCACTTCAGCCACGTATCAAACAACACAAACTCCTTTGAAATGATTCAAATAAATGTTAATGTAGAAAACAATAGAGCTCCTTCAATGCTCTCAATTTACCGTCCTCCACACCTAAATGTTCAAACGTTTGTCAGCGAACTTGATACAATAATAAATAATATCAGTAACAGAAATGAAATATTACTAGTGGGAGATGTAAATATTGATATTTTAAAAAATAATACAACAACCACAACATATTTAAACATGATAACTAGTAATGGTATGCAATGTTTGATTACTGAGAGTACTCGCGAAGACGTAAAGAGCAAAACTGCATCCTGCACAGATCATTTCTTATTTAAAACAAATACAACAACAACAAATGCATGCACTGCAATAATAAAAAGTAGCATATCAGATAATTACTCAATTTTTTGTTCGGTATATGAAAAAATAAATAATCAGGGTAAACAAAAGGCAAATTTAATATCGCAGGAACAGCAATAATGCAATTACAAAATTAATAAACAAATTCGAGAAACAGACTGGAATAACATAATTAGCCAAGCAACAAATGCTAATAACCTGTGTAATAAAATTAAAGACAAATTTAACGCGATATATAGAAATTTAACAACAAATAAACAAAAATTAAGCAAAAAAAGATTGAAAAATCCATGGATTAGTGAAGAGATAGTTAAGTATTGTGACTCTAGGGATAAACTTTTCAAGAAATGGCGAAATAATCGCAATAATTTAACACATGAAAAATAATTTAAAACTTTTAGAAATTTTGTAAATAAAAAATTATATTCGAAAAAAAAATAAGTTTATAGAAATCAAATACGTGCTACCTGGCAAATAACTAACGAAATAATTGGCAAAAAGATAAATAGTATTAACACCTCTATTATGAGAAGTTTCAACAATGAAAATCTAAGTATAATATTAGATAAGTTGCATCGAACTTTTGTACTAATATTAAAAAGCTTTTGCACACCTGCAACATAAAAACAACCAAAACCTTTGGAAGTACCCTCCAGAACACGATTACGTTCAGCCTATAAATGATCACGAAATGTAGGGTATCTTAAAATCCCTAAACGAAAAAAGGCGAAAGCTTAGATCAAATCCGACCAAAGGATCTAAAAATAAATGCTAGTTACTTAACACCCATTTTGACTAGACTCGTGAACTTAAGCATTGAACAAGCCACAGTTCTGGATATATTGAAAACTTCAACAGTTAGGCCAATTTATAAGAGCGGAACACAATCAGATACGAATAATTATAGACCAATTGCCATTCTTTCTGTAATAGATAAGGGTCTTCAAGAAATTATTGTTAGAAGACTAACAAGCTTTCTCCAAAAACATAAAATAATCAGCAGAAATCAGTACGGGTTTCCGAAAGGGAAAAACATCAATCAGGTTTTAGGAAACTTTGCAAACTATATAAACGAATGCTTGAGCAATAATATGCATGTAATATCACTGTTTATAGACTTCAGTAAAGCCTTCGACACACTTTCTCATGAAAATATTCTTCTAGTTTTAGAAAGAAATGGCATAAGAGGGAAAATTTTGAACTGGTTCAAAAGTTACCTGGAATACAGATCATATCATGTAAAAATAGGCAATTATATCAGCAAAGATGTCCAGTGTGATTGTGGAGTTCCACAAGGATCCAAACTGGGACCAATTCTTTATATAATATATGCGAATGATATGCTGAAACTCTTAATGGGATGCGAAACTTTTGCATATGCAGATGACACTGCTATTATCGTCGCAGAAAAAAATATTTCGAGTTCAACAGAAAAAATGACAAAAAAAATGCTGGACGTAGCAACAAAGTGGTGCCATGACAACGGCCTCATAATAAACGCTCAAAAAACAAAGATTATGGATATTAAGCCTCGTCATCTTTAAACCTCACAAATAAACTTACTATTTCATAGTATAAATTGTTTACACACAAAAGTAGTCAATAATACAAACATTATTGAAACATGCTCAACAATTATAGAGAAAGTTGAAATATACAAGTACCTTGGAGTATATGTTGACAGCAGTTTTAAATGGAAAACACACATAGAAAATCTGCAAAAAAGATTAGAAAAACGTCCTACATTCTCTACCATTTAAGCAACCGTGCAACATAAACCGTTCTACTACAAGCATATTTCTCTCTGACAGTCATATTTTCGTCATGGTATTACAGCTTGGGGAAGCGTAAAATAAAGCACCACATTACAAAAAATACAAAACCAGATACTAAAAATTTTATGGAAAAAATACCAAACAACATGTCGAACATACAACAGAAATCTTAATACAAGAGCACAACAAAACAACAACACAATGGTACAACGTCTTAATAACACAGAAAACAACATTATTAGCAATAATATAAACAGCAGTAATAACATAAACAACATCATCAATAACAACAACAGAAATACAATTGTCAGCAATAGCAACTCTAACTATAGCAACATCAATGGTGACAACAATATTACTATAATCAACAACACTGACCTTCTTAATAACAACATCAGCAACAAAAACAGTATATACAATAATAGTAATATCAACAACAACATCGACAACTACATAAACAATGACAACGTAATTACTAACAACAGCAATATCAGCAACAACACTATCAACATCAACGACAACAATATTACACACAACAATAACAACATAAACAACAATATCAACCTCAATGATAACATCAACCATAACAACAACAATGCAGACTTTAACACAAACAGTCTGCCAAAAATCTGCATGTCCTTAATGTAAAGAATATTTATTACACAACCATTGCAAAAGAGTTCTTCCAGGACATCAGATTCTTAGAGCCAATCGAGCACTCGAGACGTGCACAGGGTAGATTTAAAGTAAGCCTTTTTGTAAATGAATACGGTAGAAATACTCTCCCTGTTATTTACCCACAACTCACAATCAGCTGCCAATCAGCGTAATTATTATGGAAACAAAAGAAACCAGCAAATCTAAAAACTCTTTTAAGTCTGCAATTAAGAATCAAAAAATTTTCCATTCATTTATGATTTTTTTATTCTTTTTTTTTTTAATTTTTACGTTTTACTAAGATTGCACATTTTATTTTAAAACAATATTTTATGTTAATATTACGCAATACATATATATTAGCAATTAGCACTCTCTGCAGACAAGCTATAAAGCTTTGCTAATCCTATTGTTATATAAATTGTTAAAATAATAAATAAATAAAAATAAAAAAAAGTATCACATTGAGAAGAAGAAAATAAACAAAAGACGTTTGTTTGTTGAAGTTAAAACTTTGTTAAGAAAAAAAGAAAAATGAAAATTAATTGCTTTTTTCAGTTCTATTCTCCATTTTACTTCCTGAAAACCTTTTTCTGAATACTTATTTTCTTCTTCTTATTTGCTTTTTGACGTTAAATATACAAAATAACTTGATACAATAATACACTTCGTGTTCACAAGCATATAAACAGAAAGTGTATTCAATACAAAATACAACATACAAGATTTTGTAAATCAAGCAATTGTTTCACACTTATATCTCTTTTTTTCTCTACGAAATGACTTATTTTTACAAAAAGAAAGTATTCTATATTGGAATGAAGATTCTAAAGGGACCTTCTCACAAAATTTTGTTTAAATCCATCTAGTAGTTTTTACGTGATCCGAACACAGACAGACAAAAATTCCAAAAATAGGCGTTGTATTTCATATGGATTTCACCAATATCAAAATTTTCAAAAATTATTTCATGTACAGAAATGACTCCGTTGTAGTTTTGTTTTATGAATAAATAAAGAAAAAACTTAAAGTTAGTAAAATTAGGAAAACATGAAACTAGTGTAAAATAAAATGCACTTTGCCTTTCAGTTCATCTAATTCAATTTTCGTTTTTATACCCTTCACCACAAAAAGGGGAAAAAGGGTATACCTAAGTTTATCATTCTATGTGTAATTTCTACAGATTCCATTTCCGACCCCATAAATTATATATATTCTGACTCCTTATGCATGGCGAAATCGATTGTGCGATGTCCGTCTGTTCGACCTGACAGAGTGTTGCCGAGGCAAACTTGATTTCGCAAAAATTGGCGCTCGCCCATATTTTCCGAGTTACGCAGCTCTGAAATTTTTAACTTTTTTAAAATATCAATGTGGGTATCATTTTATAGCTTCTGAAGACTCAGTTTGTCATTCCGTTTGTAGTTTCTACAATATCCATTTCCGACTCCATTAAGTATGTCTTCTTACGCATAGAGAAGTCGATTGAGTGATGTTCGTCTGTCTGTCCGTACTAGAGCCTAAATAAACACGAATTTAAATGCGCTAATCGATCAGACGTAGTGCTATTGGAAATCAGAAAGATCGGTCTACCTTTAATTTTTCCTTACTATTTGGAACAAAGCTGTAACTCCAGTCAAAAAAACAAATATATGGTGCGATAGAGAATTAAAAATAAAAGAAAAACTATCACCTGAAAATATTGGCCCTAGCCTATATTTTTCGAGTTACGGGCCTCTGGAGTTTTTAAATTTTTTAAATATCAATAATATAAATATCAATAATAAATATCATTTAAAAGACTTTGATGAAATCTTTAAGGAAATACTAAAACTTTTTACCCATTAAGGGCCGATGGAATTTTATGTAAATTTATATTCAGGCAATGCCAAATCGTTTTTCTTGTTTTTTAATTCTCTGTCACCCCAATTTTTGCTTTTGGAATTACTCTACTAAACTAGATTTACATAGATGGTGAAGGGTATATAAGGTTCGGGATAGCCGATTCGCTTTGTACTCATTTTTGATTAGCCTTCAGCACAAAATTATAAATATAAATTATTTTCTTGCAAAAATATTAATTGCGATTTTAATATGCTCAATTAGGAAGCATGTTTTTTGGCAAATTTTTGTGTTCATTCATGAATCTTAGATTTAACTTATTGTAATAATAACTTTATCATAAACTAAAATTAAATTTGTTTAATTCGCACATTTTTTTAGAGAATTTGTTGCATTTTTTATCTTATTCGAACTAAGTTTTGTTAACGTATGACAGTTCGTAAAACACTTACGTTCATTTATAGGATAACGTATGTTTAATCTGCGTTATTAAATTAATGAAGTCAAAGAAACAAATTTTTTATTTCTGATAGAATTAGCTTTCGATAGTTCTATCGTATGTTTTAAAGAAACTACAGGTGAAAAACTAAAAAATGCTAAAGTAAAAATTTTGTATTTTAAATTAAAAAGTTGAATCTTTAAAATTATTAAAGACACCATGTAAATTCCAAGCAAGTTTTTCCTTTATCTATCTATGTAGATTACTAAAAATAAAAAAAAAATTTAACCGGTTCACTTTTTATAAATTTATAAGCTCTGAAATACTTTTCAAATTAGTGGTTTTCTATTTTGACACGCTGTGATACTACTCTTTACTGAAACAGGATGCAATCAAATGCAGCACGCGACAAGCGTATGTGCTTCTTTATAAATCGCGCTTTGTTTTAGAAAAATCAGGTAAATAGCTTAGAAGTTCCAAACTTTTATTCCATTTTTTTGTATTTCACCCCACTGTGTTTTAGTTCTAATTTGAATTTTATCAATTGCATTACATCGGACTCTTCTAAATCTTGCAAGCCCACCGTAGACCCACTTGGGTCAACCTGCGACTGCATCGACACCAGTTCAATAGTCATCTGCTCTTCCGCATTTCGAGTAGGTAGACCTTTACTATTTAATTTTGTAGTAAACTGATCATATTTGCCCTTTAACTGCATTTATTACATCCAAATGAGGGCTTGTCACGGCCAATATCAGCATTTCCATTTGCCTTTTTGTTCGTAATTTTTCTGAAAAATTGTAGTTATAGATATTTGCAATAAACGAAAAAAGTATTTCTCCATTTTAAACTTTAAGTTACCGTGGCAACTAGACAACACGTGTTGATAATCATAATCACAATTTAAAATTTACATCAAAATAACAACATGCACATGTTTAAAATTTTTACCTTTTTACTTTCTTCTTCAGTATATTGCATATCTGCACAATTAGTATTTTTAATCCAAAAGGAAAAAAACAGCATTAAATTATGACAAATATAAATTAATTTAAAATTTTGTTCTTAAAAATTAGTTTTCTTATTTTTAATTACGTTATTGATGTATTGAGCCGTACAAAGCATTCAATCTTTCATATGATACACATATAAGAACAACAGAAGCATAAAAAAACAAATACAGTTGAAGATGTTGGTCTTCAGAATGTGAAAACTAATAATATTAAGTGCATATTTTTTCAAGCCAGAGTTAAAGAAAAAACCAAAAAAATTTTTTATGAATCTGCACGCAAACATAATGCCGTACACAATGATTGTAAGCTGATGATCACAAACACTACGATAACGTACTTAAACAAATTTTAACATTTAATATATGTATCTCTTTCTCTCCACTTTCTACTTATCCAATATTTTAACTTTGTCAAAGTCAGCTGTGTGGCATGTTTTTTTTGTATATGTTGAGTCAATGCAGTTGTCTCCTTTCTTTTAGTAATGTCCGCTTGATGCTCAGCTATTCTTGTTGACAAGGTTCTCTTTGTTGTTCCTATATATTGTTACGTTTATTTTGTTAAGAATGATACTACTTCAATGTTTTTACATAGTTTATTTTATTTATAATTGCGAACAGCCTCTTTTTGCGACTGTTCTGTTTCGATGTTTTCTTATTATTGAATTAATACAAATTAATCTTACATTCTACAAACTTAAAGTACACTAATACTAATACAAAGTATCATACATATGATACTTTGTTTATTCTTATAAAATAGCTATTGGGATGGGAATGAGCTAGTCAGCATATCCCCACGATGTGTGTGGACTTTTGCTTCAACAAAGTATGAAGCTCGTGTTACATACAGAAGGTATGGTAACTACGACTTGTCAAACACACTACACCTCCCTTTTCCGGAAAAGAATAATCAATACTATTTGATTATTCTTTTATATATTACAAGCATAAATAGAATAAAATAAAGACTGTTTTTATTAATAAAGGTCTTTTACAAAAAAAAAACGAAATTAAACAAAATTAAAAAAAAGTAAAAGAGTATATATTTAAATGATTAAATAAAAGGATTTATCCTTCCCTTCCCTTTTTAAAATGAGAAGAGAGAAAGGAATAAGAGAATCTTAAATTGCTGAAATAGCATTATTCAATAAAAACCCTTAAAATAGTTAACGCTATTTTAATAACATAAATCTACTATGTTATTTCTATAAGTTTTAAGTAAAAACTAACGTTATTAAAAGAATATGAAAAGTGGGGGAAAAAAAATTATATAAAGCGTTATTCGACAGTTTACTGTGAATTTATTTATTTAGGTAATTTTTTAATTCTGTTCTAATGGACAGTAAAAAGTTTACCATTAGTGTCCATTAATGTGACATTGTTTGAATTATCAATGTCAGTGACTGTGAAGGGACCTTTGTAGACCGCATCCAGTTTGTGTCCTGATTCATTGCGGACAAGAACAGAGTCATTAATATAGAGTGTAAAAGGATTAGAATTTTCATTGGATATATTTTGTCTTAAAAGTTTTGCATTTTCAATGAGGCTAGCAGCTCTACGTTGAGCTACTTGGAGTCTGAATTTAACTTCCTTTTCGTAAGCTTCAGCGTTGTAAAGAGGTTCTATGCTATTGGTATTGGTAAAATCTAGTTCCGTTGGAATTTTTCCGAAGATCAATTCAAATGGACAGTATCCATGAGCTGTAGATGGAGTTGTATTGTAACAATATACAAAGAATTTTAACCAATTATCCCAATCTGATTTGTCAGATGAAACATAAGATCTTAAATACTCGTTGAAAGTTCTGTGAGATCTTTCAACTGTACCGAGTGTTTCATGATGGTAAGCAGTAGAGTGTAATTTCTCTATTTTCATTAGCTTGCATAGTTCTGTGAGTACCTGATTTATATATTCTGTCCCTAAGTCCGTAATTATTGTGTTCATTGGACCATATATTAAAACAAAATCTTCCATAATGGCTTTCGCAACATTTCTGGCTGATTTATTCAATATTGGGATAGCTACTAGGTATTTAGTTAAATCGCACATTATAGTCACAGCGTATTCATTCTGTGAATCAGACCGTGGAAGGGGGCCTATTGTGTCGATTATCACTCTTTGAAATGCTTTTAGGGGAGTTGGTGTTATAACCAAGGGCTCCTTGCCTTTAACCGTGGTTTTGTTGGTTTGGCATTGAAGGCATTGTTTGACGTATCTAGCTATATCTCTAGTCATGCCTTTCCAATGATATTGAAGTTGGATTTTTTTTATCATACGAGTTATGCCTGGATGTCCACCTGTAATGGGATCATCATGATATTTTTGCATAATTCTCAGTTTTTCAGAATCAGTAGAAACTTTAGTCAGTTTCGGTACGAGCATAATTGTTAAATTAGAATCTTGCAAGATTTTATTACCTTTACATTTGAAGGTTTCCATATTTGTTCCTAGGTAAATAAGCATACTGTCATCTAGTGAGAGTAGCAATGTTGTGAGACCAATATTATTAGCTATTTTTGCAAGCTTTAGAAAGAGTTGACCTAGGTCGACATTTCTATTAACAATGAGATCTTTCAACTTAAATTCGGAAAGAACTTGCTTTCCCTTATGGATAATTACTTTATCCTTAGTAAAATACAATCTAGGTATTTTACGATGCTCTTGGGCATTTATAGCCTCATATATTTTAAATTTGACTGATTCTGTTCGAGGAGTTTTATTCATACTTTCTCCTCCTGTTTTAGTCTGAAGTCTTGTTGTTACCTTCAGGACTTTATTTACTTCAATATTTTTAATATCCTTGAACTCTATGCGTGACAGAGCGTCTGCCACGGTATTTTCCTGACCCCTAATATATTCGACTACAAAGTCGTACTCCTCGAGGTCAAGCCTCATACGAGTGAGCTTAGATGATGTATTCTTCAGGGAAAATAAGTAAGTTAATGGCTTGTGATCACTTTGGATTACAAACTTTTTGCCGTAAATGTATGGTCTGAAATATTTTACAGCCCAATGTATTGCAGTTAATTCCTGCTCTATGGTAGATTTGTTACTTTCACCCTTAGTGAAAGATCTAGAAGCGTATGAAATTGGCATTAGTATACCTTGTTTTTCTTGACTAAGGACAGCACCACAAGCGTGTTTGCTTGCGTCTGTTGTAATAAAAAATTCTTTAGAAAAATCAGGGTATTGTAAAATTTTAGGACTTAATAATTGGTTTTTAAGGTATTGGAACGATCTTTCGCAATCTTGGTTCCATTCAAAAGACACATTTTTTCTTGACAATCTAGTAATATGTCGAGATGATTCAGCAAAGTTTGGTATGAACCTTCGGTAATAATTACAAAATGCTATGAAGCGTTTAGCTTCATCACCGTTCTTTGGTGTTGGATAGTTTTGTACTATAGAAAATTTGCTATCATCAGGAGATATACCTTGATCAGTACATTTGTGTCCTAAAAATGTTACTTCAGTGCGGAAAAATGAAGATTTGTCTGGATGTAATTTCAGATTGTGTTTCCTGCATAATGCAAATACGTTCTTTAAATTTCGTAACATATGTTCCTTTGAACAACCAATAATTACAAGGTCATCCATATACACGAATGCTTGTGCTGGAGATAGACCTGAAAAAGCCAACGACATCATGCGTTGGAAGGAATTCGGGGCTATTTTTAGACCATACGGCAATCTTTTAAATCTGTAGGATCCTTTATCTGTGGAAAAGGAAGTGATATCTCTGGATTCCTCTTCCAGCTCTATTTGATGAAAACCTGACATAAGATCAAGGCAAGAGAAGAATTTAGCTCTGCCCAATTGATCAAGAATGTCATCTATACGAGGTAACGGGAACTTATCAGCTATTAAATTTTTATTAACTGCTCTGTAGTCTACTACCAGTCTCCATCTCTTTTGGGTATTACCAGGTAAAGGTTTCTTTGGTACCAAGAGTATGGGACTATTGTGATCTGAAGTGGATGATTCAACAATATCGTCTTTAATTAGCTTATCAACCTGGTTATTTATTTCCTCTTTTTGGGAATGTGGAATGCGATAGTTTTTTATATAAACAGGTTGTGTATTATTTACTTTGAGTCTTTGTTTGTAAAAGTTATTGACAGATATGTTTTCAGATTCTAGAGCGAAAATGTCTATAAATTCATGGCATAAGGATTTTAAATCTTTTTCAACAAAAGTTGGGAAGTTTCTGGAAAGTCTTTCCATTTTTCTTTGGATTTGGCAGGTGTACAATTTGGTTTGGCAATTTTATAATCTTTAAGTGTTTCAGTAATAAGTTTAATATCAGAAATTAACAAATCTTGTTCAGTGGTATTAATAATTTTTACTAAAGGGTTTGATTTGGAAGTTATTGTATTTGCGACATAAACGCCGTTTTGAATTGTTTGATAAGGTACTAAAACATTTTGTTCGGATGATTCAAATTGTATGGGTCTTATAACCTCAGATCTGGCAGGAAGTGATATTGAGTTTATGGTTGGGCCGTTTCTAAGGGGTATTCCAATGTCATGATCGATTTCATTTGATTGGATAATCATTAGATCTTTATTATTGGAATATTGTAATATACAATTATATTTTCGTATAAAATCCATTCCAATTATTCCGTCTGCCTGTATTTTGAAGTCATCCCTGACTACGTGAAAAGTATGTTTTATTAGATATTTATCTATTTTTAATTCGGATTGTACACTGCCTAAAGTTGAAATTATACCTTGGCCAATACCATTTAGGTTTTTTTTTATTGTAGACATTAATTGACTCATTTAGGACCTGGTTGTGCTTGATAATTGAAATATCAGCTCCAGTGTCTATTAAAAAAATTGAAATATTGTCATTTAGGGTAGTTCTAGATCGTAAATAGCTACACAAATTCAAGTTAATATTGTAGGTTTTTGTATTTATTGAGTATTTAGGGGTCGCTGCTCGTTTCCCGAGGCTTCGGCAGCTAGATTTATGTTTCCGTTTTGTGCGTTATTATAACGGTTTCTGTTCTGTGGATAGTTATGACGATTTCTATTATCGTTATTGTTACGATAAGAACCTGAGTTATTGTTATTGTAATTGTGGTTGTTTGACCCGTTATTACGATATAACCTGCTATTATTGTTTCTATAATTTCGGTTTTGATTGAAGTTTCGGTTAGGGTTGACATTGTTATTTCCTCCATGATTACTGTTATTATTGTTATTTTGGCGTTTAAAGCCATAGCTTAGGATAGAGTTTTCCTGACCGTAGGCTTCAGTACAACTACTTATGAATTTAGTTAATACTTCATTCATGTTGTTAAAGTTGCCTGATTGCATTATCATTTTAACTCTATCATTGGAACTATTTTTGGTTATAGCCGTAACAGCTGAACGAGTAGCATATTTGTTGGCTGTTTCATGGGGTAACCCATCAGTAATATAGTCGGATTCCAATTTTTTCGTCAATTCCTCCAATTCCTGGGCGTAGGCATTAACGTTTTTTCCGGACTGTCTTGTGCTCATTAATTTGGCATTAATTACGTCAACGGATTCACCTTTAACCGTTGATTTTATTTTTGAGATTATTTCTTGTAAAGTAGTTTCAAATGAAATTAGATTTCTTGCTGTTCCTCTCAATTTTGTTTTGATAAGGTTTACAGCTACTGATTCGTGTGTTTCTTTAATCGAATCTACCAAATTAATGGCGTCGATAAAGCTTTGCAGGTTTTCAGAATTTCCATTGAAATCTGGAAGTAACCTTGAGGCTGTATTTAGAAATTCAATTAACGTTTGAGGCATTTTGGATTTTTGTTCTGTTTCGGGTAAAAGATCGAACACTATTGGTTCATGGATTGAGTGTGGAACAAGGATTTTAAAATTTTTTCGATAACTTACGGAAATTAATTTTTCACGTAGGTCAGAATAAAAGTTATCAGCTGAGGTTTGATGAGCTTTTGTTAATCTATTATAATTTGTATTAAGGAGTACTCTGAGCTTTTCTAATTGATTTTGAAGGATATTCACATGCTTATTGACGGTTTCGAGTTTAGTGTCTCTGTCAGTATTTAAGCATTTATAGGATTTAAGGAATTCCTCTTTTATTGCCTTAGCTCTTGATACTATTAGCTCCCATTCCATCAGTTAATAAACTGGTAAATAAAAGAAGAAATTGGTAAATAAGACTGGAGAATGCTCATTATGAGTACTTCCGTAACAAAAGGTAAAAGATATAATTATAATCAAAAGGTTTTCAGAAAAGGTCTCTCAAACAGTGTTCTTTCTAGTAGAGTAGAAAACAATAATCCTGATATTAGACTTTGTCTAGATTGTTAGCCAAAGATGCAGCTCTAGTGTAATTTTTTCTCAAGGATCTTTTGTGTAATTGGTAGAGCGTTACTAGAAGTTGTGTGGCTAAAATACCGATGATTATTATGAAGTACACGGTGGGAAAGTCAATTTTAACCACTACGTCATTGACGACGTTAGCGTTAGGTTTTTCAATTTTTGATTCTGTACCACCCATTGCAATGACAGTTAATAAGTTTTTAATTGAGTGATCTTGAAGGATCTGAGAATCAAAACGTTAGTACTATTAAAAATTCTACTGCACAATGCTATTCCTTTTTTTTCCTTTTTTTTTTTTTTTTTTTAAATTACAAAAATCAACTTCTCTTTCTGTATTCCCTTCTATCGTTATCATTAAAAAGGACTAAAAAAAAATTTAACTTCTTTATCATTATACTTCTCCCTTATGGAAAAGAGAAAAAAAAAAAATTAAAAGGATTGGACTGATTTTAAATAGAACCGTCTCGTTCGTTAGTAGCTGGACCGTTTACATTTGAAAATTTCTGGTTTACAAAAAAAGTTTACTTAACATAAATTTACACGGCCAACTACTTGTTAGTCTGTCTTTTCTTGTCCTGGGGCGTGTTAGTAGTTAGAAACTAAAGGTATGTATGGCACCGCGTGGCATACGATACACTTCAATGCATCGTCCTACTATGGCGCTGTCATACATCGGTCAATGCCAATTTTGACCGAACCGGGCTTTACTTAGATTAAGTAGTACTGGAGGGACTCGTGAGTTTCGCAGTAATACTTTGTTAGTTTTTAGGAATAATAAAAAATTAATTCAACATATTAATGCTTTGCCTATTTAGACACTTTTATAAAACACGCAAAATTATTTCACTTTTTAATTAATAATTAATTAATAATTATATTTGTAACTTTTTGTTTTTTTTTTTTTTTTTTGAATTCAGTTTTATAAAATTTTAACTTTTCTATTATATTTGACCATTTATTCTCAGCCATTAATAGAACTAAAAAGTTTATGTATGTATATTTTCTTAATTTCTGTCCCTATGAAATATGTTATACAATGTTTTCTTTGTTTTAATATATTTTAGGTTACATATTTATTTGTAAAGTTAAAAATAATAATATTTAAATTAATGATAACTTATCGTTTTTCTGGTTGCTCCCTCAATTGTTGTTGACCATGACTCTTGTTTTCTTGGGGTTGGTTGTTTGTTTCATCTTGTTGTTGACCATTTATTGTTGTTTGCTTTTTAAATTAATGATAACATATCGTTTTTCTGCGCATTTTGACCATTCCGTCGGAGTTCGAGAGGTGAAGATATTACGCAACGTATTCATAAAAATCATAACTATTTAAGTTTCTTTTTGTTATATAGATATTTATTATACTTTATTATTTCAATGCTTTGTTAGGCATTAAACAATTTAACTTATTTTTGTCTCTTGTTTTTAACCACTTCTTTCTAACACCAATCGAGTATAACACTGCTTTTTATTTTATTATTAGGCAGGATCGCCATGTTAAGAATGATACTACTTCAATGTTTTTACATAGTTTATTTTATTTATAATTGCGAACAGCCTCTTTTTGCGACTGTTCTGTTTCGATGTTTTCTTATTATTGAATTAATACAAATTAATCTTACATTCTACAAACTTAAAGTACACTAATACTAATACAAAGTATCATACATATGATACTTTGTTTATTCTTATAAAATAGCTATTGGGATGGGAATGAGCTAGTCAGCATATCCCCACGATGTGTGTGGACTTTTGCTTCAACAAAGTATGAAGCTCGTGTTACATACAGAAGGTATGGTAACTACGACTTGTCAAACACACTACAATTTAAATTATAAACGTTTTATTTATGAGTTCTTTATTTGCAAAATAATTACACACACAACTTTTAGAGTTTTAATTAAATAACACTTTATCTAATCAATTATTTGACGATTTAACTATTCGCGATTAATAATACACGCTGGCAACTTTAATTGTTGTACCACAAGATCTTAACTAGATGACGCTCACAAAACGAATGAATCAGCACGTATTGGCGTTGCTTTTATATACCCTATTTTTAGGCGTTCTTGAATATTCGAGAATTTCTACCGCCATCTACTGCGTAGTTGAAAATGCTGCGTTGCCACTTTTATCTCAGACACATTAGTGAGCATTGTTATTTACTTCTAGAACCTTCAATCATTATTTAAAAATACATGTTGTATATTTTTATTTAGTTGTTATACAATGCAGGTGTGTGTATGTTTGTGTATTGTCATTTCGTTTCACTTTCTTGGCCACAATTATTTTTAACATCTTTTTATGATTTCAATAAAGCATCTTTGTAACAATATAGTAAATTGCATTTTGTTGTCCCATTACCCTTACATGGCATTTCGTAAACAATGTTATTTTGTTGTTGCTTATTAATTGGCGCCTTAATTTTCGTAAATATTGTATTTATTGTGTTGTTTGGTTTATAGGAAAAACTAATGTTGTTGTTATTTGTAATTATGTTACGTATTTTTCTGTTGTCTGTTAAGCCAAGAATGTATTTTAAACTATAAAAAGTACAACTTCTCTTGTGATTATCTATTACTTTATTTATTGTTTTGTTTTTAATTCGGTGTTTTACTGTATTTATTAACTTTCTTATGAGGTAATTAGGAAAAATATTGTTATTTAATATATTATAAATTTTCTGTATATTATTTTTAAGACTCTTTTTATAAAACTCTTTGCTGTGTTAATAATCTGGTTCTTTGGTTGTGTTGTATTATAATTCATAAATCTGCCGGATGCTGTTTCCTTTGAATACCAATCAAAAATAATTTTATCTGATGATCTGATCAATTTAGCATCCAAATATGTGATTTTTTTCTGCTCTTCGATCTCCATAGTGAATTTTAATTTGCGGTGATGATTGTTAAATGTTTTGAAAATTTCGCCTTGATCGTCAATATTTATAATAGCTAGGATGTCATCTACATATTTGGCTATGTATTTTATTTTTTAGTTCCATTAAGGCGTCGTCAAGTAAACTATCTAAAACTATGTCAGCTATAGTTGGTGAAAGTAGATTTCCCATTGGCATTCCGTAAATCTGGTTATACAATTTTTCTTTATAAACAAAATAATTGCTATCACTTAGACAAAACTTCAAAATTTCCAAAAAATTTGGGTTTGGTAATCGTCGTGATTGTTTTTATTATGTCTCATTTTTTCATAATATTTTTGATGGCACTGTGAACTGGAATGTTGGTAAATAAGGAAATAACATCAATTGAAACTAAAATATCTTTTCAATTTTTATGGTCTGAATTTGCCTTTTTAATTCAATTGAATTTGTAATGTTATATTTCTTAGAAATTAAATTTTTTAAGATATTTCCAACAAATTTGGATAAATAATAGCTTGGCACTTGAGTCAAAGATACTATCGGTCGTAGTGGGGTTCCGTCTTTGTGGATTTCAGGTAGTCCATATATCCTTGGCGCGGTAGCTGCCATTTTTAAAAAGGTCTGATACGATATTATTGTTGATTTTTTGTAGTTTCGCAGTCGGTTCAGTTCTTATTAATCTATATGTATTTTTATCTTCTAAAATTGTCTCCATCTTTTGCTCATAGTCATTTTTATACATTGTCACAGTTTTATTTCCTTTGTCAGCTTGTACAATTGCTACGGCATCGTGTTTTTTAAATAATTCTTTTTTTACGTTGAAAGATTTTAAAACTAAACTTTTCCTTTGTGGTGTTGCTGATTTTTCGCTTAAACGATGTTATATTGTTAGCTAGTTTTGTCTTTGCTATATCCTTAGCTATATTGTCCTTATCATCAATTGCTTGTATGCATAGTTCAACGTGTGCAATAATATCTATTGGGGAGAATTTCCGTCTTTCAGTAGGTAATGCAAATTTTTTTCCTAGAGTCTTAAAAATCAGCGACGAACAATTCCATAATAATATACAGAAAATTTGTAATATATTAAATAAAAATATTTTTCCTAATTACCTCATAAGAAAGTTAATAAATACAGTAAAACACCGAATTAAAAACAAAACTTTAAATAAAGTAATAAATATTATTGTTGTTATTTTTGGCCATCAAATTTTGATTTCCGTATGTATAATATTATATTCTAAGCTAATAAGGCCTAAATTGCTCCATGTAAATAAAAAACAATTTTTTATTACATACTTCCCCAACGTTTCGTGAATTTTTTGTTCACTTTCTCAAGTGGTCGTCTATTTAATTAAAAAGAAAATTTAACACAGTTACAATTAAAAACAATTACCGCGAAAATTTACAAAAATATGTTAACTTACAGTTTGACAGTACAGTTTACATTAATAAATTAAAGATTTTTGATAAAAATAACAATAAAAAACAATACTAAACATGAATTAACAAGCACAAAAATTTAATTTAAACTGTTGCTTAAATTAATGCGAGTTTATAACTGGCGCTTAAATTCGCTCTTTTGTCAGTTTACCTTTGCTTGTGTTGTTGTGTTTTTGTGTGATAAGGTACTAAACCATACTGACAAAAATTGAATACATTTTTCACAAGAAAATTCTTAATCTCGAAATATCACAAACAAACACTGATTTAAAACGAATTAGAAGAAATCTTTACCACCTTAAAACGGGTATACAAAATTTTGTGACAATATTGTTTTTATTTACATGGAGCAATTTAGGCCGTATTAGCTTAGAATATAATATTATACATACGGAAAGTAATAGATAATCAGAAGAGAATTTGTACTTTTTATAGTGTAAAATACATTCCTGGCTTAACAGACAACAGAAATATACGTAACATAACTACAAATAACAACAACATTAGTGTTGCCTATAAACCAAACAACACAATAAATACAATATTTGCGAAAATTAAAGCGCCAATTAATAAGCAACAACGAAATAACATTGTTTACGAAATACCATGTAAAGGTAATGGGACAACATAATGCAATTTAATATATGTATATAGGAACAACAAAGAGAACTTTGTCAAAAAGAATAGCTGAGCATCGAGCGGACATTACTAAAAGAAAGGAGACAACTGCATTGGCTCCACATATACAAAAAACAGGTCACACAGCTGACTTTGACAAAGTTAAAATATTGGATAAAGAAAAAGTGGAGAGAAAGAGAAACATTAAAGAAAGCTTACACATTCAGCAGAAGGTAGAAAATGCAATGAATTTGAAAGAGGGCACCGGCAACATCAATGCAAGCTATAGAGTCGCTATTAGCTGATCTTCGACATAAACTTATGTGTTTCTTGTTTTTTGAAGTTTGTTGTAAAATTGTTTTTATTTTTCTATAACGTTTTTAAAATTGTAGGTTAAAATATAATGATTTAAACACCCAGAGAAAAAAAAAATACCATACGTGTACAAAGTGACCACAAACGGTGTCAAAAGTGTATCAACCACGTTTATGATCAATTTGTACACGGATGGTGTCAAAGAGGCGACAACTATACATATGTGTACAATATGACACCGTATCGGTGTCAAAAAAGGCCCATAGCGGTGTCGATCTGACACAGCACCGGTGTTAGACTGACACCGCAACGGTGTCGAACTGATAACATATCGATGTCAAATTGACACTGTAATGGTGTCGAACTGATAACATATCGGTGTCAAATTGGTAACGCACCGGTGTCGAACTGATAACATACCGATGTCGAATTGACGCCATGCCGGTGTCGAATTGACACCATGCCGGTTTCGAATTGACACCATACCGGTGTGGAATTGATACCATATCGGTGTCGATTATACACTACTCGTTACTATCCTCTTTCCCAATTAACCACAATAATAAAAACAAATACAATAAGTTGTTCGCTTATAAACGTTTTTTATTCAAAAAAAATATTTTCTTAAACAAAGAAGACAGTACAAAACATAAATCAAGTTAAATATACTTAAATATAAAATAAATTTTCCCATTGTTCTTAGGGTATACATGAAATGGAACTGTTACAAAATCAAGAATTGGTATTATATAAGTCGTATTCATGTCGAGTGAACCAATTTCATAAGATTGTAAATGTGCATCAAAATTTTTAATTTTAACATCATTGCACAAAACATAAATCTTTTCGTTTTCAATTATTAAATTTTTAATTTTAAAAAGTTCAGTAACAGATATATTCGTACACAGATAATAATTTTTTCTATACCGTGTTCCCTTAAACACTATTTCGTCAACAATGTTACAATTTTTAAAATTTAGAATAGGTTTATTTAATTTAAAATGATAATCATTTTTTAATAAATATTGTAAATTTGCTTTTGGCGAGAGTAAACTGAAAGTAGGTTCTAAATTATCTTCGTGATTTAACAAAAAATTTTAAAACTTTAGTCCGGATATAGAATGGCATGGGTTTACTCTTGATGTGGTGTTGCCAAAGTACATTTTTGACTCTTTGTGCTTGGCTTCAAACCGCATACACCAAAGATACCTTAGGGGTCCACATTTTCTGGTGGCAGTAGGGTAATGGACAAGAAAATGGTGTTTGGGTTTTAAGGAACCATACAAATTGACATAAACTAAATGGTGCTTTTTAATCAAATCTTCTAATTTTAGTGAATCGTATTCATTGTAACTTGCTTTAAAAATCATATCAATTATTTGTAGTAAAATTATTAGCACTTCCCAATGTGGGTTGCCATGAGGTATTAAATCACCAATCATTAATGGTAAAAATTTAATAAAGCAAATAGTTTCACTTGCAGTCATTTTTAAGTCATAGTTTTTTAGTCTGTAAAAGTCTAGTTGTACTGAATTGTTTCCGACTTCAATTTCCCCAAACTGAAACAGAGTTTTTCTACTATTAATACTGTTTAATGTTAAAATATTTTCATTAAGCAATGCAACCAATACATTACATATGTCGTAAACACAAACGCCTTCGTATACATCGTGCATAATATCAAAACAAAAATTTTCTACAACATAAAAATAAGGTATAGATTCAAATATGCAACTATTTTTAATGCCAGTTTCTCGAGCATTATTTTCTAATACATCTTGTTCATAATTAGTTGCATTCCTAAAACAATCTAGATATTCAGTTGCATCACATTGCGTTTCAGATTTGCTTCTTGTACAGGCAAGACAGAATCTTTTACAATTAAACGATTGAACAAAACCTAGTGCACTATTAACTGCTAGATTATCACCAACAATTAATCCTAAAATAAAGTGTAAAAAGAAATAAAATTGATTATTAAGATAATACATTAATTTTTGTTTTATATATACATATATATGTATATATACACACATACACACACACACATATATATATATATATATATATATATATATATATATATATATATATATATATATATATGTATATATATATATATGTATATATATATATATATATATATATATATATTATTTTCTATTTTATTAAGCTTTGGGTCCTTATATTTTTTATTAATAAATTATTTTCTATTTTATTAAGCTTTGGGTCCTTATATTTTTTAATAATATTTTATTTCAATATTTCGGTACTTTCTGCGTACCTTCTTCAGGAAACAAAATTAATATATAAGCAAAATAACAAAATTAATTAATAATTGAAAAAATTTTATTGTCATAATGAAGTTAAAAAACAATGTTTCAAAAAATTTTCAAAAAACAAAAATATAAAAAGGCGTTTTGTGTTACATACATATTATTACTTTTTACCCTTTTTAGCAGGCAAACGTACGGATTCTTTTGATTGCAAATACCACTGTGGCTAAATTCTGTTTTCGAACTTTATGGCTTTCTCTAGCTTTACTTCTCGATTGTACCGGTCTTGTGAACCCTTGGTCTCGTATTTACTAAACATGCGTTATCACCACAAACGCAGCCATCCACGCTACACTACTGTGTTACTCCGGCGAGACATGAATTACTCGATGCCTTGTTTAGTAACCTTAACTATCCACAGACATCTCCACTACTCCTTTTATACAAGCCAGTCATCTCCTTTAATCCAGTAGCCACAACACACGTCTGCCATACACTGTTGTTATGCTGTTACACTTCCCTGCGCAACCGCTACCGTTGTTACTTTCCTTTTTTTTTTTACTATAAAGGGCTTCTTGACAATTATCTGCTCTCTTATATTAAATTGGACGTCTCCACTAAATTATCTGCCATGGCTTCTCACAATAATTGCCTTTTGCCTCTCGGGAGGTTTGTACTGCTGTTTATTAATTTTTAATTGCTTATAACAATTATTATTTCTTTCGTTGCGTGCATGCCCGCATGCAGTATCGAACTCGGACCCCCTGGTTTGTAGTACGCACCTCTACCAACGCAGTCATTGAGGCTGCTCAGCTTTTGTTGGCTAACTTGTGGTTTTCTTATTCCGTAAACACACCATTGGTTGTTGAATTAACTTTATTCACCACACTCATACGGAAACAACTACAGGGGTTGTCAGATTTTATTATTCGTAACATTATCCCTCACTCAAGCCTGTTCGTCCCGAATAGGCACAATTCTTATTCTTTAGGATAATTGCTTGTCCGCTTTTTCAAATGTTCACAACTAGTGTACGGCTTTCATTTGTGGTTTATTTTGCAATCCCACTTCTGACACCATTGTTACGTTTTACCCTTTTTAGCAGGCAAACGTACGGATTCTTTTGATTGCAAATACCACTGTGGCTAAATTCTGTTTTCGAACTTTATGGCTTTCTCTAGCTTTACTTCTCGATTCTACCGGTCTTGTGAACCCTTGGTCTCGTATTTACTAAACATGCGTTATCACCACAAACGCAGCCATCCACGCTACACTACTGTGTTACTCCGGCGAGACATGAATTACTCGATGCCTTGTTTAGTAACCTTAACCATCCACAGACATCTCCACTACTCCTTTTATCCAAGCCAGTCATCTCCTTTAATCCAGTAGCCACAACACACGTCTGCCATACACTGTTGTTATGCTGTTACACTTCCCTGCGCAACCGCTACCGTTGTTACTTTCCTTTTTTTTTTTACTATAAAGGGCTTCTTGACAATTATCTGCTCTCTTATATTAAATTGGACGTCTCCACTAAATTATCTGCCATGGCTTCTCACAATAATTGCCTTTTGCCTCTCGGGAGGTTTGTACTGCTGTTTATTAATTTTTAATTGCTTATAACAATTATTATTTCTTTCGTTGCGTACATGCCCGCATGCGGTATCGAACTCGGACCCCCTGGTTTGTAGTACGCACCTCTACCAACGCAGCCATTGAGGCTGCTCAGCTTTTGTTGGCTAACTTCTGGTTTTCTTATTCCGTAAACACACCATTGGTTGTTGAATTAACTTTATTCACCACACTCATACGGAAACAACTACAGGGGTTGTCAGATTTTATTATTCGTAACAATATATTAAGAACAAAAACATTTTTGTTATTTTGCGAATTAAGTGTCTGTATATATGAGCGACATTATCTGTATCTGCTTTAAAGTTAGTTCTTTTAGTCAATGGAGTATTTACAATGTGTAACATTTCCAAAATATACCGTCTCTTATAATTTTTTTCAATACTAAGAACTGAAGCATTTTCAAAGTTTGGATAGTGACCTAAGTCAAAACAATGAGTGGATAATGCTGTTTTTTGTGAATTAACATATCTTAAGTCCGACTTATGTCCAGCAATTCTAGTCTTAAGTTTATTTTTTGTTGTACCAATATATACCTTATTGCAAATCTCCTGATCACTACCTTTACAAGGTATTTCATAGACTACATTAGAAATGTCAAATTTATTAATTCTATCTTTAGTCTTACTAAATAATCTATTCAGTGTATTATTTGTTTTAAAAGCCATGTTATATTTTTCCTTATTGAAGATTTTTGAATTCTTTAAACGTTCTGAAAAACCTTGTACAAAATATAAAGACTTATAAATCTTAGGTTCCAATGTGCTTATCTTATTTGTATTTCTTTTATGTCTGTATTGTCTAATAAATTTATAAATCAGTCTTTTTGGAAAGCTATTATCCGCTAGTATATTTTTAATCTTTTCTTTATTCTTTTTATGAAATTCTTCATCACTTATAGTTAAAACTCTTTCAATTAAATTTTTAGCTGTATTAATTATTATACCTTTGTTGTGCTTTGAAAAATAGTTAATAATTCTTCCTGATGCTGTCGGTTTTTGATACCAATCCATTAATATATTATTACCTCGTCGAATCAATAAAGTATCTAAGTACGGAAGTTTGGAATCGCATTCTTTCTCTATTGTAAACTTAATATTAACATGAAAAGAACTGAAAATCTTTAACATATCATCAATTGCACTATCAGAAATAATGCAAAATAAATCATCAACATACTTAGTAATAACTTTTGGTTTTATAATTAGTTTTTCTAAGCAAAAGTCCAATAATTTCTCCATAACAATGTCTGCAACAATTGGAGATGCCGGAGATCCCATCGGAAGACCCTGTTTCTGAACATATATTTTTTTTATCATACTGAAAGTATCTATTATCCTCTATGCAAAATTGAAGAATACGTAAAAATAAATCTTTATCAATTTTAGTGTGTGGTCTAATTATATCCCACTTTTCTTTTATTGTATCAATAGCTAAATCTACTGGTATACTAGGAAATAGAGATATCACATCTAAAGAAACTAATTTTTCATTATTTTCTACTTTAAGTTTTTTGTATCTTATTCTTAAAATCTAAAGAATTATTTACGTTATATTTTGAAAACTCGGTGATTTTCTTCAAAATATCTGTCACATATTTGCATAGTTCATAAAAAGGCGAATTTACAAAATAACAAATAGGTCTTAAAGGATATTCAGGTTTATGAATTTTTGGAAGTCCATATAACCTAGGAGCAGTAGCAATGTTGGTCTTTAGTTTCTTCTTGTCAAAAATAGTTATAATTTTTCGTTTAAAAAGTTCATCTACCAAATCATTGTTAATCTTCTGCAATTTGCTAGTCGGATCTTTATTTACTAATTGATATTTAGAAATATCTTCTAAAATATTATTAATTCGAATGTTATATTCATGTTTCATTAAAGCTACTGCTGTATTACCCTTGTCTGCTTTTACCATAAGCAAATTTCTATTCTTTTTTAAAAAACTCTCTGTTTTTCTTACTTTATCTAAAATAAACCTATCTCTATTGGTCAATTTCATTTTATTATAATGATTGTCAATAATTAGTGACAACCTAGTTCTTGCTACTTCCTGTTCCTCTTTACTTTCTAAAGTTTGTATAAAATCTTCTCCTTCAGTTATCATATTCACAATAGGTAACTCATTTTTTGCAGTGGGAAGTGCATGTTTATTACCTAACGCTAGAACAGATTGTACTTCTAATGGAATATCTAAATTAGTTTTATTAACAAACCAGTTTTCATTAAATTTAATACCTAACTTCTTTTCTTGCAAATCGCGGAGACAATCAAATTTTCGAATATGTATGTTTTTAACTTTCTTTTCAAAGGAAACTGCCTTAATATCTTCAAAATTAAGAAAAGATATCATATCCCTTTCTGTAAAATATCTATTTAAATTTCTTTTTATAAATGCTAACTCACTTTGAAAATGCTCCAATAACATGTGGTTATTCTTGATTGACAACTTTAAAATTTTGTAATGTAGATCACTCATATAGTTATTAAGTGTATGTTGTATATCAGCCAAACATCTTGTGTTAAATATATTTGAAATGACTTTTGTAGAATTGACAATGAATCTTGGAATGATTCCAGAATTTCTGCATCTGATCAGGATAGTTATTGTTGACCTTATTTTTATAATTTTGTTCTTCACCGTATTAAATCTGTTGACTAGTCTTCTAGTTACATTGTTATTTTGTAATTAATTACAAAATTTTAAAGTTGTCAATGAAGAATAACCACATGTTATTGGAGCATTTTCAAAGTGAGTTAGCATTTATAAAAAGAAATTTAAATAGATATTTTACAGAAAGGGATATGATATCTTTTCTTAATTTTGAAGATATTAAGGCAGTTTCCTTTGAAAAGAAAGTTAAAAACATACATATTCGAAAATTTGATTGTCTCCGCGATTTGCAAGAAAAGAAGTTAGGTATTAAATTTAATGAAAACTGGTTTGTTAATAAAACTAATTTAGATATTCCATTAGAAGTACAATCTGTTCTAGCGTTAGGTAATAAACATGCACTTCCCACTGCAAAAAATGAGTTACCTATTGTGAATATGATAACTGAAGGAGAAGATTTTATACAAACTTTAGAAAGTAAAGAGGAACAGGAAGAAGCAAGAACTAGGTTGTCACTAATTATTGACAATCATTATAATAAAATGAAATTGACCAATAGAGATAGGTTTATTTTAGATAAAGTAAGAAAAACAGAGAGTTTTTTAAAATAGAATAGAAATTTGCTTATGGTAAAAGCAGACAAGGGTAATACAGCAGTAGCTTTAATGAAACATGAATATAACATTCGAATTAATAATATTTTAGAAGATATTTCTAAATATCAATTAGTAAATAAAGATCCGACTAGCAAATTGCAGAAGATTAACAATGATTTGGTAGATGAACTTTTTAAACGAAAAATTATAACTATTTTTGACAAGAAGGAACTAAAGACCAACATTGCTACTGCTCCTAGGTTATATGGACTTCCAAAAATTCATAAACCTGAATATCCTTTAAGACCTATTTGTTATTTTGTAAATTCGCCTTCTTATGAACTATGCAAATATGTGACAGATATTTTGAAGAAAATCACCGAGTTTTCAAAATATAACGTAAATAATTCTTTAGATTTTAAGAATAAGATACAAAAAACTTAAAGTAGAAAATAATGAAAAATTAGTTTCTTTAGATGTGATATCTCTATTTCCTAGTATACCAGTAGATTTAGCTATTGATACAATAAAAGAAAAGTGGGATATAATTAGATCACACACTAAAATTGATAAAAATTTATTTTTACGTATTCTTCAATTTTGCATAGAGGATAATAGATACTTTCAGTATGATAAAAAAAATATATGTTCAGAAACAGGGTCTTCCGATGGGATCTCCGGCATCTCCAATTGTTGCAGACATTGTTATGGAGAAATTATTGGACTTTTGCTTAGAAAAACTAATTATAAAACCAAAAGTTATTACTAAGTATGTTGATGATTTATTTTGCATTATTTCTGATAGTGCAATTGATGATATGTTAAAGATTTTCAGTTCTTTTCATGTTAATATTAAGTTTACAATAGAGAAAGAATGTGATTCCAAACTTCCGTACTTAGATACTTTATTGATTCGACGAGGTAATAATATATTAATGGATTGGTATCAAAAACCGACAGCATCAGGAAGAATTATTAACTATTTTTCAAAGCACAACAAAGGTATAATAATTAATACAGCTAAAAATTTAATTGAAAGAGTTTTAACTATAAGTGATGAAGAATTTCATAAAAAGAATAAAGAAAAGATTAAAAATATACTAGCGGATAATAGCTTTCCAAAAAGACTTATTTATAAATTTATTAGACAATACGGACATAAAAGAAATACAAATAAGATAAGCACATTGGAACCTAAGATTTATAAGTCTTTAACTTATGTACAAGGTTTTTCAGAACGTTTAAAGAATTCAAAAATCTTCAATAAGGAAAAATATAACATGGCTTTTAAAACAAATAATACACTGAATAGATTATTTAGTAAGACTAAAGATAGAATTAATAAATTTGACATTTCTAATGTAGTCTATGAAATACCTTGTAAAGGTAGTGATCAGGAGATTTGCAATAAGGTATATATTGGTACAACAAAAAATAAACTTAAGACTAGAATTGCTGGACATAAGTCGGACTTAAGATATGTTAATTCACAAAAAACAGCATTATCCACTCATTGTTTTGACTTAGGTCACTATCCAAACTTTGAAAATGCTTCAGTTCTTAGTATTGAAAAAAATTATAAGAGACGGTATATTTTGGAAATGTTACACATTGTAAATACTCCATTGGCTAAAAGAATTAATTTTAAAGCAGATACAGATAATGTCGCTAAATATACAGGCACTTAATTCACAAAATAACATAAATGTTTTTGTTCTTAATATATGCATGTAACACAAAACACTTTTTTATATTTTTGTTTTTTGAAAATTTTTGAAACATTGTTGTTTAATTTTGTTATTTTAATATTAATTTTGTTTCCTGAAGAAGGCACGCAGAAAGTACCGAAATATCGAAATATAATATTAATAAAAAATGTAAGGACCCAAAGCTTAATAAAATAGAAAATAATTTAATAAAAAAAAGGGTCAAATAATCATTATTAAACTAATATATAATATATATATAACATTAACGTAAGTGTATTAAAGGATTTTATAAAACAAACTCATTTATTAGTAATCTTCTATATTTCAGACAAATTTCAAGATATTTATATAATTAATTATAGTCTGCACTATTTAAAATGACAATTAATTCACTTTCATTAAGGATTCCCTTACCAAAGCATTCCAGTCTATATGCCTTATAGATAGGACATTCACCAATAAAATGTAAAACATTTTCGGGACTATCTAAGGTGCATATTGAGCATATACCATCAGTATTATTCCGAAAGGCTCTACCGCTTATATCTAGTAAACCACATCTAGGTCTTAGCCCAGTCATCCGCGACGAATAATTGTAATGCAATATTGGTTTTGTGTAGAAATTTAGTCGAGGGTATAGATCATGGAATTGTGAACCGAGTGCGTTGACAATGTGTGCTTTTCTTTCTTTCTCCATCAGTTGGTGTAGAATAGTTTTAAAGTTTTGGTTAGATAGGGTACACAAGTTGTCGATTTCAGAATATTTTTCCTGCAATACAGATTCCCACTCTCAGTACCAATACAATTTGTTGTTTATTATATATTCAGGTAAGATACGAGGTAGTCTATGTTCATTCATGTTTAATGTTTTTCTAATATAGTAAATGTGCAATTTTAAGGTGGTAATATATATAGAGTGCAATCATGTCTCCAGATGTAGTGCATAATTTGATGTTGTACTTGGTAAGCATAGCAATCTTTTGATAAAAAAATCTAAAAAGTTTTTCAACTTCGTCGTATTTTTTATACCCCCACACTTGTGAAGCATAAAGCATTATTGACTTTGAGGCCGCTTGAAATATTTTCAGTTTATTATGATTGGCTATTTGTGGATTGTTTATATATTTCAGCCAAGTAGAATTAATTGCCAGTTTGGCGTTCGGCAATTTATTTTTCAAATGTTTTTTACAAGACATTGTTAAAAAGTTAATAAAAAAATTAATCTTATATTTTTTTAAGACTTTATTAAATTAAATTTAATTATTGTGAAGCGAAACAAAATTACGACTTCTCTTCATGAAGTCAGATTACCTACTAAAAAACTAGCTATATAGAATAACAGATTAATGTTATAGCGGATTGTAATTTACTTTACAGAGTTGTGACATTTATAGTATGTAGCAAATATGTATTTATTAATTAAGAATACTTTTCTTAACATGCCGGCCTCCTTGAGATGTTCCTCAGAATGTCTCAACTGTCAACCGGTAGGGGATATAATTTAGTGATTGCGCGTTGATAAATTCCGTGTTGCGTTCTAATTTCTGCTACTCGCACAGCACCATCTCGACCGGGTAAAGTCTTCAACACACGTGCTAATGGCCATTTATACGGAGGTTGGTTTTCTTCTTGAACAAGCACAAGTGTATTTGGAGTAATGCTAGAATTTCTAGTTCGCCATTTATATCGCTGTTGAAGCAAATGTAAGTACTCTGTGGACCAACGCTTCCAAAATATTTGTTGTAGCTGCTGTAGCCGTTTAAAACGATGTAATCTGTTATAGTTGCAATCCGTTATATCTGGTTCCGGAAACGAGGTCAATGGTTCACCGATAAGGAAGTGGCCTGGCGTCAGGGCTTGTAAGTCAGCTGGATCAGAAGTGAGCGGTGTCATTGGCCGTGAGTTTAATATAGCCTCAATTTGAGCAGTTATAGTCGTCAGTTCTTCAAAACTCAATTTAGCATTGGCTATAACACGAATTATGTGGTATTTAGCTTGCTTAACGGCCGCCGCCCATAGCCCACCAAAATGAGGAGACCTTGGTGGTATAGTGCGCCATTCAATGAAATTTTGTTGACAAAAATTAATTACGTCATTTTGAAAATTATTGCTGTAAAAATGCCTTGCTAAATCAGCTAATTCGTTTTTAGCACCAATAAAGTTGGTTGCGTTGTCGCTTATTATAGTCTTACAAAGGCCTCTCCGTGAAATAAATCGTCTCAGTGAGGCTATGAATGCTACTGTAGATAAGTCGCTGACAACTTCTATGTGAATAGCCTTTGTGGTGAAACAAACGAAGATTGCCAGGTACGCCTTATTTGGAGCTCTGCCTCGTATATTTGAATGAACCAAGACTGGGCCACAAAAATCAATGCCAACTGTAAGAAAAGCTCGCCCTGGAGTTACACGTTCAGATGGCAAATTACCCATTAAGGTGTCTGTTCTACTTGGTTTGGTTCGAAAGCATTTAACGCATCGATGCACTATGTTTCTGCATAAGTTCTTTCCATTGAGTGGCCAATATTACTGTCGTATTAAACATAAAAACGTTTGCGGTCCTGCGTGGAAATTTATTATGTGAAAACTTAGTGCCATAACTTTAGTAAAATGTGAATCTTGTGGTAGCACAATGGGGTGTTTTGCATGATACCTTAAAGTACTATTCTGTAGTCTACCACCGACTCGTATGATGCCATTATCAAGGTAGGAAGAGAGTGTCATTAATTTACTACCACTCGACAATGGCGCATTTTTCTCTAAGTGAATGTAGTCATCCCAAAGGTAGCTGCGTTGAGCATTAATGATAATTCCGTTTAAAGCTGCTCGGAGCTCATGAATTTTTAAAAAATCTATACGTCGATTACATTTTTCCACCTTGCTGTTGTTTCTAAGCCTAAGGCAATAAGCGAAAATGCGTATTAACTTCTGTAGACTAATGTTGGTCGTTTTAATGACATCTGTAAAAGATAACCTTGATGCAGTTAATATGCTTTTGGTCGTACGTTGTTCAGGAATTATGGTATCATCTTCTGGAGGTACTTGCTGTGCTATGACGCTGGTTGATAAGAACAATGGGCCATTTTGCCACAGTTGAGACAGTGCAAAATCTTTTGGTAGTATTCCTCAAGAGATAAGGTCCGCAGGATTTTCATCAGTATGAACATAATGCCATTCTTCTAGGCGAGTTAGCTCTTGAATTTTTGCCACTCTGTTGGCCACAAATGTTGTCCATGTGTATGACGGTTTTGCAACCCATGCCAACACTATTTTGGAATCAGTGTAGAGATGCTTGCTATGAATGTAGAATGGTATTATTTCCATTAATCTTTCGACTAGTTCTGACATTAAAAGTGCAGCCTGTAGCTCAAGTTTTGCTATTGATATTGTTCTGGTTGGAGCTACTCTTGACTTAGAGCATATAAGTTTAGTAGATAAATTTCCCTTGCTGTCGACACTTCGTAAATACACACATGTTCCGTAAGCCCTTTCGCTGCTGTCTGAGAATGCATGTAGTTCGGCACTTGCATGTTCTAGAAGATTGATTAAAGGTCGGTCGAAACATAACGCGTTGACTTCGTTCCCCATGTGGTTGCATGTTCATCTGGAAGTGGTTGATCCCAAGATATTTGCTGTTTCCATAGCTGCTGTAAAAATATCTTGCCCAATACAACTATTGGTCCAATGAATCCAAGCGGGTCGAATATTTTACCTAAATCTGACAGCACTGTACGTTTCGTTGGGACGGCTGTGTCTTCAAATAAGAAATTAAACCTAAATACGTCTTTATCAGGCTGCCAGATGATTCCAAGAGTGCGCACCACTTCAGCACCAGATATGTTTAAGAAAGGCTCCTTGTCTTCCTCTGGAATCATAGATAAAATATTAGTATGATTTGAACAGTACTTACGTAACTGAAATTTTGCTGTGCTAAGCATTGCAGTTAGTTCTTTCAATAGCTTCACCGCTTCATCAATGTTGTCCGCACCAGTCATGATATCATCCACATAAGTATTATCCTGTAGGGCTCTTGATGCAAGTGGAAACGCGATTTTTTCTTCTTCAGCAAGTTTATTTAAGCAACGGGTAGCTAAATAAGGAGCCGATGCTGTACCATATGTAACCGTATTTAGCCTATAGACGCTGATTTCATCATTTGAATTTGTACGCCAGAGAATGAGCTGTAGATCACGATCACATTCTGCAACTTCAATTTGCCTCTACATCTTAGTTATGTCACAAGTAAAAACATAACGATAGGCTCTGAATCGTGTCATGACAGTGAATAATTCTGATTGTACGGTTGGGTAAATCATGAGTATATCATTCAGAGATAAGTTGGATGAGCTTCTTGCTGAAGCATCGAATACGACACGAAGTTTTGTGTATGAGCTTTCAGTTTTAATTACATAGTGATGCGGTAAAAAATAGTGACATGCTGGTAAATTGTCACTTACTGTTCCAATATTTGTCATATGAGAAAGCGTCTCATATTCTGTCATGAATTTTACATACTCATTGTGTATTTCTGGATTTTTTATTAATCGCCGCTCGGTTGAAATAAGTCGTCTCTTCGCCATCGGAAGGGATTCACCGAAAACTGCTGCTTTAACGGTAAACGCACGACGAATCTTCCTTCATTGGAGCGAGTAACATGTGCCAAATAATGATCTTCACATGACTTTTCTTCAATTGTAAGTGTTTTGCTTGGAGAGCTATGGCTTTCTAATTCCCAAAACTGTCGTATAGTAGTGTCCAGAGATTTAAGTGTTGGCTGCCTTGAGCACTGTAAGCTACATCTCCTCGCAATCGTTTTCCCGATAACTACCCAACCGAAAACAGTATTTTGCAGCAGAGGCATATCACTGGAAGCACGTAGTTGTTGCTGCAACATGATCTCACCGAACACTTCAGCACCAATGAGTACATCAATTTTATGAGGCTTGAAAAACTCAGTATCAGCAACCTCAATATGTGTAGGAAGCTCCCAATTTGACACATCAATTGCAACGTCAGGTTGTTGGTCGCATGTCTGAGGCATAATTAAAAATTCAAGCTGAGTTGTAAAAGAACTTGTTCGTGATTTTATTACAGTAGTGATTGAATGTCGAATAAACAATGTAAACGATCCAAGGCCGCTCAAATTGACATTTGACCTTCGACGTCGAATTCCAAGTTGGGTAGCTAGCTGCTCAGTGATAAAATTTAACTGAGCGCCAGAGTCCAGTAACGCTCTACATAATAGAGTTGAACCATATTGGTTTTGAATATACATAAGCGCTGTGGCTAGGATAACAGTAGATGTTTCTCTGTTTGCAACTGTTTGAGTTACCGATAAGGATGTTGTTGGCGCAATGATTTTACAGTTCTGTGTTGATGCTAATGAAGGAATAGACGTGTACTTTTTTTTTTGCTGTAATTGTCAATTTTGTTGCACGTTATCATTGTTGACCATACTGACCTCCTTATTTCTGTTTGTATAAAATGTATTGTGATGAAGAAGTGTATGGTGAGATGAACTACACTCTCTACATTTCTCGGAAGCACAAGTTTGATGGGTATGGCCAGCTTTTAGGCAATTATTGCATAGGTTACGCTCATGAATGGCGTCAAATCTTTGCTTAGGAGCAAGGACCAAAAATTTGCGACACCGGTAAATTAAATGATTATTGCACTTACAATAAGTACATACCTTAGATGTTGATTGCTGTGCTGATGTCAATACGATTTTATTTGCAGCTGTTCTTGTATGGTTATCACTAGCCTGAGAAACAACCTTTTGCCGAGAAGAGGACCTCTCTTCTAAATGGTTGCACCTTTTTTCTAAGAACTTGAATAATTCTGCTACTGTAGGTATACGATCTACTGAGCACTCATCGTTCCATTTATCTAACGTAAGGTGGTCCAACTTCTGCAAAACGATTTCTATTAAGATGTCGTGCCAATGAGCCACTGGTCTTCCTAACGTCGTTAAAGCTCTCAAGTGAACATTGTAGCTGTCTATTAAGTCGCGCAGGCTTGTAGCTGATGCTCGCTGGGCAACTGGGATTATGTTGAACAAATTGCGTACATGTTCTCTAACAATAACATTTTTTCGTTGATACCGATCAACTAATAATTTAAAAGCCACTTCATTATTTTCATCTGTGACTTCAATTGATTCAATGCGGCGCAAAGCACCTTCTTTTAAGGATGATCTCAAATAATGAAAACGAGTAACATTATCCAGCATTGGATTTCGGACAACGAGTGCCGAAAATGTTTCATAATATGATGTCCACTGAGTGTAGTCGCCAGAGAATGTAGGCAAATTAATTTTTGGTAACCGCAAAGGGGAACTGCTACCAAGAGATTGGTTGGCTACATCATCGGCACCTGTCTCCTCTTTGGAAGTTTGTTTTATTTCAGCCAATCGCAGTAATAATGCAGGGTGTAATATTAAAAATAATTCCTCGTATGGGGCTCTATATTTGTCTTCAGTGGATGGATCTTCAGCTTCTTCAATTGCGCTTTGAACTGATTGGAAATCGTTGTGATATTTGTCCAATGCCTGAAGTCTGGTTTCTAGTTCGTATATTGAGGCCTTATCCAGTTTAGAGTCAACGAAGTCTTTCATACGTTGCTGTTGTGCAATAAGAGTGCTTCTTTTTACCTTTAATTTGGCTTCAGCCATGTTGATTATTTGTTGTTAAAAATTGTCTTTAATGTTTGACTAAAGAACTGTACCCTCCGGTGTTCAAAAGAAGAATAAATTTTTTAATAAATTATTTTTATTTACTGCTTAAAGAACTGTATTAAATTCCAAGAAACCACCGTTTGATAACGTGCTATCGTTGTCAGTACACTGCCTTAAGTTTTGCTTGCAAAACAAATGCATAAAATTTTATACGTATAACTTTATACAAATGAATGTACATATAAAATTGTTTAAGTCTAGCAACAAAAATAATCAGTTGTATACACAATGTGTCACTTTTGTTTTTGTTACAGCGATGAGCTCTTGCTTGTGACTATTGTTGCTGTTCTCAACCACAAAAACTAATTCTGTTATAGTAAGTGCCTCTCACAATTGCCAAAGTTATGCTGAATCGTCTGTGGATTGTATGTTAATTGTTCCTGTTAACTTAGGTTGTGTACATACTCGTACGTATGTTAAATATTCAAGTGGATTTATCAGTAGTTGATATTATTTTAATTTTTGTTAATCCACTTAAACAAGATCAACACGTACTTTGGCCGTGTCCTGTCACGGTCGCCATGTTAAAAAGTTAATAAAAAAATTAATCTTATATATTTTTTTTTAAGACTTTATTAAATTAAATTTAATTAATGTGAAGCGAAACAAAATTACGACTTCTCTTCATGAAGTCAGATTACCTACTAAAAAACTAGCTATATAGAATAACAGATTAATGTTATAGCGGATTGTAATTTACTTTACAGAGTTGTGACATTTATAGTATGTAGCAAATATGTATTTATTAATTAAGAATACTTTTCTTAACAGACATGTTATACGTGAATTCAACTCCAAGGTATTTGTATGAGTTAACAATCTCGATCAGTTCATCACCATATTTCCAATTCATATTTGAAGAAATCCTTGTACAATTACGAAAAACTATAATTTTGGATTTTTCAAGGTTTACTTTTAAACGCCAATTTAAACAGTAGCTACGAAGTTTGTCTATCATGGTTTGTAAGCCGCAAGAAGAGTCTGAAAGAATAACAATATCATCAGCATATAAAAGTATTTTGACATTGACACCAGCAACGTTAACACCTCCTGGAAGTTGATCAACTAAGTCATTTGTGTATAAAGAAAACAATAATGGGCCCTAGACGAGACAGTTTATAAAATAAACAGTCCCGAGGGATAGTATCTACTGCACATAAAAAATCAACAAAAAATGCATAGGTATTTTTGCCATTTGCCTTATTAATACGCACGATATTTGACAGATTGAATACATTGTCTACAGTGGAGTAATTTTTTCTAAAACCGGCTTGATATTCATTTAAAATGTCATTATAATTAATCCAGAAAGTTAAGCGGTTGAGGACAATTTTATTAAATATTTTGCCTATAGTATCATTCAAAGATAGCCCACGGTAATTTGGTGGGTAATTTGGATCACCTTTTTTGATGCAATGGTATTATGGTGGAATTTCGAAAACATGCTGGTATTTTTTCATGTAAAAAGATTTTGTTGAATGTATTTAATAATTCTTGCTGAAAAACAGCAGGAGAATATTTGTAGAATTCAAATGTAATGCCATCATTACCTGGAGCTTTATTCGTCTTCAATGTTTTAATAACCGTTAAGAGTTCATAGTATTCAATTGGCGAGTCTAATATGGTATCAATGTAGTAAGGCATACACCAACTAATTGTTGGAGGCTCATCATTTCTTTTCAACATACAGGTAAAGTACGAATAAAAGTCATCAACACATAAGTTAGAGGAAGATACGAAATTACGAGTTTTCATTGTATTTGACAGTTTCCACCAATCACTAGTAGTTTTTACTATATTAAGTAGCTCTAAATTTTTATTGAATAATTGTAGTTTTTTAGTTTTGCAGACCATGAGGTATTTACGTCTAGAGATTATGTAACGATTTTTATTTTCTATACTGTGGTTCCTTATGTAATATTTTAGGTTCTTTTTCACAACTGCATGTAATCTAGCACACTTCCAATCAAACCATTTTTGCTTGGGTTCAAAACGAAAAGAGCTATTAGGAGATTTAATATTAGCTTGCTTGATCATGATAGTTAAATTTGAGACGTAGTCATCAACAGGTGCATCTGTATTGTAATTATATTTAGAGTTAGTAACTATGGCATTCAGTTTTTCTGCATATTCATCTGCATTATTTTTGTTTGAAACAGTTCTATCTCCACAATTATGCCTGCCAGGTATTAGTATTTTTAGACATATGGGCATATGATACGAGTATGGCTTATTGCCAATATAAAACTCTTCAATGTATTGCAGAGAGCTATAAGAACATATACAGTAATCAGTAACAGAATTGCCCCTCCCACCATGAAAACTAAATTCACCCTCCGCATCATTCAGGGTTCTTCCATTAAGAATAATTCCACCAACGTTTTCCACCAAATTCATCAATTTCCGACCTTCAGTATTAAAAGTTTTGTCCTTAGAGTGTCTTGTTTCCCGGATATATATCCGGTTCTTCAATAATTCTGTATCTAGTAATTGCTCCTCGGATACTCTAGCATTAAAATCTCCTATTAATAAGTAGATTGTAGGACTTAAACTCTCCATAAATTGCTGTAATAATTCTAAATCACTGTTCCAGTTTGTGCAGTTCAGATACCTTGGTATAACATAAAATAGTGTGTTATCGATTCTTAGAGTTAACACAATATTTCCCAATATATTTGTAAATTTTAATAAATTCGTTCGTTTCAACACCTTTTTGAATCCATACAAGCAACCACCATTGGCCCGTCCCGCATTGTATATTTTTTTGTTGCCGGTATCCATTGTAAAATGTAATCTTTAAAATAGATTTCAAATGACTTTTGTTTATCCTCTAACACATGTGTTTCAAATAAGAAAAATATATCAAAATTAGGCATATATCCTATAAAATTGCCAAAATTTATTGCTTTTAGAAGATTTGCCACATTATATGATATTAGGTTAAGGGAAATGTGTTGCTATTGGGATTCAGTAGTAAACATATCATTACCGTCACTGCTGCGTGTTTCACTTAAAGCTGTGACATACAAGCACCCACATTCCGTCATAAGGTTTTGCATAAAAGACAAGTCATCATTAGAATAAGCCATAATTATGCCCTTTACCCATGTAAATTTCCTGTTATTCACATATATACAAAACTCTCCAAGTCGAACCTTGACACTTTTATTTTTAATTCTCCTGCTTATTTGTCGTAGGTTGTATCACATGCATTATTCATCGTCCGTGAAATCTTTTTGAATATATATTTTAGTGCCTTTTAATTTTCCTCTTGCTGATAAAGCCATATTCAGTTCCAAATTAGACCCCAAATTAAAAACAAAATGTTTTCCTCTATTCAACATACGCGTTGATGAAATATTCACATTTATATTTAATGTATTTGTACTCGGCCTTGGCATCTTTCACGTTGTTACTTTTTAGTCCAGTGACCACAATGTTTGATGGGCGAGACCTTCTGTCAATAAATTCAATACGCGATGTTAGTCTTATTACTTCGTTTTTTATTTTATGATTTTCTTCTTTCAACTCCTCTAGTTCGGCTTTTAATGTAAATAAATCATCCTTTTTCGCAGCATCTTTCAGTTTTTCATCAAAAATGTTACGCAGCATATCCCATGAGAAAACGTCTACATTGCTTTGAGCAGCCATGCTAATATATTTTTTAGTACTATTTTTAAGCTCAGGCGATGGCAACGATCTTTTAATATTCATTTACTTTTGTAGAGTATACTTTCTGGCAAAAACGATAATTGTAGCTTAGCTGCAGTTTATATGCAAGCAGATGTATAAACAACACAACAACCACACTTTATAATATAATTTTTATATGCAAGCCGATAAGTATATAAACAACAGCAACAATGCCACTATTAATATGCAGATGTACATATACGAATTAGAAAAAAAAAACAGCTTAACGCCAACAGCACACATCAACAAAGCAAAGCCAGGAGATAGTACATTTAATAAATTTATGTCTTTATTTTATTTTTCTTCTTATTTTTTCGAAGTTTTATCTTTCTTTTTTCTTTTTCCTTCTTTTATTTAATAAATAAATTCAGAGGCAAATTTTTTACACTTTTTGACACTTTGAAAACAATGTTGCTAATCAATTATAATATTTATTCCGCCTTCTAATTTTTTTTAACTCTTCCACTAAGGGGTAAAATGTTTTTCATATCCGTGCATTTTTAGATCTGTCGATGATATAAAAGCTACGGTAAAAATATACTCTAGTTTTGATAATAAATATTGAGGCATAGAGGGAAAATTAATATAACAACCACATATTGAAAATGTATGGCTTCCAAGAGGATTATTTATTTGGAAATCATCTAAATAAAGAATGTAGGGAATAATTAAATCATAGTTGTATTTTACTACTTTTGTTTTAAATATTTCTCCGCTTGAAAAATTACTTAATATATTTGAATTCAGAAAAGTTCTGGTGTTTGTCTGAGTTAAATCGAAGAGATTTGGAATTTTGAAGATGGCCTCAAACATAAATTTTAATGGCATTAAATAAACGGTTGATAATTTTGGTCCTAAACTTGGATTACTGTTAACAACGATTTATGAAATTTAATTGTTAATTATAAACCTCTTTGGTGCTTCATATAAGTTGAGTTCTTTCAAAATTTTTAAAATTCTATATTCCGTTTTAACTTCCTCAAACGGGTTTTTACAAAAACTTAATATACTATGCAAATCTTCACAAGTTTGATTATTATCTAAATATTTTTATATTATCGTTGATATGGATGAAAGCAATAACGAAATTAAGTTCTGTATTTGTAGGGCTCGATTTCTAGGCATACAGTTTCCTTGATATAATTGCAAAGATAGACTTAATGCTTTTTTCTTAATTACGTCTAAATCATTCATATTTGAAGAATTCAGTAGAATGAAAATGAGCCTAAATGTATTGCATATGAGTTTTCAGTTCGATTGTTTAACGCATTAGTATTTTTGGCTTTGTGTAGATTTTCTATATGAATTCGAAATGATGTAAATCTAGTAAATGTCTGGTTACAATTATCTTGCACACACTGAACTTTTAGTAGTTTAGTTGACATTAAATGATCAACTTTAAAATGAGCTATTAAAATATTTGCTTTATTGAATTTTTTGTGGCAACGGAAACATATATACGAGTACATATTGAAATAAGATCTTAATTATTGGAGCAATAATTAATAAGAGATGTAACATTGGAAGATTTAGAATCATATATAGTAGTAATTTCATAAAAATATTTTTGAATCAACATCCATGGATGCTAGATATTTTAAAGAAAGTATTTGAAACATTTTAAAACGTACATCTAAGCAATCGATAAACGAATTAAGTTTGATTAAGTTATTATTTAAAAAAATATAAAAAAATCCTTTTATGTCCATATCAGTTAGACATTCTACGACTAAAAAGGGCTGAATGGTTAACCCAGCATTAAAATATTTTTCAGTGACTAAATCTATTTGGTGTTTGTAATCGCTAAGGGTCGCTAAACGTAATACCAAACTCTCTTGCGAATCAACTATTGTCACCTTTTTGGTGCGTTTACTTCCTCCGCACTTAAGGTAAAACCGCATCAAGCAATATAGTGTATATATAGTCCTAAACATCTTTAAAGAAATGGAATGAAATCTATGTACATTTAGACATCTATTTATTAAATTTTTAATTACCTATACTGGCCGCCGCACAGAGGAGTATTTGACCCAAAAAGCTGGCCAAAAAGGCAAAACTTAATTTGATGAAATCCTAAGAAAAATTTCGCAGATCGATAGAGAACAAAATTCTATTCATATCGTGCAATTTAAAGGGTGTAAGTTAAGATTTGTAGTTGTGGGACGCTGTTAAAGTGAGGAAAGTGAAGAAAATTGCATGCGTTTTTATTGAATTTTTTCGATTTCAAGATATTTATATGATATTTTTTTATGGCTAAACGAATAGAGGTATTACATTGATTTTTTTTTGCCTGTAAAATTTCATCAGCAGCTATTTTCAATATTTAAAAAGAAAAAATTATCTTAAATATTTATTTTTACAATTTTAATTATAAAAAAAAACTATGTATTTAAATATATTAATTCTTACCAAAAACAAAAAAGGAAAAGCTTTTTAAAAGTGAAGGTAGCTGTTGTACAAATAATGTTATATACCACGATAAAATATGAAATCTCTAATTTAAGAAAAAAGAAAAAAAGTTTGCGCAAGTTTGCGCCAATATTTTTGGCGATTTTTTTGAAAATTTTACCTTTTTTCTATTTTTACTCATAAGGCACTTTTTCTTATACTATATTGTTGTCATAAACTTTTGTGTTTTTCGAATTATTGCTGTAAAATATTATTTAATCACTTTTAGCAACTACCAACATGATGGATTACCTGCCCTTAAAAAAGGAATTTCTTTCAATTCAGTTTTTACTTTATAAATTCAAATTTACTAACTGTAAGTTAACCCACGCATACACACCTATTAAACTGTTTTGTTTATATGCGGTCTATATAACACTTCATCGTCTTCAGGATACTTTATTTCTTCTGAAAATATAGTTAGATATAAACACACCGAATTTAAAAGGGTAACAAATCAAAATTACATTTAAAAACGGTGCAGGTATATAAAAAATGCACCCAAGTATCAGGTTATTAACTAAGTAAAAGAAAAATGCACTTTGAAAAATATACATATATGGTTTATTGCGCAAAATTCTTATTATAAGAGTTTTGCAACTTTGAGAGATAACATGGAAAAAATTTACACAAGATTTGAGTTATTCCAAATAGTACAGGAATCTAATGCTAGAATCATTGACGAATAGTTGCAGTTTTTAGCTAGTAAATTGTGTGTGATTTCAGAATGCCAAGGAGATGGGGATATACAAGCAATAAAGCAGTGTGTTATAAATTTCAAAAAGTATTGGGGTTTAGCACAACGAAAAGAGGACCGATATTTAAGCAGGTATGCTAAATGGCTGGAAGAAACTGTGACAATATCAGTATTTGGCAGTTCATCTTCAGGGCGACCAAAAAAAGAATTTAACGAAGCAAGTGAAAGAACAGAACGAAGAAAAACGCAAGGAATTCGTCAGTAATTAACAACAGGGAAGATCGAATTTGCTGCATCAATGAGCCAGAGAGCAGCGGGACATAGTGATGCGGCTAAATTAATAATGGATATAACACGATCTCCAAGAAAAGCAAAAATTTTCAAGCGATTGTTAACAACTTCCGAGGTCCGAGTTAATAAGCTTTCAGCGGAGGGTGCTTTAGTATTGTTTATAAATGCTGATTTTACGAAAAACCAATATGAATATTATACAATGCCAACAAAAATGTATATCCATGCTACTCATTGCCAAAAAATGACATTAGCGGAAGTGATGCTGCAATCTCTCCTCGACCACACAGCAACATGCTTATGTACGTACCTTGATGATGTATTACCGCAATTGGATTATGAAGAACTTCAGTTTCTTGAAAAGGTTTTGAGCAGTGACCCTTTTTTAAGCTGCAATACACAAAAAACCTTTTTTATCAGATACTATTCAACTACTACTTCCGGATACAGATGATAATGCCCATGATGAAATACGTATGACATTATCAAAATTTTGAATTTTTAAATTAGTTTAATTCTTTCATGTGATGAGTATTTAATAATATAAAATAAATATCAGAAGTAACATGTTTTTGCTAATTTGGTTATTTATTCCTTATAGAAAGCCAAGCTACGAGAACAATTTTTTTAAAAATTTAATATTGGATAAATTATAATTTTGAGAAAGGAGACATTGTAAAATCCATAAAAAGCTATGTTTTATTTCCCTGTATCTACACAACTACAATAGTTCGACTATTTAAATTTAATTTGACTTACTCTTAGAATAAAGTACAGTTGCAAACGAAATTTTGGCGGAATGCGAGGGGGAGACCGGCATACATAATAATAAATAATTTTTCTAAAAATACACAACATATATATAAAAATAAATTCTCTTAAAAATGAAAAAAAAAAAAAAATAAACAAAGTTCTAAATGGGGGTTGGGTGGGTGGTGGGTGTCAAAAATAACACTTACCCAATAATAATCTGCCACTACCTTTTTTTTATCAAACTAAAGCTAAAACTATCAAAAAAATTAAACTTTTAAAACAAAAAACCGGCTTAATAATTTTGGCCAGCTTTTTGGGTCAAATACGCGCCGAAGAAACATTTGCAAACAGTTGTTTACAATGGTCATTATTTTCCCATTTTGAGTGTAATAGGTGTCCTTTTAATGGGTACAAAATATCAGAATCTATTTTGATCTATAAAAGATAAAAATTAAAAAAACGAATATTTTGAAAATCCTAATACTCACCAATTCTGGTGCCCTTGAATCAGATAGTTTTGGCCATTCCTAAAGAAATTCTAAACTTTTTAAATTATTAAGGTCTCTTTTACGAGTATTAAAGGACCTTTTCCATTTTTCGCAAACTGAATCCCAATTGTCGCATTCTCTAATTAGCGAAGTTTTAAGTGCAATTGAAACTGATTCATCAATTTCCACAAGCTCTTTATCAACCGAATGCAGTGAGGGGCTTGCAATGGTGCTACTACACGGCAAAGTATCTAAAAGCTTTCTTTTTTTAAGTTTTTTGCTTCTAAACTTTGCATAAAGTTTTCCACTTGCGTTGTTTTTACCTTTTCTTGAAATATAATAATAGTCCAGTAAATGTGAAAACATATATTATATTTAAAGTTTACTTAGTAACACGTGCACTAATCACTAATAAATGAAAAAAAAACAAGCCGAACTCAACAAATTTGGTTTTTATGTAATTTGACAACCTGCTGTTGTCAATTCAACCACATTTGTTAACAAGTTGTAAACACGCGTTGTCGAAAGTTTTAGATTTCGGTGCGTTCGTATAATTTGACAACCAGGCGTTGTCAATTTAAGCACGTTCGTTTATAATTGTTATTCAAGCGTTGTCAAAATTTGTAAATTTTATCATCTTTGTTCAATTTGACAACCTAGCGTTATAATTCAATCACATTCGTTTTTAAATTTTAAACGAAAGTTGTCAATAAAAGCGTCAACGTAGTGCTCTCAAAATAATCACATTCGTTGTTGATTTTGCAACGTGATTTTTCCCTCAGTGAATATGTATTTATTTTATATTATTCTAATGTTTTTATATTTCATAATTTTAATTTAATAAATTATAGACAAAAACCCTCGAGAAAGTCGACAAACAATCCATGAAACGTCGGGTGAAATTTATAATTAAAACTGTTTTAATTACCTTAAGTTTGTAGGCCCAATTAGCTTAAGCACAGAGCATCTTTTTTACAAAAAACAGAAAAATTGGCCAAACTTCAAACATCACGTACTGATTTTTATTTTAGCGTTCTTTTTTTGTTTGTGTAATGATCATAAAGAGTTCACTTCGTAAACTTTAGTGCTCTTTAGAGTATTTTATAGTGAACTTTAGTGTTTTCCATAGTGATCTTATCTTGCTTGTAAGTTATTTTTGTGTTCTTTAGAGAATTTTTAGTAGACTTTAGCGTACTTTTTAGTTTATAAGGAAAAAAAACAAAATTTCTTACATACTATAAAGTATTTTACAAGAACTTCCAAAATCTACATTTAATGAAAATAACTTATATTTTATTACAATGTTTATATTGAAGATATTTGTTATTGTCCGAATAAAAAATTTTTGAGCCAACCAACAACTTATTAACACAAAAAAAAATTTGTTACAAAGTAGATTCAGTTCGTTTATTCTCTACCTACTCCATTAAGTTAAATAATAATTTTTACAATTATTTGTATTAACACTTTTTTATGCTGTAGTAAAATTATTTTGCATATCCATAAATTGACAATTGGTTCTTCCAAACCTTTTTCATTCATTAATGTTTTTCTTTTACTGATTTTTACATTGCAAAGAATTTAAAATTACCAAAAATTATTTTAGAATACCTCTCAACTAACTTATAATTTTTTTCTATTAAAAATTATCTAATTTAACTTTTATTTATACTTATTTCTATATTTGTTTTATAAAAAAAGTAATTATAAATTCAATTTATTAACCTATGCTTTATTTTAAAAAACAAATTTAATCGATAAATTATATTAAATGTTGAAATTTGTTTAAGTACATTATCGTTGTGTTTGTGATCATTAGCCTGCAATCGTTGTGAACGGCATTTTGTTTGCGTACGCATCAGAGAACTGCAAGAGTGTCTGTTTTTAATACTCTAAGTATACTCATCTTAAATGCGGTCGCGGTGTGATCGCCACCGCATTTCTTAAGTGCGAGTATTTACTATACCCATTCCATTTGAGTATAAGTGCCTACCACACTCAAGTAAAATGTTTGCGATGCTGGCTTTATTTTATTCGTACTCATACTCACAACAAACACCAAGAGAGAATTTTAACGTGTGTGGTGAGAGGAAAACAGAGTTATAAGATCAGAATTATTAAATCAAACACAATATCAAAAGTCGCCAATGTCTAAATTAGCTAACTTACATACTTCTTTGAAATTATGAAAGTTTATTTATTATGTAACAGAAAATAAATTTAATAGAACCCGTAAAATTCGCCATATTTTCATTTATTAAAAACACAACAAAAGTTTACTAATAACTCAAGAATAGTTCATTGTTTATTACGAGGGCTGCTATATATATTTCTAGCCTGGCAACACTGAGTGCTGCCAAGTGCAATCTGACATTTCCATTGGAAAGTTTGTCATTTTTAAGCATAATCGTACTCAAAACGTTTTGACGTACGACCATTATTTGTGTTGTTAACAGTGACTTGAAAAAATTAATATAGAAAAAAATGGAATTAACGGATCATGGAACTATGCGTATTAGCCGATGTGTGAGAGCTCGCATTGTCATGGTGAACAATGATTCGTCTTCTCTTGTTAGTTATTCGAATTTCAGAAGTGACCGTCCTACGTTCCTCAAGCGGAACAGTCGCCACATGACCAGTTTTGCCGAAGAAACAAGCGACCATTTGCTTCGAAGTGCTTCTTCTACGAACAACTTTTGTTGGATTTTGCTCGTCTTTGAAGACCCACACGGTCGATTGTTGTTTCGTTTCGGGCTCATACGCATAGAACCATGATTCGTCACCTGTGACGATCTTATAAACGTCTTTTGAAGCACCGCAATCGTATTTTTGCAACATTTCTTTGCACCAATCGACACGAGCCTTTTTTTGAGCGACTTTCAAATTATGCGGGATCCAACGAGTACAAACCTGTTTCACGGCCAGGTGTTCATGCAGTATCGAATGTATGCTGGTGGAAGAAATGTCCAAGGATGTCTCTATCTCTCGGTATGTCGCATGTCGATCTTGCATTATGAGTTCACGCACGGTATCAATGTTCTCTGGCACAACAGCCGTTTTTGGACGACCTTCACGGAATTCGTCTTTGAGCGAGCTTCGGCCACGATTAAATTCATTATACCAATTTTTCACAGTGCTATAGGATGGTGCTTCATCGCCATACAAAGATTTAAGTTGTCGTGATAATCCACGTCGAAAGTTGTGAAAAATGATGGCACGAAAATGTTCACCAGTTAATTCCATTTTTTTCAATATTAATATTTTCAAGTCACTGTAAACAACACAAATAATGGTCGTACGTCAAAACGTTTTGAGTACGATTATGCTTAAAAATGACAAACTTTCCAATGGAAATGTCAGATTGCACTTGGCAGCACTGAGTGTTGCCAGGCCAGAAATATATATAGCAGCCCTCGTATATTTAACAAAATAAAATATGTAAACTAAAACTTTATTTTATTATATACAGTTTTGTTAAAACTAAAAAATTAAGTAATTTTCCTTTTATTCACGGATTCATTTTATCATATTGTTTTCCTAAATACCGTTAGTAGCACGTTTATGACAACAAGGCGCATGAACTGAAAAAAATTGTTCATAAAAAACAGCAACAAAATAAGTATACCTGCTTTAAATAGTGTACAAAAGCTGTGCCTTTAAGCGGTTTTTATTGCATTTTATTCATTATATATGTGATGTATTTCATACCTGTGAAAACGGTTGTTGTCTGTTTTTCTGCTTATAATGTTTAAGCAATAGATTTGATAAAATTTTGTTTTTTTTTTATTGTTTATAAATAGATCTGCATACAATGCAGTATTTCATAAAACGGCAGTAAAAAACTTTAATAGGGCAAAAATGTGGCAACGTTGCTTACAAATAAATAGAATTAAAAAATTCTCGCGTACGAGTATAAAAAATACTTAAAATTCTGATTGCGATATTTTTGATACTCATTTTTACAGGAATGGGTAAAATAAACACCGCAACCTTTTATTGCGGTGTTTAAAATACTCGAGTATGAAAAGTATAGAGTAACTATAAAGAGTAAGTATGCGGTGTACTCATGGGTTGCGGTGTACTCGTGCAGTTCTCTGGCACGCATACACGAAAGCTTCATGCATTTTGCACTTTTTAAACAAAATGAATTTGTGTACTGAACTTAATAAAATTTGGTACAGAACTTAAAAATAGTGTTCTTTAGTGTTTTTTTTTCAAACACTGGTTTAAGCCAAACAAAATTTTTTTACACAAACAAAATGCATGTGGTTGTAGTTGTTGTGCCAAACCATATGACAAAAAATGTTTTTAGTGAAAGTATAGTTTAGAAAGTGGGATATCGGTTGACTACCCTGGATATTGAAGTCCAGAACATACGGGGTTGCAAATAAGTATTGATGGAAATAAAATGGATTAAAAAATTTATCTACATTAATCGGAGCTGTAAACAATCGATCTTTTTAGAAGATTTCCTTCGAATTATTCCTGCAATGAATTGTGATTTTTTTTTGAAATAAAATATAAAATTTTAATACATTCATTGATTTGATTTACATCTTGAATTCATTAATCACGAATTTAAATTTCCTGTGTGCATTCTCTTCACTACCAAAAAAAAAAAAAGAATTAATAAAATAGTTAACGGGCGAACTGACGATTTAAAAAATCGTAATTAATTTTTGTTTCACATTTTTGTTAATTAAAACCTTTCTAACTGTAGTGAAATGTATGTCAAGAAAATAAAAAACCAAGCAGAATCTGTGAAATGTACAAGGCCTCCCAAAATTTGTCAACTCCACTTTAGGACTTTAAACGGCGATCCTGCTACGACATGAGTGTTTCTCAACATAACTGAATCTCATAAAGTATTCTACTATGCCAATGTAATTTTAGTAATTTTTATCAATCCACAAAACACACGGTTTCTTATTTCTTCAGATGAGTATAATGTCTTGTAGTTTGTAGTATTGGCACTCAGGAGGATGATATTAAATGAAAAGCAAGCTCGGGTGGATTTAGTTTTTGTTACATTTTAGGATTAATATTTTGATTGCAGGTTTTAGTTGGTGCCGATTGTATACCTAGTATAATAAAGTTTTTGGTTTTTTTCACCCATTTTACAATTAATTTAATAGAGGCAATCAGTTATGGCGATTTCTCGCCAGACGGGGCAACAAAAAATTCTTTGTGGCGAAAAACCTTTGAAATGGCGAGAGGCGAGATACTAGGCGATTTTTAAATTTTTGTGAAATTTTTTGCTGTTTTTTTTTTTTAATTTCTCTACGATGACATTGCATTTAAAAAAAAATAAAAAACCTAGCAGCTTTATTTAATATGTTTAAGGTGGACTAAAAATGTATGCATTCGCTTTGGCTCCTATATTTGTACGTACTTTTTTATCTGCCTTTTATATACATATAAATATTAACTTTTGATTTAAATTTCAAACGGTAAAGGCGCTTAAAGTTTTTTTTTATTATTTATTATTAAACTATCATCATCACAGGTAAAAAATATATACAAATTTTTGTACACTTATTTTGAGTTATTACTATATAAGTATTCCAACAAATATAAAATGATTTAGGATTACCTTAAAATATACATTTAACAGATTTTATTTACATTGTAAGGAAAAGATAGATAAAAACCTTAAGGGAATTTAAAGAAATTTTTATCTTAAGTCTTCTGTCAACTTCATAAAAAGTTGGAGAAGAAAATAAAATTACAAATTTCTTATCAAGACAGAATTTGAAATCCTGTTGCGGGTTTCAAATCTTTGTGTTATATTACTGATCACTTCTGCAAACATTTCCTGTTGGTATAATCTATGTAGTCTATATGTTGAGTATCGTCTCGGCAGGTTGAATATAATCTTCAGGTTCTTGTTTTGTATGACCTGGAGCTTTTTTAAATATGTTTTGGCACATCTTTTTGACCACACTTGACATCCATATGTCATAGTTGGCCGTATACACAGCCTGTAGAGCAATATTTTGTTCTTGCTATTTAGCGCTGACCTTCGGTTTAGAAGAGGAAACAGAGCTCTTCCACATCGTATAGCTTTTACACGTTTGGAGAATATGATGTTTAAATGTTAACTTTTTATCGAGCTCTATTCCCAAATATTTTATAGTATCTTTGAGAGGTATTTCTGCTGCACCAAGAGACAAAGCAAGAGTAGGTGTCCTTTTAGGGGATTTGTTGAACGGAAAAATTATAGCTTGTGTCTTTGATTCGTTAGTATTAATTTTCCACTTAGAGAAATATTTTTCAGCGTGTAACATTTTCTGGATTATAGCATTGGAGACTTTACCCGTTGTTATTATTGCTGTATCATCTGCGTATAATGCAGTGGACTGTTCTCTTAATATTTTGTAGTCCGAGACGAAGATTGAGTATAGTGTAGGCGACAGAACTGACCCTTGTGGTAGTCCTGCAGGAAGGAGCCTCGGGAAAGAAAGTTCATTTTCCACACTTACAACGAATGTTCTTTCGTTCAAAAAACTTTGTATAATCGTTTGTAAATAGACTGGGTATCCAAACCTATTAAGTTTATATACTAGCCCATCGTGCCATATCGAATCAAAAGCTTTTTCAATATCCAGAACAACAATTCCTGTACTTCTGCGCTGGCTTTTATTACTTAATATAAGTTTTACGATACTTTCTACTTGGTGTACTGTCGAATGCTGTTTTCTGAAACCAAATTGTTTATCTTGTACTACATTATTAACCTCAGTGAACTCATTCAGTCTGTTCAGTATGATTTTTTCAAATACTTTATCAAGACAATTTAGCATACTTATAGGCCGGTAGTTATTTGGCAGTCTGGCATCTTTCTTTGGCTTTAGTATCGGCACTACTTTTGCTTTTTTAAATTGCTTTGGAAAATAACCATTTTTTAAACACCAGTTAAAAACTTTAGCAATTACGGTGTAAAACTTATCTGTCATATTTTTTAGTATAATGGCATTTATGCCATCCAAACCAGGTGCTTTGGAGTTTTTCAACGTTTTAATAAGCATTATGACTTTAGTATTTGTTGTTGGATGCTGCTCTATATTTTCGGTTAGGTTTATTAACCACTCAACATGGTTTCTTACATCTTTATCTTTTCTAGATGGCATATTATATGTTGTTTTGTGATAATTTTCAAAACTGTTCGCGATTATGTTTGCCTTTTCTTTAGTATTGTACGCATGCACGCCATCTACTGTTAGGTAGCTCAATGTGTTCTTTTTTTTCCCTTCAATGCTTTTGTCAGCTTCCAGAATTTTTTGCTACCTACTGGCAACTTCTTTATAAACTCATGCCAGCTGTTATTTTTGTCGATGCTAATGTTTTTATTTATTAGTAATGTCAGCTGTTTTAGCAAGTTCAATATAAAGTTTCTTTCTGTAATATTATTGCTTCTTTGTAATTTACGTCTGTATTTATTTCTTTGGCCAATTAATAATAATGTTTGTCGTGACAGTTTTCTTTGCCAACAGTGTTTTGTTGCAACAGGTATTTGCCTCGAGGCTTCTTGTAAAATGTGAGTAATTTTAGACAAAACATCTTCAATGTTTGCATGTCTCAAAACTAAAAATTGTAAATTATTAATTCTCAACTCATTTTCAACCCATTTTCCTTTTTCTTTCCAGTTTGCCAATTTATATTGAGGTAGTTAGTCCCTATTTTCATATAATGAGCACTCTATTTCACAAGTGATCGGCGTGTGGTCTGAATTAAGTAGTGTTGGATGAGTTTTAAGTGGCGAAAATTGTAAGCTGGAGTGTTGGGCGAAAAAATGTAATATTGGTCATTTAGTTGGTGGTTATAAAGTCTGTTACCAGCTGTATTATTGCGATGGCAATTCCAGCTCGTATGCTGGGCGTTGAAATCCCCAAAGATGAAGAAATCTGAGATCTAGTTATTGCGTCCATATCATTAATAAAATCATTTGTGTATTTTGGACAATAAATAGACGTAAATCTTATTGGCCTATTGTGCATTTTAATTATTATAGAAACGTTTTCCATTGAGGATGTGGGGAGTTTTGAAATACGTTCGTGGGGAATATTATTTCTGACTGCGATTAGAACGCCCCCACCATGTGTGTTACGGTCCTCTCTATGTATTTTAGAATTTCTAAGTTTAAATACACGATGCGGTTTAAGGAATGTTTCATTTATGAAAACCAAATCTATTTGTTTTTGTTGTAAAACTTGCTCTAATTCTATAGAAGCAGTGGAGGTTGTTAGACCTTGAGCGTTCCAATGCATTAGATGTAAAAAGTCCATTGTATTAACAGGTGTTTATATAACATGCCTAAGCAATTTGTCATATTTTGACTTACATTTTTCCAAAGCATCAATGACTTCGAAGTAGATATCTAGTAGTCGTTCATTTGACAGATTTTCACTCTCCGCAGTTTTTTGGTTTGTGCCAGCTATTCAGCATATGATAATCTGCCAGTATATTTACCTGGAGTTTTATTTAAAACGGGATTAAATTCAGGTCTTATCTCATGCAAATCTTCAGTCGAAGAAAACATATGTACATCATTGTGTTGCTTTATTATTGTTGGACGCCTTTTGGTGGTCACTTTTTGTCTAATGTCGAAATACTCTTTTCGTGCCGGACACAGTGGATCATCCGCACGATGATTTATGTTTTTTAAGTTCCTCTTGATGCAGTTAAAACACTTGTTGATTACAGGACCTTTTTCAGGAATCTTATTTAGCTGGCATGTTGAGTAGTCATGTGACCCACCACATCCTAAGCAGACTGCTGTTCTATGGCAGTTTGATGCTCCGTGACCATACATCGCACATTTGGAGCATTGCGTTGGACCTCTTGAGCGCCGAAGAGAGTTTCTCCAGTGCACAGCGATACTATTTATATATTTAATTTTAATTACCTCTTTTTTAGTAATCTGCTTGCGGTTGAATTCCAGCATGTACAGCGCATCGTCCAGATTTGATCGGGAGGTGTTTATTTCTTTTATGTAGACTGGTTCGATGTTGAAATTGTGTTTAAAATCGTCCTTCAATGTGGCAGTGCTTAGTTGAGGTAAACCAAATAAAACTAGCTTGAACTTATTATTGTCCTTAATCGCGTGGGTGAAATATTTCATTCCTGTCGTTTTTAGTTTTTCAAGAGCACCTTCATAATCACGCATGGAGTTAGCAAAGACCTTTGTTCCAACTGAAATCCTCTTATATTTACAACTTTCTCCTAAAATTTTGAGCACTGATGTGAAACTGTGTCCGTTGTCCACAATAATTGGGGAGACTCTTGTCGGTTTATTTTCCGAAACATTGTCGTTCACGCTTGACGCATCCTCGTCTTCCATGTCAGATAACACTTAAAACCTATTGCTTGATAAACTAGAGGTTTTCGTAACTTTAAATTTCGGGTTACTGCCCCAGAATCTTTTCCGTTTTGAAGTCATTTAAGTTTAAATTTTATTATATTTTAATGCACAGTGCAAAACTTTATATGTACATTTTTTGTTTATAGAAAAAACAGCCGGTATTGAGAAACACGTGCGTTGCAATTGAGCTTACACTCACGAATGAAAGGCGCTTAAAGCAAAAGGCAGTGAGATACAAAAATAAAAATTAAATGAAAAATGGCATCGACAAAAAAAGGTAATAAAAAAGTAGCGTTGAATTAATGAAAAATTAAAAATAGAAATACATTTAAGAAATTCGTTTATCAAAATAGACAACATCAATTTTGGCACAGAATTTCAAACTGAATAGAACGAGACTGTTTTAAATGTAACTGATACGTTGATTTAATAAGAAAGTTGTCTTCTACATTTAAAAGAGTTGCTAAGAGAAATGCTTGAACTGCTTCCAGAAAACACGTTGTCCGGCTCTGTATATACTATTTTTCATTCATTTAACATTAAAAAAATTATACTTAACTGAAAAAAAAAAAATTTTAAATTGGAGAAAGTGAACAACAGTGGGAAACAAAACTAATAAAACAACAGCGGAAAATAAAACTAAGTCAAATACAATATCAAATTAACAAAATAGAACAAATACATTATTTAACTGTGTAATCAATAGAATAAAAAAGACAAATTTAAAATCAAAGTTTATACAATAAAGTGGGCATTGAGTAAAAAAGGTAAAATAGTTAAAAATTTTAAATAAAATTAAAAATTAAGAAGCTTTAAATATTAACACAGAAAAAACACAAATAAAAAACAAATTGATTTATTTTAAATGAAATAAAAGTAATAATCTTAAATTAAATTAATTAAAAAAGTAAGAGTGCTATATTCGGCTTCTACACCCTTCACCATCTATGTAAATCTAGTTTAGTAAAGTAACTCCAGTCAATTAAGCAAATATTGGGGTAACAGAGAATTACATATAAATAATTTTATATAAAAATGGCATCGGTTCTTAATGGGTTAAGCTTTTTTTTTTTAATTTATAATTTTCTTAAATATCTCTTTAAAAGATTTTTCTTTTCTAATTTTTTAAGCACTAGGTCAGTTTATAAATAATAAAATTTTTTTATTTATATTTTCAATATTTCGCCACACCGTTGGGTGGCATCATCAGGAAACAGGAAACAAAAAATATTAATAATTAGATTTTTTTTAATTTTGTTTTTGAAAAAAATCTAATTATTAATATTTTTTGTTTCCTGTTTCCTGATGATGCCACCCAACGGTGGGGCGAAATATTGAAAATATAAAAAAAAATTTTATTATTTATAAACTGACCTAGTGCTTAAAAAATTAGAAAAGAAAAATTATTTAAAAAAGGTCAAAAAACATTTATATATGTGATCTCTTTAAACGCTTTAAAATGATACCCATATTGATATTTAAAAAATGTGAAAATTTCAGAGTAACTCAGAAAGTATGGGCGGGCGCCAATTTTTCCACGTGATGTTTTTTCCTTATTTTTTACATTTCTATTTTTGATTGGAGTTACTTTATTGTTCCAAATAATATGGAAAAATTAGAGGTAGGCGTGATGTTTGGCCCGCGGCACCGAAGGACATGCAACGATCTTGCTGATTTTCAATAGCAGCTCTTTCGATACTACATCTGATCGCTTGACATATTTGTTTTTTTTTTGCGAAATCAAGTTTGCCGATTTCAACACTAAGAATGATATCGCCCAATCGACTTCGCTATGCATTAGAAGTCTGAATATATACACTTAATGGGGTCGGAAATGGATATTATAGATATTACCTTATGGTAAAGGGTATAAAAACGTACGACGTACAACAACAACTGTAATAAGGCTGATTAAATTAATTAAATGAAAGTTTGAATGCATTAATTTTTACCTAAATTTACACAAAATGTTTATTTCCATAAAACTATATGTTGTATCTATATTTTTACAATGAACAAAAATGGTTGATTTTCTATTTTATTGCAAAAAAAAAAAAAATTTTTCTCCAAATAGTTTTACACATTTTATCGAATTCCACAAGAATATCATTATGAAAAATAGCAAAAATACAACACAATCTACAAATCAAGAAACTAATTATGATTTTCTGCTTTTAACTCTAATTCTAAGGACAGTTTATTGTTTACTTGTGTAAGAGGCGCATTTCCTGTAATTTTATTAAAGCTTCTTATAAGCGGCTAACAAATATTTAAATGTTTTAATCAAATTGTGTGAGTTTGTGGGTAATATTATTACAGGCATTTATATTTTACATATGCAGAATTTGATTCAATCGTTTGAGCGTTTGTCACCCGCTTTACTTAAAAATGTTAGAGTATAATTTCAGCAATACTACTACTTTTTATTTATTTCGCAAAAAAAATTTTTGTTTGCTCGAAATACTGAACAAAAAACGAAAAGTGCCTAAGACACCAATTTTGCGACCACCACCATAAAAAGTCGAGTGTTAGCCCTTTTTGCATTTTGTCTGAATATCTTTAATAGTTTACGATATAAAAATTCGTCATTACAATGCAAGATCTTCAAATTCATTCTTCTTGTATTGTAAAAATAACTATGGAAAAAGGTTATATATAAGTTTGTCATTTCATATGTAATTTCTGCAATATCCATTTCCGACCACATAAAGTATATATATATATATTCTTATGCATAGCGAAGTCGATTGAGCCATCTCCTTCTGTCAGTCTTTCCGTCTATGTTAGTGTTGAAATCAAGTTTGCCTCGGCACAAAAAAATAAATATGTCAATCAATCAGATAAAGTGTAGAAAGAAGTGCTACTGGATATCAGCATGATCGGTCCATGTCTTTCGAGGCAGCAGACAAAACACCACGTCTACCTCTAATTTTTACATGTCATTTGGAACAATAAAGTAACTCTAATCAAAACAATAAATATATGGGGCGATAGAGAATTAAAAAATAAGAAAAAACATCATGTGAGAAAATTAGCGCTCACCTATCATTTTAAAGCTTTTGAAGAAATCTTAAAAGAAATGCTAAAACTTTTTAAAAAATGCTTGACCTATTAAGAGCCGATAGCATTCTTATGCAAAATAATATATTTTTATGCAGTACCAAATTTTTTAATTTTTTAATCCTCTGTCACCCCAATTTTTGCCTTTTTGATATGAGATTCGGCATATCCAAATATGGCATTGCTACTTGTTTTAAAACAATCTTTTTAAAATCGCACCAAAAATATTACATTATCCTTTAAAACAGTGGACACTCATCTCCACGAGTTGTTCTAGTATATTCACTACAACAAAGCTGAAAAAGACAGAAAGAGATGACGACCACAATGTTTAACTAACACCAATATCAACAAATTAAAAATATTTTCAGTAGTAATAATTATGTAAACTATTTTACTATACATCTGTACAATTCTTGCAGCGACAACTACAACAACAGTAGAAGTATGACTAAACATATTAAATACAATTAATAAGAATATGAAACACAAATCCTTTTTTGAGTTTTTTCTTTTAGTTTCATGTTTTTTCTTTTAACTTTTTCAACAAGCAACATCACTATCTACATTATCGCCGTCGTCAAAAACATCATTGAAATCACGTCAACTAGTTGGTTCTATTAGTATTGTTGCTAATATGGCGACATTTAGAGTCTAGTCCCTGTGGTGTCGATGTGAAGAGAAATGTATCTGTGGCGAAGTTTCTTACTTTAGTTTGAAAGAATTTTGGCTGCCGATGAGTCTCACAAACGGTTTTAACAATTTTCTACGCTTTAATACAACACACATGCACACACTATTTATGCCATCGCCCTATAATACACAATCACCAACTATATCGCCGCACAGTGATTTAGAATCTGACATAACTCTTTAACTTTTGAACTGAATGAACTTATTTTAATAATTCTCTTTTTAATTGGGTAAATAAGATCTAAAGTTTCTATCCAGGTTTACTTTCATTAAAATCAATACAGTGGTTGTTAAAAAATTGAAGGTTAAAGTTGAACAGTCGATTATTTGTTAATTTTGCATAGGGAACCGTTTTCATTTTTTAACCCCCTTTTAATAAAAATTAAATCATCTTTATGAAAACTACAAAGTATATTCTTAAACCTAAAATACATAATTTTATAGTCATAATATATGCTACTATTTCACTCAAATGAACAGCAAAAAATTAGTAGTTCAAAAATATGGATATTTTTACTGCTTCTCTTGCCCTTATTCTCTATAATGCATTTTTATAGAGAAACTGGTTTTTAAATTAAATAATTAAAATATAAAATATGATGTGTTAACCGTCCCAATAAAAATAATAAAAATATATTAAAGTTATTTGCATTCATTAAAATTGCAAGCCGTTTTTTAATGAATGCTTATGTAAAAATTATGTGAAAAATTGAACCAGTTAATTTTAAGTAGAACCCATGCATTATCTACTTCTTTTTCAGGGGGTTTTTTTTGCTGGATAACAGTTTTCAAATTATTATTGTTATTATTATTCAAATTATTGTTGTTATTATTTTGGCTGGCATTTTACTTGTAAATATTACATATTTAGGTCTGTGTTACTTCTGTCCTATAGCAGTCCCTTAGCTTCGGCATGCAAGTGCCAATGATCTAATTTCCATTGATTTCAAGAGTAAGAGATGAAGGGATCTGTTGCCAATAATATATTAAGTACATCTTCTTGGCATTTTTTTGGTACAGAAATACCCCGCGTAGTTCTGCTTCAATCAGTACGGTTTCTCCATGTACTGTTTTGAAACTGCAAAAAAATATATAAAATTTTCATAATAATTTTTCTTTTTAATTTTAGTACCTTTATTATAAAAACAGCAAATTTTCAGTTGTTGCCCTGTGTTTGCGATTTTTTATGCCCAAACATAATCCTGAACTCTTATTTATGTCATAATGATATAAAGTCATAAAATTTTAAATTAAGCTTAGAATATATATATATATATATATATATATATATATATATATATATATATATATATATATATATATTTGTACTAGGCATTTCGGTAAATTTTTACCTGCTATGACCAAAAAGCATAAAACAAAACAAAAAATGTGTGCTTATTTTTACAAAGTTTACAAGTTCAATTGAATTTTGAACAGCGTAAAGTAAAGAATGGGTTTTTTTCAAACTGATAATAATAAAATTAATAAGGAATTGTACATAAAGCTAAGTAAATAATCATTAAACAAACTTAAAATTAAAGTAGTTAAATAAAAAGACATGAACTAAACTATTAAACATAGTTTATTAATTAAAAGCATTAAAATGTGTGTAGGAAACCCTTTTATATGAAAACATAAAATTTTCAGTATTTTCCTGTTATAATGAAAACGTTAATATGAAAACACCCGGCACGCACTCGCTATTGTATCCGATACGTTTAATATGTTTATGCAGCTAATTGTTTCAAATAGTACAGCAAAATGGTGACACGTATTATTTCCTCTGTAAAATCTTTTTTCCTGGGCTTCCCCTAATAGATCTCCGATTGGTAATTAATAGTGTATAATGATATCTTTCCTATGATAAAGAAGTTTATTCACTGTTGCAGACACACTTCTCCATGGCATAATTACCAATTTTCCTAGCATTTATTTGCTCTTGCGGTATTAAATTTGTTGTTGGTTGATCTACGTAGAATCAACCCATGTTTGAGAAATTCATTATCAACATGTTTCTCGTTTTAATTTTGCTCTCTGTTGGTGTCATTATTTCCGACTGATCATGAAGACCCGAAATCAAAGTCCAATTCATAGCTGATTTTTAGTATGTGTTCCATAAAACTTATTCTTGTATTTACTGGTGATAGTCCATATTCATATGCATAACTACTATCTACTGAATTTGTTTGTTTAACTGACTTGATGGTGGCTTGCACATAATACTGCTGGATAAACCTTTCGTGTCAGTTAAAGCCCGGATAATTTTTTCATCTCTTATTAAGATCATTGATTGGTAATTTATTTCAATAATCTGTGCATGTAAGTATCTCCAAGTCTAGTGGCTGTGGTGTTGATATATGAGCTCTAATTATTTATTCCAAATGGTATCGTGAGTTTCCGTTTAAAATTTAAATTTTTTTGGTCTGCGTTGTTATTGTCGAAGATTTTGAGTCTTCTAAATTCTTTATTAATTGCAATGGCACAAACGAAACCATGAATAAATCTGTGTCTGAAATATCTTCACATAAAAATTTTTCTGTTGCTGTTGCCCAGAAGATCCATCATATTTTTATTTAAAATACAAGAGCTAACTTCCGTTTTTAATATTTTTTTTATCTTATTATTTTTAAGTAATTGTAGAAACTGGTGATGAGCGATATTTAAGTACCAGTGATTAAATCACTTTGATTAATAAACCAATGGTCACTACAGTGACTGACTTTAATTAATAACACTTCCGCGTAGGAACGTTCTTTGGCTCTTTTACAATTGCACACATACAAACTTAAATTTGATTTTACTTTTGACCCTTTTTTATTCTTTCATAAGTCAAAGCGACGTCATGGCTCTAAAGCTTTTTTTTGTTTCTAGCTTTTAAGAATAGGTATTCGTTTTTCCAAACTTAACACATAGATACCTACATATATAACTAGAAACAAAAAAAGGAGTGTGCTTTTTTACATGAACCTTTAATCAAGCTGTATTGCCGAATTTTTCCTGACGAGCAAAGTAAGCGGTAGCGAAATGGCCATAGAGACGTGCTTTCACCTTCAATAATCAATACCGGGAAAATAGCACAATAAATTTAAAGTTTAATTTATAATCAAAATACCTTTTCCATTATGAATAAATACAGTTTGTTTAAATAATATTTATATACTTCCTATATATATACTTCCTATATAAATATGTATGCCTTAAGACAAAAAAAAACAACAAAAAACAAAAAAACGCTGATCACGTAACTATTTAAAAGAACGGTAATTTCAAAATCATTTTTACTGGTAAGGACGTTTCTCGAAAATCGCGGTATGGCTCATCCCTAGTAGAAACCGGTTGGCTGTATGATCAAGTAGAGTCTGAAGTTGTACCTCTGTGGAAATTGGTGTGATTGTTATAGATTTCTTTGAATTCCTTTTTAGCTGCAATTGTCTGATGATATGATGGATATAAATTTGAGCATTTTTCCATCGCAAACAATCTGAAATTATTACCCTGATACGAGAGCTGCTCTATATATTTCTGGCCTAATAGTGAAAATGCGAATATTTATAATCAAAAATGGTTTTATTGTTTTTCAAAGTATTCTCCAGCATGATTTATACACTTTTGCATGCGCTCAAACCAGTTGTCGAAGCACTTTTTCCACTCCGATTGAGACACCTCTAAAACATGGTTTTTGAACACTTCAACAGCTTCTTCTGGCGACGAAAATCGTTGACCACGCATTTTTTTGTTGATGTGCGGAAACAAGAAGAAGTCATTAGGTGCCAAGTCAGGGCTGTACGGCGGATGACCCATTAATTCGACGTTTTGACCGGTCAAAAACGCTCTGGTTTGAGCCGATGTGTGAGAGCTCGCATTGTCATGGTGAACAATGATTCGTCTTCTCTTGTTGGTTTTTCGAATTTCTCCGCTGACTTCAGGCAAACAAATTGTAGTGTACCACTCAGAAGTGACCGTCCTACGTTGCTCAAGCGGAACAGTCGCCACATGATCAGTTTTGCCGAAGAAACAGGCGACCATCTGCTTCGAAGTGCTTCTTCCACGAACAACTTTCGTTGGATTTTGCTCGTCTTTGAAGACCCACACGGTCGATTGTTGTTTCGTTTCGGGCTCATACGCATGGATCCAGGATTCGTCACCTGTGACGATCTTATAAACGTTTTTTGAAGCACCGCAATCGTATTTTTGCAACATTTCTTTGCACCAATCGACACGAGCCGTTTTTGAGCGACTTTCAAATTGTGCGGGATCCAACGAAAACAAACCTTTTTTACGGCCAGGTGTTCATGCAGTATCGAATGTATGCTGGTGGAAGAAATGTCCAAGGATGTCTCTATCTCTCGGTATGTCGCATGTCGATCTTGCATTATGAGTTCACGCACGGTATCAATGTTCTCTGGCACAACAGCCGTTTTTGGACGACCTTCACGGAATTCGTCTTTGAGCGAGCTTCGGCCACGATTAAATTTATTATACCAATTTTTCACAGTGCTATAGGATGGTGCTTCATCGCCATACAAAGATTTAAGTTAATTAATGCACTCTTGTCGTGATAATCCACGTCGAAACTTGTGAAAAATGATGGTACGAAAATGTTCACGAGTTAATTCCATTTTTTTCTACATTAATTTTTTCAAGTCACTGTAAACAACACAAATAATGGTCGTACGTCAAAACGTTTTGAAAACGATTATGCTTAAAAATGACAAACTTTCCAATGGAAATGTCAGATTGTACTTGGCAGCACTCAGTGTTGCCAGGCCAGAAATATATATAGCAGCCCTCGTATTTTGCTAACTTTGAATACAGAAATAATTCAAGCGCTTCCTCATGCGTGAGCTGTTTTTCCTCGTTTGGTCTTTGTAACCGTGCTATATTCTTTAGGAAAGGGATAGATGAGAGAGAAGGCAGGTTGTGAAAGGAGATAGATATATAGCCATTTTATTATAAATATTTTACCTTGCCGGCGAATATGCTAAGAAGAAGTACCGACGAAGGAGGCTGCATGCTTTAATGTTAACTCCATGTGTTTATACCATTAAACAAAAAAAAACATTTTTATTTTTTGACTGCCGGAAGGGTTGAACCAGGGCAACCAGAAAGAATAGCTATTGGAAATCAGCATGATCGGTCCATGTTCGTCGGAGCAGCAGGCAGAGTTTTAAGGAAATACTATTTCTTTAAAAATGCTTAACCCATTAAGAGCCGATGTATGTAAAATTATATATATGCAGTACCAAATTTTTTTTATTTTTCAATTATCTGTCACCCCATTATATTCTGTTTTAATAGCATAGATGATGAAGGGTATATAAGATTCGGCATAGCCGAATATAGCACTCTTACTTGTTTTAAATTAACATAAATTTTCTGTTCTTGGCAGCATGCCACGCGCACTACTGCAAATACTTTGATCAAATTTTTTGGCTACTTTAGATCTAATTTGTTTCCGTTTTGATAGGATACGACTGAAGCATCTATGTAAAAAAAATTACGAATATTGATTCTGAACCACAGTGCGCCGTCACAAACGCAACCACCATGGTCGTCAACGTCGTCACAACCTACTCAACATTGCTTGCATAACAACACGAGATAGATAGCAGCAACAAACCAACACAAAACAAATAGTTTCTTAATGAAAGTTAAAAAAACCTTCAAAGATGGCAAAACACAACAAAAAAGTATTTAAATGTATAAAAAAAAATCAAACATACTTTACGAACTCACAACAGCACAAAGTTTAGCTACAGCAGACAACCATATTTCAAACTTAAACTAACCATAATCATTTATCCATAAAATTCATACATAAACAATGGAGGTGAAGCTGCGAAACCGCAATTCTTTTCATGCAAATATCATGTTGTTGTGACTAAAATGATCTTAAGTTTGATTGATTAATATTAAACGAGTTAATATTAACGACTTTCAGTTCTATATTTTTTCTTGTAACATTTTTTTAAAGTTATTTGCAATGTATGGTGACAGAAGTTCGACTTATGCATGCGCGTGGAAGTAGGCTTCAAGTCTGCTAAAGACGCCAAAGGTTTACCGAAGTGCACCAATTAAGCAGATAGCATTATTATGCTTAAAATAAATACATCTAAGCAATCGAAATTTCATCATCAATAATTGCAGAAATGTAATAAAAAAAAAATAAAAGTGCGACCCGAAAACTTTTGTTCTTTGCTTCTGGTTGAAGGTTATAATATAGTAAATAACAAAGCCCTTATAATAACGTACATAAATAACCTCTAGTTAAAGCCGATACCAGGCGTTAAAAGCTGTGGTTGCGCTGTGCCTCGTAGCCGCAGGGTAACTACATAATAGCATAAGTATGTCCGCCTCGCGGTTGCGAAGAAAGCAGGCAGAGCAAATCGGCAAAAAAAAAATTGGCAACAAGGAAATATTTTGTATTTTAAAGAAAATCAGGGAATTCATTCAGAAGTCTGCGAGGAGTTTGAGCCATATAAAGAAAAGTTTATATTCTCGTCATTGTTCATAATTTTACGAATGAAGTTGGAAAATATAAAAGTTAACGTCTTAGGTTACAATGCTAAGAACACACAAATATTTACATATTTAATATTCTTATTT